>JAGXOD010001379.1:1097500-1322500 GCA_020368025.1 Brachyhypopomus occidentalis | reverse complement strand
CATTTCATAGAGGGGCCTCTAGATCTCTACAGAAGACATATAATAGCATATAAAATTATTCATGTATGCCTACCAAATGTTTTTTTTTAATGTTTGCTGCCAGACGTCTAGAGTATGTAGGTCTAAATAGGAGTCACACCATTACGATGCACAAGTGAATATGTTGAAGCAGTGGTCATCCACCTCCTTTAGAATGGCATGTTTCATTATCCAGGCCATGAACATGGGAAGTGATCTACATTTAATGCTGGAACTATTATACCAACTTAAGTGCTCAGCAGTAGGGAGCCGGCGTCATTTATTTTGAGTGACACATGAAATTAGCTCCCTTTTCACTCCAAAGCACTCCCCCCCCCCTCCTCCAAAGAAACCAAACTTTAATAAGGTAGTCTGAGTACCTCCTAATCGCCCACTTCACAGTCCACACTCAGTAGCAACGTGGGGTGATGGTTTCGCCCAGTCTGACGGAAAGTTAGCCACTGATGAGACAAGGTGGAGGAAAACTATAACTGCTTTCTTAATGTGACCACAACTCTTAACCGAGCAGACAGACCACACAGTGTGAATGTTTTATTGAGTGTGAGGCACTCTCCTGCTATTTTTGATCTTTTTCTGTGTAGCTTGAAGCTTTGTCTGAGTAGGTGGATCTGTTTCATTAAGGGCATGATGGATGTTCTGTGTCTTATCATTGGTTCACTTCAGGTTTGTTGCAAGAAATTAAAGTAAATTAATTAATAAAGAGATAAATTAATAAATAGATGAAGATTGATGAACCCCACCACTAGAGGCGTTCAGAGCTGTATAATGGTGACTGTGGGCATGGTAGGAGCCATTCTGGGATTGTTTATAGGTAGACAGACTGTGTTTGACCCTTTCTAGATGGCTGTAGAACTGAGGTATGCTCAGACAAAACCGCTCAACACGGGTCTCATCCAACCTTCTCTTGGGAAAATGACGTAACCTCTGTGCTTGAAAATAACAGCAACATGGTGAGGCATAGGTGGCCTAACGTCATGTGTTCTACAGAGTTGCACATTTGGGCTCAGCACACACAGGGGTTGTGAAATCTCTATGTTGATATATTTGTGTAAAGGCAGTAGTTAATGTTCTGGGTTAATGAGCCAGGCATCGGAAATGCTGGGGGGGGGTCACAGATAATGGTGTCCAGTAGATCACTGATGGCCTCCAGAGAGGCTCATAGCCAGTAGTCTGCAGCAAGACGGTAGCATCTTTCGCTGTGCGAGGAAAAGGTAGGAGAACGGGACTTGGGTCTGAGCCATTGTCGTTCTGTGAGAGTGTATCTAATGGTTCTGTTTGGAGCCCTGTAATGAGATCTTTGATGCAGTGTGTGGTCCAGTCAGATCAGCGCATATGCTACTCTGAAGCTGTCTGTGCAGTAGAGATGATTTCCCTTACTGAGCTGAACATTTGCTGGGTTTTTGTAGGTAATTCAGAGTGTTAACACACCTGGAGACAGAACCAGTCCCACAACACACATACACACCTGGATGGATAACAACATCTGTTATTTAAGTGCTATGTTTGAGTCACTGTATTGTCTTAGTTCTCCAGAGTCCCAGGGCAGGGGAGGGTCAAAGCTGCTTGCTGTAACCATGATACAGGCTCTTAGATACTAAATATGTTAGGAACAAGTATACACACACACACAAATCCAACTGGATTAAGTCAGTGTTTGACATTATAATCTGGAGGTGATTTATGATTCCAGATCAATTCCATTCTGAACAGGTCTGGAGTTGTAGTGGTGGCGAAGGTCATATCAGGGTTAGATCTCTCATATGTGCTTGTATTGAAAGCCGGTCTAGAGTACCAAACTACACTTTAAAGAATGTGCGTTTAGTCTCTTGGCATTATTTAATCCTTGAAACATTGTTGCCGAGCAGGTTGTTGATTAGTGCGATGGGCATAGTGCTGTTTCAGCAAGCGTCCTGTTGGGACTCGGTTGCTCTCCGAATACTTGGTATACTGTTGATGTGTATGTTACATCTCTAGCTTCACAGATCTGCCAGGGTCTTTCAGGAACTGAGCTGTCTTATACCTGTTTATTCCAACACTGGAATAGTCTCTCTACAATGTGTCTGCTACTGCTGAAGCCATCGAGAGTGCAACTCCTGGCAAATGGAGCACTAAATACATAAAACAAGCTTTACAAGAGATAGTGCTTTTACATTGAGTTATAATATTTGACTCATTGATCCAAGTAAAAGATCATTTTTTCCCCCCCTTGAACGTTTCTGTTAGTGACCTCATCTATAATCTAGTTTTGTTTTAAGCAGTAAAGTTTAACTTTCTGGCTGGCACTGTCTGAGTCGGCCAAAGCACAAATGCAACAGTGGCCCTACACAGACCCCACAGAGGTTGCTGGCTCCGTGGAGCCCTCTTATTCCCGCCCCTGTGCCCAAGACCAACTGCTTTACAACACATACCCAGCTCCCAGGATTTTATGTGATGCAGTGACTCAGGTATCTCAAGTACTGTGTTGAAATTTGATAAGATTATCAAATGGACTGATCTGAGTACGCCCAAACTCCAGTAGCTGAGCAAAACGCAGACCAAATACTTATGTTTGTATGTGAATGCTGTTTTAGTGTCAAACAAAGCTTACCTGGGGGGGGATACGTGCATGTGTGTGTCTCTGGAAGACAATACCATTAATCACTGTCCACAAACAAGGGCTGGTCAGAGTTTACTATAAGCTCAGAACACACTTTGTAGTCCTGAGGAGGCAGGTTGGGCGTGTGTGTGTGTGTGTGTGTATGAGAGAGAGAGAAGGGGAAAATGTATGTTTTATTTACATTAGTCATAGAGAATATCCTTGAAGGAGCAGTGGAGACTACTTCCACCTCTCAGCAATTCAGTAGAATGTCTTCAGTCTCCATTCCTCCATGCACTACCAATCACACACACACACACACACATATATATACACATACACAGGTGCACTCAAAGTTTGTCGAATAGAGTGGAGGAAAGTTTAGACCTCACCCTGCAAAGCACATCCCTTAAATCATAATCACCTCTTACGTATTAGGGTGCCATGTATGTCCATGTATGTGGTTTGATGTGTGTGTGTGAGTGATGTCCATGCCTTCCTGCCTGAGTGTGTGTGTGTGTGTGTGTGTACTGGTTTGGCTCTTCTGTCTCTGTATAACATGCCTGTTGTTCCTGGTATTTACATAAGAATTCTCTGCTTTTCACTATATTATCTGCAAGTAAGCCTCATGGCTAGTAGCCAGCAAATGGCCAAAGCAAACATTGTTTTGGCTCTGCTTAAGGGGAGCTGGGTCTTGTATCGGCAGCGATGGGGACTTAGTTAAATACAGGCGATAAGGAGGTATTAAAAATAATCCTGTGTTTTTAAAGTGACGCACCCTGTGCTTTAACATCCAAGATTAATTAGCTAGGGTCTGAAGTGTGTGCGAATACAAACATGGCTGTTTGTGTGAGGGTGCGCCGGGCTGCTTGTGGCTGCCAACTTTAAAGTCTGAATCAGACGTTTACTTCAGGTATGATTTTTTTTTTTACTAACGCACATAAGCGATTCCAATATGTTCCCACATCTAAGGCAGTGAAAAAGTGATGGATAAAGTCATTTGTGTAATGTTGAAGTTTAACCAAGCTTCCATGCTGCTAGACATATGAGACTGATTGAGAGTCTTAACCTTTTAAACAAATGATCCATAACTCACTTCACATCTACATATCACTTCAAGGAGAAGAACAGTTCCAGTTTGGCATAATTTATTTTGATTGACTAAATTTATATAAATCTCTTAGAAAATGCCATGAAGTCTGCACTGAACTTGACAGCGGAATTACCAGCCCCATGTTTTTTAAAATAATTTTTTTTAATTATTAAAATCTTAGTGGTCGTGTTTAAGGAATATTACTTATTCTGAAGCTTTTAAGTTAAAAAAAAAAAGTGTTACATTTGATCAGTGGATAAGCTGACACTAAAAATTGTTTCCAGTTTCCATGCTGCTTAAAGACATGTGGCTATATTTGATTAGAAACACAATCCAGTCTTATTTAAATTATATGAGCCATGTAGCCCTTTGAAGTGAGTTTCAGGCAGGCATCAACAGGCATAGTCCATAGTGAATAAAGCTCCACTATGCTGCTCTGGTTGTGTTTGTGTTGGGCAGTGTGCTAGTGTGAGAAGCCACACTAAGTGTTAACTACAACTGTAACGAAGACAAGTGCCAGAATTCCTTCTGCAGTTTAAGGAGCTTAACCACTTTAATTAATAACATTTCTGGACTCCTTACGTCATCTGCCATATCAAAGCAGAGGCAGGAGAAATAGCTGTATAAGTACAAACACGCGTGCCCGTGGCCGCCAGGGAGGAGGGGTGTCGTTCAGGATGTGCCGAGTGACCAGTGCTCTGTCTGATTTTGGAGATAAGGGAATATTTGCAAAGTGCAGCGCTCCACCCAACATACAAACACATGCTCGCGCGCACGGCCGGCAGGTCTTGGTGGTTGATGGGAGGAGACGACGTCCCCAGAGCTTATTATCACTCTGGCCTTGCCTGTCTGGAGATAAGAAACTTTTCCGAAGTTTCCCTCCTTCTCTTAACGTTTCTCTCTCACCTCCTCCTCAGCCTCTGTGTCTTTGTGTCTCTGTCCCCTCCGCCTCTGTCTCTCTGTCCCCTCCTCCGCCTCTGTCCCCTCCTCCTCCGCCTCTGTCCCCTCCGCCTCTGTCTTTGACCCTCCCCTTTTCCTTTGACCCTCCCCTTTTCCTCTGACCCTCTTGCCTTCCTCACTTGTGTCCTTAAGTCTTTGGTCAGTTTGCATGTTAGCACTCCATGGAGGCATTTACTAAAACCCATCCTAATTAGTATGCCTAAATCCATTTATCTGTGTTCGGTTATTCATGAACTCAGGGCATCAGGAGTTTGGACCCAGTCACAGTCTGGACTGTCTAAATATATCTTGCCCATTTCATGTGTAGTGCTCTTGTGTTGCAACATCCTCCTGTGGTGTATAGATGTAGTTTTCTTGAATAGGGAAAGTGTAAGAGGCCATTCAGTAACTGGCAGACCAAACACAAACACTCCCAGACAAGGTTAACTTTGCAAAATGGACGGAAGAGTGTTTGTTTAGTGATATCAAAAGATTAGCTCTCATCTTTTGAAAGAAAAACGGGTACATGAATTGAGCCTTTGGCTTCACAGGAATTCTTGACATTCTGTTCTCTATTTATGTTCATTTATCTACTAAAGAAAATATTAAGGAGACTTATAATTCAGGGGAAAGGATTATAGGCTTATGGGAACTGTCCAAGAACTGTATCAGCTCTCTTCTCCTCTCCTCCCTTCTTTCCTTCTCTTCTCTCTTCTCCTCTTCTCTTCTCTGCTCTCCCACCATTTTGATTAGTACAGAAGCGTTCAGATCATCAGTAAAGACTGAAGGCCTGTTCTGCTCCACTAACCTCTGTCTTACCTCTCCGCTGTGTGTGTGTGTGTGTGTGTGTGTGTGTGTGTGTGTGTGTGTGTGTGTGTGAATCCTGGACTCTGAGCCATGAGCTCTTCCCAATAATGAGATCATTACCACTGCTTAATTAAATGCAATGTGTCTCCTCAAACGTTTCCCCGAATTGCATTGTTGTCACAACAATTGCCTCCCTTGTGGACCTCCAAGGATGAAAGGTGGAGGCCGAGTGGAGGAGAGGACCCATTGTCGTCCCTCCTGAGAAAATTTCCATCCCTCGCTTTTTGCTCCTCAATGAATCCATTGTGTTTCCTTGTTGGTGTTTTCATTTTTTTCATTCCTGTGCTGGTGCCCCGTCGGTCAGCAGAGTTCGGACGCAGACGAGCACACGAGACGTGGAGACGCAGATGGACTGTCGAAAGGGACGGACAGATGGAAAGCCGGAGATAGCGATGAGACGGGGCCGAGACTCATAGCGCTGACACACAGAGCCTGTTGTCATGACGCTTTTGTCAGATGTCACGTGAAATGTGTGTAATAAATCCTCAGGTACACCAAAAGCCCGAACACGAAGATCATACGGAACTGCAGGATTCATAATTGGGATTCCACGGTGATGCACAGAAAAATAAATAAAACAGAAATTGCTCTGTATTAATAAAAAAACAATACATGAGAAATTATATTCAAATAATGACGCTTCTGAAAGTGTGAAGTGAAGTGTGTGTGAGTGAGGGAGGGGAAGCTGAGAGAGCGAGAACATTCATTACACACATAAACCGTAAGTGTGATGACAAAGAAACACCAAGGTTTAAACACACTTACGTTAATGAGGGGAGAACAAAATCTAGGTGAAGCAGGCTAAGGGAGGGTAGGCTAACGAGGCTAACGAGTCCAAACCACTAGATTAGATTGAATGTGGCATGTGCTGTTCAGTGACGCATAGTTTTATAGCGTATCCTGTCCCTCTGTGTAATCGGCTACTTGCTTCATTTGGTCTGGATGCAAAAAGCAGAAAAAAAAAAAAAACCATTTTATTTGATTTCAGTAGATGTTGCTGTTGGGACTAATCCGGTCAGCTGCCACAGAACTGCCTCAGGCTTTTCCAGCCTGCCCCCCTGTCACAAAGCTGCCGTCTCAGCCGCCTGCTCCTCCCACTCCAGTCTGGTGCCTCTGGTGCCTGACTTGGCACTGTTTTTACATGGCGCTTAGCGTGTAGAAACACTGCAGCCTCACAGGGAATGAAAGCACCTGACTTTGGGTCGTTTGATGTACAGACAGTGTCCTAGCGGTTCTCATAGCAGCCCACTGGCGCAGGGAAGGGCAGATGGAGGTGATGGTGGTGGCGCAGGGCAGATGGAGGTGATGGTGGTGGCCGCTGAGCAGGCCGACCGTCAGGTTTGTTCTGTTACCCACCAGGTCCATTTTATGCCTCACAGGTGAGAAGAGACAAAGCAACCAACTTGTTATTCCGTCAGTATTATCACCCCATGGATGTGCTGACAGCAGGAGGGAGGGAGGGAGGGAGGGAGAGAGAGAGAGTTTTGCTGAGAAGACAGTTTTGTTTCTTTTTTTAAAAAAAAGGGAGCAATGTTTAAAGAGTTAAAGACAATAATGACATAATGACATCTACAGACAAATGACAAAATACACCAACGCTACAGCAGGAGTTTGGAGCATACGGCATGTTGGGCCCTCAGACATGGAGTATGGCCTAAAAGCTTATGTTGATCTTGCACATCAAACATTAAAACCACCTCATTGCTTCATTAGACAACCTTTTGCTCTACATGGAGTATGCTTGTACTTTATGTAATTTTAAAAGAAATAAAGGGGAAAGCAAATGCGTCCGTCCCCCCCCCCTTTTGCTAAGCTGGTATTTCGAAGGCTATCATTTTCCTCGCTCTCCTTCTCTCTTCTCCACACTGGGAACTTCCCCATGTGAGCAGGGACTTTGAAAACCTTCCAGTGAGTCCCATTAAATAATTTAGTTCATTTTTTTCCTCTTTTACTACAAAGCATACTAAAGTCCCCCCCCCCCAAAAAAAAGCAAAAAATGAAGAAGAAAAAAATAACAATACCAACAAAATGTCATGAGGAACATCTGGTTGTCATGTTGTAATGAACAATAGACATACATGCTCCTTTCATGTTTTTGTTTAGATGAGAGGAAAAGAGGCAGCAGAGGCAAACATCTTTTTGCCCCCGAACTACAAATCTGGACTGACATGAGTCTAAATGTCTCCAGCGTGGACAGCGTGGCAGTATGGGTCTCCTCCTGCTTGGGTTTCTGGGCTGAGGGATGGGACCCAGCACGGCTGGAGTGGTGACCGCTTTGTTCTGAGATAGGGAGGAGCTGAAGAGACACTGCCATCTTAACCCGCCCCCATAGCCCCCACACCTACTACACAACCAAGTCCAGTTGGTTCAAACCGCAATTGAAAGATTTCAGAATTTTTTTACAGGAAAGAGCTCTCAAACGTTCTCTTTTAATCTCCAAATTACGTTATTAAACACATGGAGAATCTTTTAAACACAGCCTTTTGTCTTGAAGACAAACATTTTCCATGACGTATATAAACACCAACTTTGGAGTGAGTGACAGCTGGCTCAAGGTTAGCAGTTCCAAGTGGAAATGTGGTGATGGACGGTGAGACAGATTCAACAGAATACTGAAACACTGATGGCAGTCCCTCCAACAGAATACTGAAATACTGATGGCAGTCCCCCCAACAGAATACTGAAACACTGATGGCAGTCCCTCCAACAGAATACTGAAACACTGATGACAGTCACCCCAACAGAATACCGAAACACTCATGGCAGTCCCCCCAACAGAATACCGAAACACTGATGGCAGTCACCCCAACAGAATACCGAAACACTCATGGCAGTCCCCCCAACAGAATACCGAAACACTGATGGCAGTCCCCCCAACAGAGCTCAGCTCTCAGCACTCTGAAGACGGGTCATCTGTTATTTCTGTAGAGGGAGAGATGGAGAGTAAAGGAGTGAGAAGGTCGAGCATGGGCTTCTCAACCGGATCAGGATCCTGGCCCATTGGCTAGACAGATGGCCGAAGAGTCATGTGAGATGCTCAGACGGTGGGTTAATGTTCCCTATGCCTGTAATGAGTGCCCTCAGGGTAGTGTGCATGACCAACACACACACACACTCCCTCTCGTGAGCTCAGGTAATAACAGTGAGCAGCCATCCAGTGATTAGGCTGCAGAGACACTCTAAATTACAGGACAGAGCGCAGCAGGCAGCCATGACAGACTCTTTTTATTTACTCTTGCAGGAGACTGTCTCCAAGTGACCCAAACAGGCCCCCACCACCTGCCACTCCACTCCCACTAATTACACCAGCGCCGTTAACGCCGCCATCCACTTACGCTCAGATAAGATGAAGATAACGACTTATAGATATACTTCATAAGAACAATGATAAAAGCATGTGGGGAATCCTTTGGTTTTCAGACGCTGGCACCAGCAGATAAACGTCCAGTTTACGGCAGCTCCGTCCGTAGAATGCTTAAAATACAAGCTTGAGCTCTTCTTCCTGTTTTATCATGTATTATCATGCTATGATGGCGGACCAGGCAACATGGCCCGGAGAACAAGAGGGACGGCATGGCGTGAATATATGAATGGAATCAAAAATGGCACAGACCGCCGAATACATGCTCAGCGAAGATGCAGAGACAATACAATGATTTTAATAGAGTAACGCGTTCTTGTATCTGTCTGTAAATATATCAAATCAGTTGCTAAATGACTTCATCGAGATCTAGATGACGCAATAATCAGTACGTTTGAGCAATATCGTACTATACTATATATCGTACTATATATATAGCGATAAATGTACAGTAAACACAGTTACTTATTATAAATAGTAATACAAATAGGCTTGTTAAGTGGCCATTTGAAAATGTATAGGTTGTACGCTCTGATATGAAGCCTAGAGTGCTACAGAAGAGCGGAGAGAGCTGTAATTTACCCTTCAGACCGGCTTCATCACAACTTCCCTAGTACCTCATTTAATGAGGAAAAAATGAAAAAGTCAGGGTGTGTCATTTTATCCTTATGGCTATGAAAGATTACAGGGTTTAGAAGCATATGACAGAGTGGTTAAAGGAGCAACTGAGAAACTAGTAGAAACTGATAGACACAGTGCAGGGTGGCGGTTCAGGTAGGTGAAATATATGCTGTCAGACCATGCGTCATCACATCAAATGACATCTTGTACCTTCAAAACAGCAAAAAGGGAAGACACTTCGAGCATCATTTTGGTTTGTGACAGTGACTCTACAGTCTAGGTCAAAATAAAAGTTTATAGTACGTGAAACACGCACCAGATTAAAGTCAAGCCCTTCGCACAAACGCCCATTCATTCTCAGTACTGTCGTGTCGTAAGTGAGGATTTGAGACACTAGAGAGTCAGAGTGCAAGAGGGATTTCCCCTGAAAACACGCACACCCTCACACACTCATACAAAGAGTTTGGATAATAGTAGGCTTACAACACCTTATCTACGGAACAGTTTGACGCCTGTGTGTCTCCTGGTCATTGTTTTGATGAGCTCATTCACACTTGGATGACAGAATGGCACCTCCCCCCCACCCCCCCCCCACCCCCCCTCCCTCACACACACCTGTCTGACTGGTTCACATGAGGGATAATTTTAAACAAGTAATTTTCAAGCCATTTTCAGACCTATTGTATGAAGGTTCTTGGCTCAGTTCTGTGCAGATAGTGTATCCAAAAGAGAGTGCCTTTGTTCTCTGTGAATAACATCAAAGCAGGACCACCTTAATCTGACTCTATTTCCCAATGCGGTAGTCAGGTGCTACATTTACCTGACATTTGTGAGATATGAGAGATAGTAATGTCTAAAAATAGCACAGATATTACACAGTACAGCTCACTGAAGTGTTGCTGTGTTAGACAAACACTTAGACTGTTAGGCTGCTATTTAGCAGTGAACTGCAAATTCTGCTTAAGATCACCGTGACATTTTAGAAGTGTGTGTAGCCGGTGGGGAGGGCTGAGAGGAACTGGGCTAGGTTAAAAGCCAGTGACAGCGTTGTTGAGTAATTTATGGCGCGTGAGGCAGGCACCTCTAGCCGCGGCGGCGGCCATTTTGCTCCCGACGCTGTTAGTGGCGCCTGTGGCGTCTTCGGGAGGTCGTGGGGGACAAACGCGGCTGCGACATTAATCAGTTGTGCATAGTGCAAAATAGTCTATAAAGTTTGGCCTGCATGAGGCACCAGTGACAAGTAATGAAGTGATGAAGAAGAGGAAGGAGTGGGCGGAGGAGGAAGGAGAGGGGGAGGTGCTGTGTAATGAGGTGGTGGGGAAAGAGTAAACGTGCTGCTGATGGCACTGAGACAAGAGAGGAAGAGGAGAGTGCGTAAAGCCTGCAGTAGGTGGCATGAACATGGTGTCATGTGTGTGTGTGTGTGTGCTCTCAGGCCAAACAACTCTAATGTTGACGGAGTGTGGAAATAAGAGCCATTTTTTACTGTATGTTAACCATGTCCATTTTAAAGACTTGGCTTTGCACATTGTGTATCTAGGTTTAAGTGAAATGAATGTCGACCGTGGTACAGTATGTATATGTTTGATGTACTTAGAGTGTGTATATTGTAAAAGAGTGCAAAGCCAAATGCAGTACAATAATGTGAGTGATCAGTTTGAGCTAGACCAGATGGCCACAGGATACAGTTATAGGATACAACTACTTTGCATGCAGGAAGACAGAGATGGATAGAAACCACACACAGACATGTACACTCACACACACACACACACACACACACAAATTGCTTCTCTTTCCATATTCCAGACTCAGAAATACTTGTTAATGTTAAGAGAAATCTAAACAAATTACTTAATTTTGGGGGAAATAAACTGACTGGAGTTTTTATTCTATGTGTATATGTATTTCAATACAGATATTAAGTGTTAGAAGTTCTTTACCTAGTTACCACCAACTCTGCTAGTTCTTTCAAATCATGCTGAAATTGTGGCCACTTTCCTGGCTACTTAGTAAAGTTAAACTTAAGCTCAGACCCCTCATTAGCTTATGGTTAACTCTGATGTCTGGGAGTGCCGTGGCCAGACTTCATGGCAGCCTTGACTACAGACTGTTATATATTATATACTTTTTCTTTCATAAAAAAAACATAAATAAGCTACATAACAGGCTATTACAATTAAACACAGTTAACGTAAAAACAGTCACAGGAGTTCACAAAAAATAACCCCCACCCATGATTAGGTGAAATTCCATATTGCCCAAATGCTTTGTTCAGCTTGTCTGAGGGCTCTGGAGGGTGTCTGCCTAGTGAGTATTCCGCCCAGATATAGATGAGCAAGACCACACGTGGATACATGGCAATAGGCAAAAGTATTTTGAAGTCAGTCACGGATGATACGGGTGACCATTGCGGCATTATGAGGATGTGTGTAATAGATGTTGGAAGACTTGCCCTCTGCAGCGTGTGATTCTTTGCTTGGAGAGACCTGTGAGGGACGTGCTTCACTACTCCACACGTGCGGGCAAAAAAGCACCGAGAGGCTTTTCACCGTCCATCGCCGCGAGGTTGCTTCCGACTTTGCCTGTGTTACAGAGAAGACGAAGTGCTGTTCTTGGTGCTTAATGCTTAGGTTTTTGATATAGTGTGTGATAGGGAGATACAGATAAGCAGGTACAGGTAATACAGGTACTGTGTGTGATAGAGAGATACTCAAGATACAGGACATTATGACCTATCAAAGGCCTGATATCTTCTAGAAGGTTACAAATCAAGTTAGTGGAGTTAAAGAAAGACGTCTTCATCAATAATGTTTCGAGCATGGGCAGATTCATTGTTTACATGACATGATATTAACAGTATCGTTCCACAGTGCGCTGAAAGCCTGCTTACACTAGTCGGTATGGTGTCTAGAGGACAGCTAGTGGTGATTAATAATCAGATCGCTTGTATTAAGTGTTTCAAGGTCAGTTGAAAAAAATTCAGATAAAGTGTAATGTGGTGGGACAGTGGGGGGCTGTTGACCTATTTAAGGAGACTTTCCTACCAAAGAATTCAGCTTTTCATGACATGTGTGATTAGAAGCTCTTAATGAGATAAGAGGTGAGTGGTTAACCAGCTCGTCAATTGCAGTAAATAGGAATTTTGATGTCTATCAATCAGGCTTGAAAAGTTTGCCCTTGCATTAGGGATCTGTGTGTCGAGTTTAGTTTGCAGAATTTTAATATAAATATACAGTGAGTTTAGTCTGTGAGACAGTTATATATGAGTGTACAGTGTCCGACCTACTGTTTTATCAAGCACAATTATGGGTATCATTGGTACTCCAGTATGTCATCCACATTAATGGATCTATGAAGATTACAGCACACACATGGCTTTACACAACCGTGCAGTATTGAGCACAAAATACGTCAGGTTAACATCACACAGTCAAGCAGTATTGACCAGTATTTGTATACATGTAGCCTGATGTCCCACAGTTCAATTCCCCCTCACACCAGGAAAGAACAATACATTACTACAGTAACATTACTACTGCAGTGTTACTAGTGTAAAATTACTACTGTAATGGTCCATCACAATGATTCCTGGTTTACTATTCTAGTTATTGTCATTATTACTTCTTTGTAGAATTTTCAGATGGATGATTTGATGTAACGTTCTGTTTGCTTCATAGCAAACGTGGGTTAAATGTTTTAGTATAACTCTACATGACTGGAGTTCTATTACCGTCTTCTGCCTATACCATCTACCCTGACATTCCCTCTCTTCCTCTCCCACTACCTTCATTTCAGCCCCATATTCCAACATTTCACAGCCATAAACAGTTATCAGCCTAATGGGTAAAATAAATTGAAGCCAGAACATCCTGGCAACACAGGCAGCCACTCAGAACGAAGGGGCGGGAGAGGATGCTTCAAAATGTGACGTCTTATTGGTCGAGTTATGGCTTTGCACCTCTCTAAGACATTTCCTCTTACATGCATGTGCTTTATGGTGCATTCAGAGAGGCTAGGAACCAGCAGGATAGAAAGGGCAACGGAAAAAGGCTTTGTAAAAACACACACACACACACACACACACACACACATGGTAACGGTTAGCATCTCAGTGGTAGCAGCAGTCGGCCTCTCTGTTCTTGAGCTCTTTATGTTGTAGATGAGAAGCAGGCACTAGTCTGACCTCTCATTTGGAGAAGGCACTCTACAGTTTAGAGAAGTCACTGGAAACTGAGGTTAACGAATAGAGAATGAGTTGTGGTGGAGGCAGAATTGCATAATTAAAGGAACAAGAGCAGCTTTTTTTCATTTGGTCTCTCTTTCTTGCTCTTCTGTCTTTCTCTCCTCCTCCCTCAGCTTATTCCCTTTCCTAAAAAAAAAGGACGTGTTGGAAATCCGAGTCCCTGGGTGTGTGATGCGGGGAGGGTGCTGGTGACGTGGGGCGGAGATGCGTGTGGAGTCGTGCTGGGGAACCGGCGGCTGGCTCCACTCGACGTGCGTCTGCCTTCTGGCCTTGCTCACGTGTAATTGGTAATGACTCAAGGTGGAGGTGGAGGTTTTCCACAGCAGCTCACTGATCTGAGGTCAGTGGGTGGCATCGTCAACCTGCGTGTGAGTCTGTGTGTTAACAACCTCTCAAATCTAACAGCCTGAAAGTGTTTTTTTTTTGTTAAATGTCTGGGCAATTAGTTGATATATAAGTCATTTAATAGATACACAGTTTTTTCACTAGCATTGCATACTGTTGTGTGTGTGTGTGTGTGTGTGTGTGTGTGAGGTATGTATGCTTGAGGTTGGAATATTTGAAACAAATATGGTACATGTAGGCCAGAGTTCTCTTGACATGATAAAGTTATGATTAAGGACTTTGGGTGCAAGCAGAACTAGGTATGTGTGTGAGCATGCTCAAATGTGTGTGTCTTTGAGCAGGTTGTGTGTGTGTGTGTGTGTGCCTGGCCAGGCAGTAAAATATGATTAAGTGGAGAGCTGCTGTTGTAAAGCCTAAAGCCCAGTCACTCATGGATGACAAATGATGGTTCAATTGGATGTGGAGACACAAGAACATGTTTGACTGCTTTAATCATTAAACAAAACTCCAACATCTACTTCACTGTTTCTGCGTTATCAGAAAAAATAATGTGGAAAGACGAAATACTAAATGAACTAGCAAATATTACAAATAATTACCACAAAATCATAAATCTCATAAAAAAAATATTAAAGTGCATATTAAAGTAGAATGAAATGCATAAGTGTCAGTAGAATTGTTCGTGTTGTACAACCAGATAGCACACTGCCCAACAATAACCATTTAGAATGCTCATATAACATTGTTTTATGGCCCAAATATATTCTAACTAAAGAGTTGTGTGTGTGAGTGTGTGAGTGTGTGTGTGTGTGTGTGTGTGAGAGAGAGAGAGAGAGCATGAGTAAAGGGAGAAAAGGAGAAGAAGTCAAAGAGACCCACTCTCCATCAGAAAGTGCATGGAAGTCTGTTCTTTGTGCTGGTTGGCTGAATGAAGCTGAGCTTGCCAGGTGTAATTATGGGTAATTGGTGGTGACACAATGAAGTGATGACAGATGCAAAGACACACAGACCCCATTGGAAGGGGAAAGTGTAGTCCCAGGTTCTGGTTATACTGCTCTGACTGGCACTGACCTACACATTCATTCAGTCACATCCTTAATATCACCCACACATTTCAACAAAGAGTTTCAGCCCCTTAACTCTGAGTTAACACTCAATGGTCACACCCGCCATCGCATTTAATCTATTGTGAATGCTTGTCTATCCATGCATACATAATTTTTGTCTAAATGATGTCTTTCTGTAATTGGAATGGCAGAGAGGAGCTGTTTCTGTGTAATGTCCAGAGTAAGAACTGGGTGTGTTTCCAGGACTTTGCGGAGAACGATGAAGAGATGTAGGGGAGGAGCACCTGACACGAGATACTAAGAATCGTTATTTATGTCAGGTGGTTTTGATGGTTAAGGGGTTCCAGACAAGGACAGAAATCTCTCTCTCTTTCTCACACACACACACACACACACACACACACGCGCACACACACACACCATGAGAGAGGTCAGGCCTGGCTGGTTTGGTGTTATCTGTGTCTGTCTGGCTTCTTTGCTAAGCGAAGTCTGTGGGAAAGACGACCGTTGTTGTGGGAATGTCCCTTCACTCACACACACACACACACACACACAGGCTAACACACACATTGCTGAGCATGACAGACAGACTCTGGAGTAATTCAGTAGATGTTTCACATTTAATTTTTATAGCACTGATTCTTAGCTTCAGTGCTGGAACAAGGAATTTTGTTTGCTCTCTATAGTGTAGAGTAAAAAAACCTGGGACGACAACACACACGCACAAACTCTGACATTGGATGCTGACATTGGCACACTTTTGTGAAATGCCCTTAACAGAACTCACATTGACCCTAGAAAGTCGCCTCACTGCTCAACCCCAGCTAGTGTAGCAGCATGACCGGCTGGAGCAGGGATGATAGGGGAAGTGAAATAAAGACGAATATAAGAGAGAGGGAGGGAGAGAGAGTGATGAGGGGAAAGAAGGGAGAGAGAGGGCGAGAGAGAGAGAGAGAGAGAGAGAGAGAGGGAAAGGCTTGTGTTCATTCGTTTAATCTCATGCAACAATAAGCAAATTGTATAAGAGGCAGAATGACCCAACTGCTGTAGTGAATGAGCAGTGCAGTCTGGACGTGACTTTCTGTTAGGCTGTGCAGCAGATAGACAGAGAGAAAGCAGATAGCAGAATTTCATTTCTGCATTAATGCTGATAGATCCCTTATTTTGGTAATCCTCAAAAATCTTCTTTTCTTCTCTTCGTGTTGCGTATAGGTTGTGTACCGATGCACACTTTCACACTCGCGCTCGTACTAACACACCCTCTCCTCAGCTTTCCTACATGTGTCCTGTTTCACATGGCTGAATGAGCAGTGAGTTAATCATCTAATGAGGCCAAAGGACATGTCCACTGAACTGAGCACACACACACACACAGACTGTCCATTCCTTTTTTCTGAGATCTTCTGCCTCCATATACACTTCTGCTGAATTCTTTTGGACAAAGGAAACCTAAAATCAAAACCTGAGACACAAACATAAATGTTTAAGACATGTTTATCCATGTAAACCCTGTTTAGCTGCATTAATACTGTACCTAAGGAGAGCTCCAGTTTGGAATATGTCATGTACGAGACATTAATGACAATCTGTTGATTTTTATTCAGATTTCAGACACAGAAGGATTTCGAGGGCTGGTGAGCAAAAGCTCTCTCCAGGAAGCGTGGGGTTCGCTTCCAGGTCATGGGCGCCCGGGGTCGTTATCAGTGTGGCAGCTAGCAGTGGGCTCCAGTATCAGTACTGTTCTCTGGTTCACCCTCGCGTCCTTGAGTGATTCTCCAGGTCTGCTGTGATAGGCTGATCCGTCTCCTGTGGGGTGAGGGGGTTGGGAAGGTGGAGGAGGGGGTCGGGAAGGTGGAGTAGGGGTTGACCTGCGCGTCTGAGCGCTGCGATGTTCCGATTAGCTTGCCATGGAGACAGAAGGCTGCTGAAATGCTGTGATCCCACAGGGGCCACCAGCGGCAGGCCAGCTGGAGGACTCACCTGTGAAAGAGAGACAGAAGAGGAGAGGAACGATAGAAATAGGATGGGAGGGATGGAGGTCTGCTGAATGACACACCATCATGCGCAGCCTGAGTTTCACACAGGCACAGGGGCTCGTTTGTGGGATGGAACTGGTTTGGTATGATGTTCCTTTGAAGATCGCAGTGCCACGGGAAAGTGGGTTAAAATGAAAGGAAACTTCGGGGACCGTGTGCAGTCTGTCGAGCCCATCCGTGGGGGCCAGTCTGGTTATCCCAGCCGCACGCCCCCTACCGCCATAATGCGCCGAATCTCCTTTTACATGTGTACATTTGTGTGTACATTCTTTTGTGTGTTAAAAGTTTTTATTTACTTTCAATGTTTATCTTCTTTTATGCATTTCATAGGATAGGGCTGTGTGTGTGTATGTGTATGTGTGTGTGTGTGTGTGTGTGTGTGTGTGTGTGTGTGTGTGTGTTTAAAGGCATTAGGCAGGAGGCAGGAGATCTGTAATGGCTTTAAAATATCTCATTAAGCTGTCAGGAGTCTGGCAGTTGTAATCAGCTGCAGCTGTGCTGTGCCTGTCTGCTGCACTGCCTAACTGAACATGTACACACACACACACACACACACACACACACTCTCTGTAGCTAGTGAGGGCTAGAAAGTCTGTCATTAATGTCACTGACACTTCTGATCAGCTAACAGTTTCTTGTTAGTTACTCTCATCTCTGTATTACCTACTCCTCCCAACTGTGTCTATGGCATCAACTTCCTCTTTCTCTCTCTCTCTCTCTCTCTCTCTCTCTCTCTCTCTATCTATCTATCTATCTTGCTTTCTTTCTCTCTCTTTCGTTTTTCTCTCTCTCACTCACTCTCCTTCCCACTCCCTCTTTCACTATGTGTCTGTCCCTCCTTCTCTCTCTCTCTCTCTCTCTCTCTCTCTCCCCACCCTCTGTAGCTCTTAAATTTTCACTCTTTCCCCCCCTCATTCATGTCCAACACCTTGTGGGCCACGGAGCATTTGGGAGGGGGGGGGGGAACAGACGCTTAATGTCTGCTCAGAGACGCTGCCCTTTGACCTCAGCCTGTCCCACTCTCTGCTGTGACAGTGGGAAGGGCAGCAGTTACCGTTCTGTCATGCTTAATGAGCACCTCTGTCATGTGGCGCGGTACAGCGGCAGAGCCCAAGATGGAATGAGAGCAAGATTAGCCCAGATCAGACCTAACTTATATTTGGCTGTAATTAGAGGTTCGGCAAACTAATGCAGCATTCCAACAAACACAGAATGGGTTTAGTGCATGGTGGGCAGCAGAGGAAGGTCACGTGTTGTGAGGGGGCATTGTTTCTGCCAGCTGCCCCCCGCCCATGGTAGACCTCATCAGCTCATGTCAGCATGAGTTTGCAGCCCCTGTAACTCTTAATTCCCTCTGATAGCCAGACAAAAGCTGAGCCGTGGGCCAAAGGGGACGCGAGGGCTTGCTGCAGTGCATTCTGGGTCGTGGTACAGGGGCTGCAAGAAGAGAACCAACGGAGGTGTACTAGTGGCAGAACATGAGTCCTGGTAGCTGAAGACTGATACAGGGAGTTTTCTTCTGACTCTACATGTTTTCCTTCTCCTTCATTTCTCCCCTTCCGCCCCTCTGTTTCTCCCTCCACCTCTCCCTGCTGTTCCCTCGCTCCCTGTCTTTGATCTTAACAGACTGACTCCTGGTACGATCCTCCCAGCTTCCTTCTTCTCCTCCGCCCATTCATATTCTTAGAAAAGCCGCCTTCTCCTAAATCCAGAAATTGTGTGGGCCTGCGATCAGATTTCTTGACTCTGGATTCTTTCCAGTCTCTGGTAATGGTGGAATAGTGCTTAACATTGACCTCAAGTTCTCTGTGAATGAGGGGGGGGGAAGAAAAAAGGGGGGATGAGCGGGGCGAAGGCAACCACACCAGACTAAAGCAGGCCCATTAGTTTTGATGAATTTGGCCGCTGGTATTTGCCATGTCTAAGAGTTTTGAAGGGTATGTATGCTTTACATATTAAGCGTAAGGTTGGCCAAAGGTTGTTCCCGCCGCTGAATGAGACTGTTTAGAAACTGTGGGAGAAACTGGGATCTTAAAGGGAATAAGCTTCCTTGCTCTCTTACACATACATGCACACACACACACACACACACACACACGCAAAAGAAACAGCTCCCTCTACTGGATATACCTCCACCCTTATTGCATGCGGTCCCACGGACACACGCAAATACGTGCCCTCTGCTTTTTTTTGTAACCGTCAGTGTAAAGTTTACCTTCATACCATCACAGGTCTGCATGTCTGCACCGAGTTGTGGAAAATCAAGCTGTTGTGAGCATCTCGTACCGCCCGGGCGGTCGTACCGGACCCCCCCCCCCCACTCCGGAGCGGAAGCCCCTCACGGACGCAGCCCACGTCAGGCCTGGAGCCTTTCGGGCAGCCGGAGGTGTGGAGCCTTCGCTCTGTGGCGGGACCGAAACGGCAGGGAGCCTCAGGCACCCCCCCCCCACGCCCTTAATGAAGAGTCCGTCTGAAGCTCTGCCCTGACCCGCCCTCTCCTTACCCTGCCTGCGGTCAAATAGCCCTCATACCTCAGGCTGACCTGTCTTAAAGCGCCACTCATCTGAAATGACACTCCTCCAGAGCCTGTAATCAGCGCTATTAGGACAAAGCAAAAGGCCCCAAAGGGCAAAGTTTGTTCTGCTGCTTTGGCACGGGGGGTCACGGCAGGCGTTAGAAGCCGTCTGAAAGTGAGTCGGCAATGACGGGAGAAGGTTCGCTGATTTCAGGGCTTCGGAGTGAAATGGAGAGCAGGATGGACGGCGAGGAGCGAGAAAGAGAAATCCTGTGACTGCACTTTATTGACGGAGGGTTAAAGATGAGCTGAAATCCATTTAATTTGGATGCGGATGAATTTTTAATGCGTCTCCCCAGGACAGGAGCACCGGGAGGGGGTCTGGGAAACAGTGGCAGGGATGAGAGATATTGATCATAATCCTCCACTCTTGGGTCAGTAGGCTGTTACTGAACTCAGGGATTTGTGTGTTTGTGTGTTTGTGTTTGCGTGTGTGTAACAATAGAGGTGGGAACCTTCAACTCCAGCATAGCTTAGAAGTCTCTTTTAATCATTTGAGGGGTGAGGGCAGGGGAGAGACTCACAGTAGCTTTCTCCAAGGGCAATAGCTCTATCTTTCCCCCTACCTCTTCAGGATTACACACACACACAGAGCCACACACACACACACACACACACACAGAGCCAATACAACAGACGCCAGAGCTCTTCTGAATCAATGAGAGCTGGATCCAGGTCTGTCTGATATCTAGTCTCTGCTTGGTGTCTCTTCATGGACAGTCAATAACCATGAGAAAGCAATTCATATTTTAGCCATTTAACAGTAATAAGCCATTTAACTTATAATGCTCATGACTCATCAAATTTAAAATTAAGCCATTAATGGTTGGAGATCATTTCAAGGAATTTATCTGTTGGAAATATGCGGAAAAAAGTTTTGTGCACAAGTTAAAATGGGATTCAACACACGGTATTCCACTCACTGATTATGTCGGATGAGATCATGTTCATATTGTTAGTTGCTGGTACACAAATGAAATATATGTGTTCAACAAGAAGCACCAAAATCCCCATAGCATATGAGATACAACTGTGTAAACACAATATCTCAGCATCTTTGAATTTCTATTCTTATTCTTATCATCATTCTCTGTCTCTTTCTGTCTCTTTGTCTGTCCCTCCCCCCCCCTCCATGTAGATCACTTCTACTCAGTCCTGACTACAGCATGAACGTGCTTTACCTGCACTGATGTTCCTGCCTGTGTGTTTGTTTAATTGATTTGAACAGGAGGTCTGCAGGGAATCAGAAGGGAAGTGACACAGTAATATATGGCCTGCTGGGAGCAGGGGTCTGGCCTGCAGGCTGTCCCGCCCAGTGTCCCGCCCAGAGTCCCGCCCAGAGTCCCGCTCAGAATCCCTCTCCTATCGACTGGCTGTGGCATCAGCAGGGGGTCTCGCTCCTGCCCCCCAGGCCTTTGGTTTCTCACCCTCGGCACCGCCAGCCAGTGACAGACATGGCCCTCTTCCTCTTCCTCAGGTAAGAAGCTACACAGCTGGAGTAACAGTGTCGCTGTGGAACAGACGTTCGGTATTATCATAACCCTATGAAGTCAGCCACTAATAGTGAGACAAGTCAGCCACTAATAGTGAGACAAGTCAGCCACTAATAGTGAGACAAGAGTCCAGGTTTATTCTGATGTTGTGGAAGATATTTACTTTGAACTTAATAGCCATTTTCCATGCTGTCAGGTGATTGGCTTGGTAGTGGTGAGTGGTCTTGCTATGTTGCTATGTTGGTGTAGCTGGCACACTGATACGGAACTTGACAGATAAACATAAAACCTAAAAGATACCTTATCTTTTACCGTGGGGAAAATCAATATTCTGTCTGTCTCTCTCTCTCTCTCTCTCTCGCGCCATTCCTTTTCATTTCCTATTTTCTGTCTGTTACTTAGCCCTGTATGGGTAAAAGGCAAAGCTTCTGAATCTTTTTTTTTAAGGAGAACACTTTGTCATTAAAAGTTGTCATATCACAGCATGTTAAATGTGATGACGTATATTTAAATACCTTTGAAAGAGCGATTTCCCCCTATGTCAGTTGTTAGTTGTACAGAATAGACGTAAACCCTCGAGGCCTTCTGACCTCTCCTCCTGACACCCCCCCCCCCCCCCCCCCACCCGGAACCGCCCCACGCCTCAGGCTCGCCAGCACATGGCTTGAAATCACATGGAAAATTATATCATAATTACCTCAGTCTATTAGAGCCGAGTTTTTTTTTCTTCCTTCTTTCTCCGGTTATCAGCGGTGAAATCTTTCCGCTAGCTGCCACAGCAGCCAGGTTCTCCCTTTCGTGTCTGCGACCTCCGCATCACACGCTCTATTGTGCGTCCGGTTCAAAGTAATGAAGCATGCGATGAGAGACAGTTCATTACTCCCCGGGAAAAAAAAAAGAAAAAAAAAAAACCTACCCGATCGGTTTCTTTTTGTCCAGCGTGGAAACAGAGCGCTTTCAGAGTGCCTGGACCCGCCACTGCTGAGAGGAAACGCTTACCGCTGAGCTGCCGTGTTGCGTGGCTCAGAGCCGTGTGCTGCGCCCGTGTCTGAGACGTGCCCTGCTCCAGGGTGCTCTATGGAGGGGCCGAGGAGGTTTGAGTCTTTTACTGTTGTGTCTTAGCGTGATTTGCACTGAGGTCCAAGTCCCACGTGATTGTGTCTTTACATGAAGAATAAAGCAGGCTCGTCCAGTCATTTCACTCTGCGCAGAAGGAGACTAGTCCCCACACTGTTTCGTTTGGCCTAATCTGGGTAGTTCTCGGATTTTACAAATGTTACTTGCCCACTTTGGTGACTACAGGAAGTCACACAGAATCAAGCTTGGTTGTCTCCCATGGGGCTTCCAAGGCAGTCTGAAGTGAAACCTAAAACACTTAGAGATTAAACATCATCAAACGTCGACCAAAACCCATAACCCCTCCTGCCTTCCAGTGTAGTGGGGTCAAGTTAGGTTCATATCAGATATGTGGCACACTCCTGCAGTTTAGTGTCTGCTTGGATAAGGAACGCGCGTGTGTGTGTGTGTGTGTGTGTGTGTGTGTAATCTACCCTTACTTGGTTTGGTGTGCTTCTTTCTCCCGTCTTTAATGGATTGATAACTGTTGTAAATTCCTACATACTGATAGCAGCGCATGTTAAACAGGGGCGTGTGTTCCTAAGCCAAACATCGAAACGACCTTTCTGAAGCGCTTCCTGAATTAGGCCTTCTGTTCTCAAACTGTACCCTTTTGCATTATGGGCTGTTCCTCTGTCACAGAGGGGACCGGGAGGGCAGGGGGGGGGGGGGGGGGGGGGGGGGGGGGCAGGCTGTGGTGGAGAGCTGGCTCCAGCCGTATTTGATTAGAAAGGACAGACTATGATGGAGTAGCCAGTGGAATATGATTAGCTGGTGAGCAGTGCTAGCGTGCCTGGCTGTGCTGTAGCGGAGGAGACCAGGATCCCTGATGCATGCAAATCATGGATATTAGCTACTGTCCAAACTGATTCAATAGGAAGACAGAGTTTGGCTCTTGGAGTGTGAGAATGTGTGTGTGTGTGTGTGTGTGTGTGTGTGTGTGTGTGCATGTGTGTGTCTCCTGTGTATTTGGGGTGGGTGATTCTCAGTGTACCACCAAGTGGACCTTTCATATCCTTAAATTCATATCCTCTTCATCATCAGGTGCAAGATGGCTGCAAAAATAGCAAACACTACATTCTGATAAGACATTTTAACAGGATCATAAATTACTTTAGTTTAAGAAAAGAATTCTGTGGTGTATCATCTATTGATGAAACAAGGTTCTAATAAAGGTAATCTGCACAATAGATTGTGATTTCACTTTGTATCATCAGTGTGTGTCAGAGAGTGCTGTGTGTCAATAGTGCTACAGAGAGTGCTGCGTGTGTCAATAGTGCCACAGAGAGTGCTGTGTGTCAATAGTGCTACAGAGAGTGCTGTGTGTCAATAGTGCCACAGAGAGTGCTGTGTGTGTCAATAGTGCCACAGAGAGTGCTGTGTGTGTCAATAGTGCCACAGAGAGTGCTGCGTGTGTCAATAGTGCCACAGAGAGTGCTGTGTGTGTCAATAGTGCCACAGAGAGTGCTGCATGTGTCAATAGTGCCACAGAGAGTGCTGCGTGTGTCAATAGTGCCACAGAGAGTGCTGTGTGTCAATAGTGCCACAGAGTGCTGCAAATAGTGCCACAGAGTGCTGCATGTGTCAATAGTGCCACAGAGAGTGCCACAGAGAGTGCTGTGTGTGTCAAAAGTGGCACAGAGAGAGCCGTGTGTGTCAATAGTGCTACAGAGTGCTGCGTGTGTCAATAGTGCCACAGAGAGTGCTGCGTGTGTCAATAGTGCCACAGAGAGTGCTGCATGTGTCAATAGTGCAACAAAGAGTACTGCGTGTGTCAATAGTGCAACAGAGAGTGCTGCATGTATCAATAGTGACCACAGAGAGTGCTGCGTGTGTCAATAGTGCCACAGAGAGTCAAATAGTGCCACAGAGAGTGCTGTGTGTCAATAGTGCAACAAAGAGTACTGCGTGTGTCAATAGTGCAACAGAGAGTGCTGCATGAGTCAATAGTGCCACAGAGAGTGCTGTGTGTCAATAGTGCTACAGAGAGTGCTGTGTGTCAATAGTGCTACAGAGAGTGCTGTGTGTAATAGTGCCACAGAGAGTGCTGCGTGTGTCAATAGTGCCACAGAGAGTGCTGCGTGTGTCAATAGTGCCCACAGAGAGTGCTGTGTGTCAATAGTGCCACAGAGAGTGCTGTGTGTGTCAATAGTGCCACAGAGAGTGCTGTGTGTCAATAGTGCCACAGAGAGTGCTGCGTGTGTCAATAGTGCCACAGAGAGTGCTGCGTGTGTCAATAGTGCCACAGAGAGTGCTGTGTGTGTCAATAGTGCCACAGAGAGTGCTGCGTGTGTCAATAGTGCCACAGAGAGTGCTGCGTGTGTCAATAGTGCCACAGAGAGTGCTCAATAGTGCCACAGAGAGTGCTGTGTGTCAATAGTGCCACAGAGAGTGCTGTGTGTCAATAGTGCCACAGAGAGTGCTGCATGTGTCAATAGTGCCACAGAGAGTGCTGTGTGTGTCAATAGTGCCACAGAGAGTGCTGTGTGTCAATAGTGCCACAGAGAGTGCTGTGTGTCAATAGTGCCACAGAGAGTGCTGCGTGTCAATAGTGCCACAGAGAGTGCTGTGTGTCAATAGTGTCAATAGTGCCACAGAGAGTGCTGCGTGTGTCAATAGTGCCACAGAGAGTGCTGCGTGTCAATAGTGCCACAGAGAGTGCTGCGTGTGTCAATAGTGCCACAGAGAGTGCTGTGTTGCGATAGTGCCACAGAGTGCTGTGCGCGTGTCAATAGTGACAAGAGAGTGCTGTGTGTCAATAGTGCCACAGAGAGTGCAATAGTGCCACAGAGAGTGCTGTGTGTCAATAGTGCCACAGAGAGTGCTGCGTGTGTCAATAGTGACACAGAGAGTGCTGTGTAGGCATAGCAGCCTCAGAGTCCTTAGAAGCTCAGATCAGGACTCACATGGCCAAAACAAAGAAATACATGTTCTTTAGAAAAATATACAGATTGCAGTGTTGGATTTCTCCGGAAGTGAAGACGGGAGGCACGAAAGGGGAAAAAACAAACCAAAATGGCTCCGGGCCTGTGTGCAGTTGTAGGCACATGACCATCTTTTACTGCCAGTACTGTCAGTGGGCAGCACTGCTGTAATTCTGCAGAGGGGACGCAGTGCAAACCAGGCACACAGTGACAGCAATAACCGAATGGACAAAGCAGGACAAAGCAGGACAAAGCAGGACAAAGCAGGACAAAGCAGGACGCAATTACGGTTCGTTAGTTTACCGCGGCGGAGGAGAAAACACACTCGCTTCCCCGTGTCTTACTGTACGGACAGAGGGGTCAGGGCTGTCCACACACATACACACACCCCATATTCAAGCACTGCGAGAGTGCAAGGCAGACCGACTCCTCTCCAGGAGACGTCTGTCTCCCTCGCAGCGTTAAGAGCCTGTAAAATATCATTTACTGCTCACTTTCTCAGACATGCTTGATGCATTCCCACTTCATACCCTTATCTGGCTTTCTCTAAGCCTGTCTGCCAGTTGAACTGTCTGTCTAACACGCACGTACGCACGCACACACACACACACACACACACACACATGCACGCACACGCACAGCTGTCTCTAAGCAGTGATACAATAGCTTTTAAAGCCGCATCTTTGACTCTATTAACACTATATTTCACTATAAGTCTTTTCTGTTTATAATCTTTTATGTTGATATCGCCATTATAGTAACACGTTTTAAAATACATCTGGGCAAATACATATAAGCAGAAATAATAAAAAAGATGTTTATATTAGTGTAGCTCTTCTGTTAACACTCTGTCATTACATTCATTATATGTTTATGTTTAGTGATTTTTTTGGGTGATTTTGATCAAACTTTCTTAATATGTAGACAAAAGGTTTGACTCCGCTAACAAAAATGTCAAATGACAAAATGTCTCCTGTGTTTTAAAGATAAGGTCCTATGAATTTAAGAAGAAAGATGGCAGCACTACACAGATGAATGTCTGCCATGCCGTTATCATAATGTTGTCAATGTCATTTGTTCTTTGATAACATAATTAAAAATTGTTCTGCACAAATATTTGAAATAAAGTTCTTCATGCATTTACCAAATGCATTTTATGTAGAGTATTTGTTATGGAGTAAGTGAATCACATTATTTTTTCTCAAACAATCATTGTTTTGTTCCTTAATCATACGATGGTCATTAATGAATTTGCATGAGCACCGACCCCTTGCAAGTGTGTGGGAGTATGTATGCATGCGTGTGCGTGTGCGTGTGCGTGTGCGTGTGCGTGCATGTGTGCGTATTGTATGTGCATGTGAATTTGACTGGGTGACAAAAGAGTGAAAAAGTACTTAGCTTTAAATGTTTTTCACTTCTTATTGCAGAGTGTTTAGGGTGGTTTATAGCAAGACCTCTCCTTACATTTAATGAACCTGGGTCATGTAAATATTTAGACTGAAGTCCAAACGATATCCAGACATCCAAGCACGATGCTCCCTGTAGCTCCTCTGAAAACCTCACTAACATAGACGCACTTTCAAACACGCCATAACCAACACACACATGCGCTAGACTTAGAACGCACAAATGAATCAAAACAGAAGCTTCTCACATTTCAGTTTTTTTTTATTCTAAAATTGTAGTTTCATTTTTCATCATTCATCTACCTTTTCCTCTTTCCTTTTATAGGCCTGAAATATATAATATGAGGAATCACACAGTCTTAATGCAGTGTGATTAAAAAAAGCACTGTGTGTATGTGTGTGTGTGTGTGTGTGTGTGTTCAGAGGATCAGATGGCAGCGAATGCTTTGGGTAGTGTGTAACAAAACGTCTCTGTTGGTCTGAGGGTCCATGTCGCCTGTGTCTTGTGTCTCCCAGTGCTCTGGGGGAAACAGGAATCTCCTGCAACTGCTGTGCCTAATCTAGTCACTAACCGCACAACACGCACGCATGACATGCATACACAAACAAAGGCACACACACACACACACACGCGCTGCGTGTTGGGGCTGGTCCGGACGCCCAGTAGCCAAAGAGCTTCCTCATGTCTTATCTGTCTCACCCATCAGGGATCCCTTCAAAGCAGTTCCCTCTCTAGTGGGGTGGAGAACACGAGAGAAGCCAGACCAAGGGGGTCTTAGTCCGGCTGTTGGGCGTCAGTGAACTGAGGTCAAAACCAGACACACACACACACACACACACACACATACACACATGTGCACGCACTCAGACAGACATCCCTTCTTGTTTTTTTTTTTTAAAGTTTTGAATCAAGCCGTCTTCAGTCCTTTGTCATTATTTATGGTGGACATAATGCGAATTAAATATCTGTTGATGGTTGACAAGAACGCGTCCTTCACTAGGTCTCTGCAGCCGTGCAGTTGTGTGCGTATGTGTGTAGGCCTATGTGCATTTTTAACCAAGCATTTCTGTGTGTGTGTGTGTGTGTGTGTGTGTGTGTGGGAGAAGGAGACAGAGAGATAAGTGAGAGCAGAGCCACAGATTAGATACAGGTGGTAAATACGGAAACGGTGAGAGTGCTCAGACCCTCCGAGCAGTTGGAAGCTTTGCTATCATGGTTTTCGCAAAAATGAAAACAAGCCCAGACTGGAAACACTTCCGATGTCTACGGTGGTGAAGGAGCAGGACATAGGGAGGGGTCCCTGCCGCAGTGTTTACAGAACCTCATAAATGTATTTCTAATGCACAGGAATATTTGAATGGAAATGTAATTCATATTTCATGTGAGTGTTTGATTGCTGTGTGCGATTTCTGTGAAACCACCTTTTTCACACCCAGAAAAAGTAAGAGTGACGCGTATTTAAAAGTGCAAACTTAATTTTCCTAAGCTGGCTATTGTTTGGCTTGTGTGTGGTGCTTTGGCAGACATGATACGGGCTTTTTAAGCCAGGCTCCTATAAACTAACACTGAACATGGCTGTACTAATTATAATGGGGCACAAGTGCTGTGTTAAATGTAATGTTGACTGTCCTGTTGGGTTTGTGTCGTGCACCTGATGATGTAGATCTTCAAATGCCTGTTTTAAATGTATTGGTGACATTTTTACATTAACCACCAACAGATCTCCAGCCCACAGGGTCTGGGGCATGCGGCACATTCCCAAAGAAGACGTAACTGTGATGGCTTAACGTAGCTGCAGACCACTGGTCTAGACTACAAGTGACTAGTCTGCAAGTGTGGTGCTACTGCAGCTGTTGCTTCCTGTGCTCCCCATTTCTGCATATTGGGTTTTAGGTGTTGGGCCCACAGGCCACATGGAGAGCTAACTGGCCCATAAGTACACTGGTGTTCTAGAAGAGCTTAATGGACCTATTACATGACATCAGCGAGGATGTTGGGTGACCTTTCACGGGACTTTCCAAATGGACAAATAACTATCTCAGCTTTCAATGCAAACTTTTAGAGAATGTTTGTTTGAGAAGATAGACATTTTAGAAATTGGCAACTTGTGGTCTGCTTTAATTTAATGTTGCAAAAGGCTGCATTTGAAAATATGAAACCTACTAACAATTGGCTATAACAGCATGCATTGGGTATACTAACGAGAAGCCCAAATGTAGCTGTGAGCAGTATGCAGACAGCCCAGCCGTGCTGTGATACAGCAGCAGGGGTGCTGACCATGTGACCCTGCAGATAGACATCTCTGCAGACCTCTGTCTGCTGCCTTACAACTTCTCTGGCACCAAATGGACAGGAGAACACAGTCTACTGATGTTATCGACTATCGTGGCTCAACAAAGCATTCCTGATTTTGTTGGCACGTGAGGGCCACAGATGTGAGATATGTTTATTTATGTTTTGAGCATCACGTCATATAAATCATGAAAGCGTCAAACATTCCGATGCATTTTGTGGTATACACTGTTTAATGCCTCAAGGCTTAGCTTAAGCGCTTGTAACTGCTTGTGAGTAGTTATAGTTACATGTCTAATCCACTATAAAATTGTAAGATAAAGAAAGGTTGCACACAATTACATACATACACTATATTGCCAAAAGTATTCACTCACCTTCCTTGACTCACATATGAGCTTAAGTGACATCCCATTCCTAATCCTTAGGGTTGGATATGACGTTGTTCCACCCTTTGCAGCTAGAACAGCTTCAACTCTTCTGGGAAGGCTGTCCACAAGGTTTAGGAGTGTGTTTATGGGGATTTTTGACCATTCTCCCAGAAACACATTTGTGAGGTCACATACTGATGTTGGACGAGAAGGCCTGGCTCTCAGCCTCCGCTCTAATTCATCCCAAAGGTGTTCTATCGGGTTGAGGTCTGGACACTGTGCAGGCCAGTCAAGTTCATCCACACCAGACTCTGCCATCCATGTCTTTATGGACCATGTCACGTTGGAAGAGGAAGGGGCCAGCTCCAAACTGTTCCCACAAAGTTGGGAGCATGGAATTGTCCAAAATGTCTTGGTATGCTGAAGCATTCAGAGTTCCTTTCACTGGAACTAAGGGGCCAAGCCCAGCTCCTGAAAACAACCCCACACCATAATCCCCCCTCCACTAAACTTTATACTTGGCATTGCACTTGGCGACCCATTCTTTCACATTCTTTGGCTCATTCTTTCTGCATGCCTAGGTGCTTAATTTTATATACCTGTGGCCATGGAAGTGATTGGAACACCTGACTCCGATAATTTGGATGGGTGAGCGAATACGCTTGGCAATATAGTGTATAATGTATTGTAATAATAATGTACATCCCATTCTAAATCTATAGGCATTTATATTGTGGTGGTCCCACCTTTGCAGATATTACATCTTCCATTCTTCTGGAAAAACTTTATACAAGATTTTGGAGTGTTTCTTTGGTAATTTTGCCTATTTACACACAAGAGCATTTGTGAGGTGAGACATTGAAGTTGGTTGAAAGAGCCTGGCTTGCAGTCTCCACTCTAGTTCATCCCAAAAGTGTTTGATTGGGTTGAGGTCAGGACCAGTGAAGTACTCATCCAGCCATGCCTTTATGGACCTTGCTTTGTGCACTGGGGCACAGCCATGCTGGAACAGGAAAGGGCCTTCTTCAAACTGTTCCCAGAAAGTCGTCCGATAAGATTTCCCTTCACTGGAACTAGCAACAACAACAAAACATCACCCAACTGCATTACCCCATCTTCACCAATCTTGATGGTTGGCACAGTACAGTCAGTCAGGTAACGTCCTCCTGGCATTCATCAAACCCTGAATCGTTCATCAGGCTGCCAGATAGAAAAGTGGTGATTTATCACTCCATTGAACACGTTTCCACTGCTCCGGAGTACAGTGGGCGGCGTGATTTACACCACTCCCTTTGACGCGGGGTTTTGTGCTTGGCTTGTGTAAGGCCTGTATGCAGCTGTTCAGCTATGATATGAAGTGCCCAGTTTTTGTGTTTGAGGCTTGGAACTCTGCAGTTATTGAGTCAGCAAAACGTTGGCGAGTTCTACACGCCATGCCACTTAGCTCTCAGCGACCCCGATGTTGCTCAGATATTTGGTCTAACCACTCATGTGAAATTATTATATTACAGCTATAATGTGTTGTGCATGTAAGGTTTGTCTAGAACAATTGCCATACTGGGTAAACATGACCAAAACTGCCTTTGCAGTTTGCAATCTCATCAGCGTGATATTAGACTGTTTTTTAACTTATTAAAAACTTATTTTCAGCCCAATTCCTCTCACATGACCGTTACCATTCTCCCGTATATCACGCCTGTGATTTGCTGGAGAGTTATGGAGAGAGAGCAAAACCAGGTATCTTTCCCATCCAGAGCATATGGCCAGTGAAGCTCACATGGACACACAAGACTGAGGTATCATCGCGATTCAAACGAGTGGGCCCTGTTAATCAGGTTAAGTAGAACTGAAGTGAACATTAATAATAGTGGGTTTGGTATATGTGTTAAATTTAAGCCTAAGTGGTGATGTAGAGGCACTATAATGTTGGGCACTATGATGTTGGGCACTTTTTATACCCGTTACTTTTGTGATTAGACTTTACAGCAATACCGATCCAAAGAATACCTGCTAATCTACACTTACCAGAGAATCAAGCTTATGCGATGACTGTCTCAGTCCCCTGACTCACACCCCACTGGAGTCCTGTAGTTGGAGAGGAGCATAGAGAAGAGAAGACCCAGAACTGTGAAGGATCTGGAGAACATTTATATGGAGGTTTATTTATGTAATCTCATAATACTTCATGTCCAAACCGGATTACAAAAAAGTTGGGACACTAAACAAATTGTGAATAAAAACTGAATGCAATGATGTGGAGGTGCCAACATCTAATATTTTATCCAGAATAGAACACAAATCACAGATCAGAAGTTTAAACTGAGTACACGTAACATTTTAAAGGAAAAATATGTTCATTCAAAATTTCATGGCATCAACAAATTTGGGACAAGGCCATTTTACCACTGTGTGGCATCCCCCCCTTCTTCTTACAACACTCAACAGATGTCTGGGGACAGAGGAGACCAGTTTCTCAAGTTTAGAAATAGGAATGCTCTCCCATTCATGTCTAATACAGGCCTCTAACTGTTCAATCGTCTTGGCCCTTCTTTGTCGCAACTTCCTCTTTATGATGCGCCAAATGTTCTCTATAGGTGAAAGATCTGGACTGCAGACTGGCCATTTCAGTACCCAGATCCTTCTCCTACGTAGCCATGATGTTGTGATTGCTGCAGAATGTGGTCTGGCATTATCTTGTTGAAAAATGCAGGGTCTTCCCTGAAAGAGATGACGTCTAGATGGGAGCATATGTTGTTCTAGAACCTGAACATAGTTCTCTGCATTAATGGTGCCTTTCCAGACATGCAAGCTGCCCATGCCACAAGCACTCATGCAACCCCATACCGTCGGTGATGCAGGCTCCATTTTAAATGACCCCTGGCCCAGTGCAAATGTCTGAGCTTGTGGAGCTTGCTTAGAAATGGCTTCCTCTTTGCACTGTAGAGTTTCAGCTGGCAACGGCAGATGGCACGGTGGATTGTGTTCACTGACGATGCTTTCTGGAAGTATTCCTGAGCCCAATCTGTTATTTCCTTGACAGTGGCATTCCTGTTTGAGGTGCAGTGACGTTTAAGGGCCCGGAGATCACGAGCATCCAGTAGAGTTTTACGGCCTTGACCCTTATGCACAGCGATTGTTCCAGATTCCCTGAATCTTTTGATGATGTTATGCACGGTTGATGATGATAACTTAAAAGTCTTTGCTATTTTACGCTGGGTAACACCATTCTGGTATTGCTGCACTAATAATGGTGGCATTGGTGATATTCTTACCATCTTGGCTTCTGAGAGACACTGACACTCTGAGAAGCTCTTTTTATACCCAATCATGTTGTCAATTGACCTAATTAGTGTTAATTGGTCTTCCAGCTGTTCATTATATGCTCAATTTCCTTTTTGCAGCTACTTATTGCTACTTGTTTTTGGGATTTGTTGACACTGAATTTTTTTTTTTTCCTTTAAAATGTTACATGTACTCAGTTTAAACTTTTGATCTGTGATTTGTGTTCTATTCTGGATAAAATATTAGATGTTGGCACCTCCACATCATTGCATTCAGTTTTTATTCACAATGTGGAATCCGGTTTGTATTACTGACTCCAGGGCTGTAGAGGGAGCACAAATAAATATGTATTTTTGTTTATTTGTTTCCTCAGTGAACAGTTAAACTTTAGATTTATATTTATAAGATGCAAGCAAAAAAACAGGGCATATTTTTCCCCAAATAAGTGTGGAGGGCACCATAGCTAACCAGGAGTAGTTTAATGATTTATCACATTATTATAGTTATTATATAACTTTTTAGATTGTCTTTATAATTTTTAACTTATGGTGTTTAGGTTTCATAGAACAATGTTACTCTTGTTTTGTGACTGACACATGGAATCACATAGAAAGGGAAATTTTGCTCATTTCTTCATGTTCAAGAAAGAACATTTGATACCAGTAACACACACACAATCTCATTCTCCTTGTATCTATCTCTCTGTCTCTTTTTCTCTGTCTCTGTCTCCTGTCTCTGTCTCTCTCTCTCTCTCTCTCTCTCTCGTCTTGCTCTCCCCCCCCTCTCCAGACATGACCCACTGCTCATCACTGAGTCATGGTGGACTTTCCCCTCGGAGCTGAAGTCAGCAGCGTGGCCTTGTTTCCCCAGCGCGCTCAATGTCCTGCTCTCTCCTCCTTTTTCCTCTTATGTGCCTATTCCTTTACCTCTGGAAATCCCTCAGCAGGAGAACAGACATGAATCTGGCAACACCGCCCCACCCTCTCCTCCCTTCATGCAGCAGTACACTCTTGGCTGGCTCTGGTGTGTTTTCTGCTACCACACACATCGCTGTGAGGGGCCTTCCCCCCAAAACCCCCATTAAATAAAATGGATGACCACAGAAATGCCTCAGCACTGCTGAAACAGCCTCAAATGGAATTAGCCGCAGTTAGCTAGCTCTGGTTTGTGCTTTAATTAACAATAAAAAAGCTGATTTGAACTGTTGTTAAGGAAAAACTTCATGAGCTTGTTGGAGTCTAAATGAAAAACTGGCAACATGAAAAAATAATTGCGCATATAAATAGGCGTCGTTCATTCGGACATGGCCATGGTTTATATGTGTGTTTCCTGAAATAACAAGACTTCTGTTAAATGACATTCCCTTCTCTCAAGAATATTTTACAACACCTTTTAAAATATGTAAATTGGCCTATATATTACTGTTTTTTTGTTTTTTACTGCGTTTGTTTATTTCCATCGACACTATAGGAAACACAGCTATAACCAGCTTACATGCCTGGTGTAACTTCTCCATTTGTCATCGTTATCTCCCCCTTACCTTTTGAGTTTTCTGACATTTTCTAAAGATAGTGATGGAGAGCATTCTAGGTCAGTATAATTGTGTCCTAATGACAATGGTTTCCTTTATGTCATCCCCACAGACTCTTTCTGCACATTTTGATTTCTATTTTTAAATATCTGCCATCTACCAGTGAGTCCACAGACGCAGTTAGGCCAAGAGTAAAGAGCCAGTATGCAGACTCTCCTCTCTTTCTTTGACCATCCATCTATCCAATGGTACTTTTTTGTTGAATTTTGGTGCATGGTGTGCCAATGTGATTTTGGTGTCTTTAAACAAAACCAAATAAAACCAAATCATGTTGGTTTGGTTCAAATGACAGAAGGTGGGCACTGGGGAGTTGGGAGGTCATGGCCCAATACTGACCCATGCATTCTCACATATTTGGTAGATAATATCTTTTTCTCACATATTTGATGTGAGAATGTGAATAGAATATGTCCATAATCAAAAATACATTCCAGGTTTGCTCAGAAAAGTGAATCACATGCAGGTGTAAAAATGTGAGAGACTGAATGAACTCCAAATTCCAAAATGGAATATCCTTTGCAGCACCTCTTCCCAGATCCATAGCTCTGCTCAGCACCTCTACCCAGATCCATAGCTCTGCTCAGCACCTCTACCCAGATCCATAGCTCTGCTCAGCACCTCTACCCAAGTCCATAGCTCTGCTCAGCACCTCTACCCAGATCCATAGCTATGCTCAGCACCTCTACCCAGATCCATAGCTCTGCTCAGCACCTCTACCCAGATCCATAGCTCTGCTCAGCACCTCTACCCAGATCCATAGCTCTACTCAGCACCTCTACCCAAGTCCATAGCTCTGCTCAGCACCTCTACCCAAGTCTATAGCTCTGCTCAGCACCTCTACCCAAGTCCATAGCTCTGCTCAGCACCTCTACCCAAGTCCATAGCTCTACTTAGCACCTCTACCCAAGTCCATAGCTCTGCTCAGCACCTCTACCCAAGTCTATAGCTCTACTCAGCACCTCTACCCAAGTCTATAGCTCTGCTCAGCACCTCTACCCAAGTCCATAGCTCTGCTCAGCACCTCTACCCAAGTCCATAGCTCTACTTAGCACCTCTGCCCAGGTCCATAGCTCTACTCAGCACCTCTGCCCAAGTCCATAACTCTACTCAGCACCTCTACCCAAGTCCATAACTCTACTCAGCACCTCTACCCAAGTCCATAGCTCTACTCAGCACCTCTGCCCAAGTCCATAACTCTACTCAGCACCTCTACCCAAGTCCATAGCTCTACTCAGCACCTCTACCCAGGTCCATAGCTCTACTCAGCACCTCTGCCCAGGTCCATAGCTCTACTCAGCACCTCTGCCCAAGTCCATAACTCTACTCAGCACCTCTACCCAAGTCCATAGCTCTACTCAGCACCTCTACCCAGGTCCATAGCTCTACTCAGCACCTCTGCCCAGGTCCATAGCTCTACTCAGCACCTCTACCCAAGTCCATAGCTCTACTCAGCACCTCTGCCCAAGTCCATAGCTCTACTCAGCACCTTTACCCAGGTCCATAGCTCTACTCAGCACCTCTGCCCAAGTCCATAGCTCTACTCAGCACCTCTACCCAGGTCCATAGCTCTACTCAGCACCTCTACCCAGGTCCATAGCTCTACTCAGCACCTCTGCCCAGGTCCATAGCTCTACTCAGCACCTCTGCCCAAGTCCATAGCTCTACTCAGCACCTCTACCCAGGTCCATAGCTCTCCAAGTCCATGAGATTGGAGAGTGCCGCTCTGGCATCAAAATTTGGCAAAACACACAGCCTAAGCTACCCAGAGGCTTTGCTAGTGAGCAGGAAACAATGCAAGTATAACACAGGGACTCTTGTGCAGAATAAAGTGAGCATTGTGATAGTGAACCTTTATTCAATGGTACATCAATGGTACATCAGTGCCTGCAGACCGCCGGAACCTTCCGACTCCATTCATTGTGAAGTCTTCTGTCAGGTCCACTCAGAGAAATGACTGTAGTCTGTGGGCTGTATTCTGCCTCAGCACACATGAGCATGGCAGTAGATGTAGCGTATCTTTCTCCCATGTTTAACTCTCAATAGCCCTACCTACAGATCTCTAAAGCATACATACATATCACAAAGACTTCTTTCTGTGGCAGAGGTGAGGAGAAATTGGCTTATAATTATATCTGGATCAACTGAAACCAGTGATGCTGAGATAAAAGTGGGGAGAGAAATATTTTGAGCTAATAATTCTGCCTTTTTTTAACCAAATGTGGTTTCACTGATGTTATTGTGTTATTGCCCAAGAGCAGAGAATAACACTCTGTTTCTTTAATAGTATTTGTGAGCACTATAAACTTTGACCAGTTGTAAAACAAACTGGTTGTACCTAAAAACAAATACAATAAATTCATGTAGTTGGAAGCCCAGATCTGAATTGGATCTGAATTACTCTTGGATCTGAATGACTCTTGGATCTGAATGCCTCTTAGATCTGAATGCCTCTTAGATCTGAATGCCTCTCCTTCTTGGTTTGGCTCTCTCGTTCTGTCCCTCTCATGTGGCATGACCTTGATGTTCTCATTAGATTTCACCCTCATTCCAATAACATCTAAACACTGGGATAATGTCCACATACACACACTGTTAGCTGGTGTGGTGGGGAACATTGGGAACAGAATTAGGAAGGAGACAGAGGGACATTCTCAGCCTGAATCAGCGCACTGTCTGCAGAGAGAGACTCTCCTTTTCTCTTGGCCCCTCCACTTGCTCTCGCTCTCTGGGTGATGTACAGGCAGAGGAAGTTTGTGGTGGTAAACAGCAGACGCACAGACGTCAGCGTGGCTTGGGCGCTCGCTGTGGAATGCTGGGAATTATAGCCTGTGTGGCGGCCTCTCCTCACAGCAGCGCAATTCTTTTGTGTGTGTGTGTGTATGTGTGTGTGTGTGTGTGTGTGTGTGTGTATGCATGTTTATGTATGTGGTAGTATGTGTGTGTGTGTGTGTGTGTCTGCGTGTATGTGTGTTTATGTATGTGGTAGTATGTGTGTGTGTGTGTGCGTGTGAGACAGAGAGAGAGAGAAAGAGCGAGAAACTGCACTGCATATGGTTTTATGTTTAAGTTTCCGTTTTCAGTCTCCCGCTTTTATGAATGAATGAGGTTTATTCAGGACAGTAGTAATCGCCCGGGTTTGATGTCTACACAGTAGCATTTCTGTGACATGCAATTAGTGTTGCTTGGTCCGCAATCTCCATTTCTATAGTGAGCGCACATACACACATGTGCACACACACACACACACTTTCAATTAGACAAATGTCCCAGTTTGGTATTGCTCCTGTATTGTGCATTGTGTTGTGTCCTAGCTGAGAGCTGCGTATGCCTGATCGTGCTCCTGCAGATCTGCTCTGAGCCCACTTTCCATCAGTGTAGGTGTCTACTTCCCCTTCCTTTGCCAAGTCAAATAATGTAAACCATGGTCATCATGTTAAACTGATTCTCTTTTCAATAACTTTGCTTTAGTGCCTGGGACTCAAGCCAAAGCTACTATTCCCAAGATGCAAAGCAAGGATGTGAACATTCGGAACTATTTTATCACCTTTGAGATTACTGGTTTCCCTTGCGTTCTCCCTGCTGCTGAGATGCATACTGTTATTGCACAGTGATATATAGCATAATGGTCTTTAAGAGAACTGTTTGTAAGAGAAGTGTTTATTTTAACTGGCCAGTTATCCAACAGTTATCTAAATTCTTAGTTTTATCAAATTGCTTCACCACTTTCATGCACTGACATTTCAGGTATCCCCTCTGAATGAAAGCACATTTTAGACCATTTGTTTTCATTATATTTTTCACATTCCCGGAGTGTGTTACAGTTTTAGTTTATTTTTAGGGCAGCCAGTTGTCCAGTTACGTTTGGTCACCGTGTTGAGTAAAAAGGCCTGTGATTGCTGCGTGGTTCTCCCAGTATGAATGTGCGTATCCTAGATTAAACACTGACTGCTAGCATTTCAGTGTCATGGTTACTGTTCCAGTGTGTGTTCCATGTGCCAGAACTGCAGAAACCGTGTCACTGTCCAGTAACTCAGCGGAGGACCAATGAGCTAATGGTAAATGTATTTTAGCATCTAGGATAATCACGTGTGTGTGTGATGGTGTTGTAGAAAGATTGACATTGTACCAGCTGGCAGGAGTGTAAGCGTGGTGCTCTGGTAGTGCACGTAATGCTTGGCCTTGACAAGGATGAAGCCACATGCACTACATAATCACACACACACACACACACACACACACACATACAGAGTGTCACCAAGGATCAAACAGAGATAAGGATGTAAATTTATAAATCATCTCCACATAATCAGATAAAAACACTCAACCTTTGTAAAGCACAGATTCATACCCATATGTAAAATAATAACACACAAAAATAGACTTTGCACAGACCGAGTGTAGCATTAGCTACATCCTGAACAAACAGTTGAGCTCTGGGTTTGTTTGAATATAGAATTTCCTTGGTAACTGGAGATCTTGGTCAGGCAATATTCGATCTCAGAGGGGCAACAGCGAACTTCCTGCTTAAATTGACTGAGAGAGAAATAAAGAGAATGATGAAGAGGAGGGAGGGGGAGGGAGGGGAGGGGGTAGGGGGGAGTTGGGGGGGGGGGGAGGGGGAGTTGAGGGGGGGGAGGGAGGGGGGGGGGGGGGTGGGGAGATGAGACTTATTTCATCTCAAAGGAAACTAGGACTGCAAATGTTTGCTTTTACAGAGACAGACAGGCAAGGGAGAGAGAGAGAGAGAGAGAGAGAGAGAGAGACAGACCAGCGCATATAGGCAAAGTGTTTTTCATTTGTGCAGAATTGCAAAACCTTGTAACTGATTTTTCTTTTGGAAAAACATTTGGAATTATGTTGTCACCCACATACAAAAATAAGTTTGATCATTTGATCATTATCATGCATTAACTGAATGACTCATTTTTCTGTGTGTGTGCGTGCGTGTGTGTGTGCGTGTTTGACTAAATGTGCACCAGATCTTGACAAACGTTCTATCTGTGGTCAGAGTGTGACACTAGTGCTACTGGGCTCTACCTGCACAGGTGTACAGGACAGGATAAGTGTTTTTCATCTCATACTGTTTCCTCCATATTTATTCAGCTTAATCGTTTTATTTGGCTCGGGATGTTTCTAATGTGAAGTAGTGATATATCTGAGGAGGAGAATATAAAAAAAACAAAACGTTTCCTCCACTCGTTACTGGCAATCAAGCAAAATGATTTAACCGCCTCGGCATTGTCCAAGAAAAGCAGCACATATCATTTGGTTGTGCTCAAGAGCGTTTGACACTCGTGGGCCGGCTCGTTAAACGAAATGTACACGGGACTGTTGCTCATGTACACTTCCTCATTTATTTCTACATTTCCTTGATTTTATTAGAATTGCTCAATGCAATTTATAATTGTGGTTATATTTAACAGTGTTTAGGCAGCAGAAGAGGTTGTTATTATAACAGGCAAATGAATTAAAATGTTTTCATATCTGATATGCTGATTGGGGTGGAATGTGAATAAATACTGCTAACTCCTTTGGCGGCAGAAGTGTTGTTTTTTAGACAGGTTTCAGTGATATTTCTCCATCATCAACATACAGAGTGTATGTCCTTTGGCTTTAGATCTCCATCTCTCACAATGGGAAAAGATAGATGAATCATCTGAGGTTGGTCTGACTGTGCATGCATGTGTGTGTGTGTGGTGCTGGTGGTGGGGGGTTATGTAGTGTGTGTGTGTCCTTGGGTCATTGTTTCCTGCATGGCTCTGTTGTGTAGTAACACAGTGGTCTGATACTCCAGGGCTCAGCTAACCAGATTTCATCTGTAAGATGATGAGCATGTACAACCACAAGCATGAACGCTGATCAGAATGAAGCTTCAGATGGGCCGACGGCTCTGCAGTGCTGGAAACACCAGCGTTGTTCTGTTTCCATGACAGGAAGATGCAGCTTTAGAGCCACCAAAATGACACCAGGTCAGAGGACACTGAATTACAGGGTAGAATAAGGACACTAAATATTACGTCCTGAGAGTAGTTTGCAAAAAAGTTGCCATTTACTCTTGATCCAATTTATCGAACTTCTGCAGTGCTCGTCCCAGTGCTTGAGTGCCTCAGACAGGTATAGTAGAGAGCAGAACATGTCCCAGACAGGTATAGTAGAGAGCAGAACATGTCCCAGACAGGTATAGTAGAGAGCAGAACATGTCCCAGACAGGTATAGTAGAAAGCAGAACATGTCCCAGACAGGTATAGTAGAGAGCAGAACGTGTCCCAGACAGGTATAGTAGAGAGCAGAATATGTCTCAGACAGGTATAGTAGAGAACAGAACGTGTCTCAGACAGGTATAGTAGAAAGCAGAACGTGTCCCAAACAGATATAGTAGAAAGCAGAACGTGTCCCAGACAGGTATAGTAGAGAGCAGAACGTGTCTCAGAAAGGTATAGAAGAGAGCAGAAAATGTCTGTAATGAGAAGCCATCAAAAACAAAGCAGCCAAAATGGAGCCAGACACTCTAAACAGTGGAGGCAGCGGCCCAATCACAGGCTGTAATTTCAGCGCATTTATCTCATTTCCTGCCTGTTTTGTCTTTCCCCAGAATAATGGGGCAAGTAATGAGAACGGACTCCAGACCATGGGCGGGATTCTGACCCCGTGCTCGCTAAACTGCTGAATTGTGGTTACATGGTGGGAGAATGGTGGGAGGAAACTCTGGGCAGCGTGTGGTTCATTAAAACCAAGACTGGAGGCAGCACACCAACACAGTGAGGACCCGCTTGCTCCAAGAACGGAGCTGCAGTACGGGGACGCAAATCAAACAAGGGCCTAACTGATCAGTGATGAACAGACTTTTGCGTGATGAAACAGTGAAAAAGAGAAGGGAATCAGAGCCTGAATGTTTTTCAATGGCAATGAAGATATGAATATTGGCCTGTAATTATATAAAATGCAAATTTCATTAGTTTTTTCTCAGAAGTATGTCAGCTTTATTTTTTGGTTTATTCATTTGTCTTGGTTATCTTAGCTAGAATAAAGTAAATGTTATAGTACATCTTACATTTACATTTACATTTACGGCATTTAGCAGACGCCCTTATCCAGAGCGACTTACAAAAAGTGCTTCATTGTTTTACTCAGAACAAAATCTCTAGCTAGTTAGTTTAGGCTAAAATCAGGAAGACACTTTAAGCAAAGATATTATTAGATACAGTCAGTATGGACACCTAGATATACTCAAATATATACTGAAAAAACCCTACTTAAAAGATAAGCAAGAAAAGTCATTACAGTCACAAATATCTAATAAATGCTAGTGTAGTAAAATTTAATTTAAGTGCTCTGCAAGTAGCCTGCAGCCCACATGCATTTCAGTAGATACAATGATACTTCAGCTAAAAGTCAGAAAAGACAAGTAGAACATGAGGATAGAAGCAGTGTTTTATTCTGGCTCTCAAACCTACCACAATGTCATCTTCTTTATTGCTATGGAAACAGGGAAAACCGCCATTCTCAAAACATCCGTGGTCAGGAAATACGGGATGCCGTTCTATTTTGTCTTTTTCCAGACAGTCTGTAGGCACTAGAAAACAGAGCTAGCAGTAAATATGATTTACCAATAACCAATAGTGCCTTATTGGGTAGAGAGCAAAAAAAGGCTTTTATGCATGGAGTTCATGAAACAGAATCACACTTTTATTGCCCTGGTTTTCCCACACCAGATAAAAATGGTCTCAGAGTAAGGCATGCAGAAAACCACAGATGGAGGCCTTCTGAACAAAAGAACATGGTTTCCTCCTCACAGCGGACGGAACTGGCGCGATGCCGTCGCTCCCGTGACAGCCGAGGCCATCCCTCTGTACATAGCCCATAAACACCACGCCTCTCGTCCAGACGCAGGCCGCCGAGCCCCTGTTTATGGGAGCTGAGCTCGGACAGAACTGTGCTGATGGGAAGAGGGGGCTGATGGGATGTACAGCCGTGCAGTTTCTGTTGGACGGTGTGTTCGCCAGGTCTGAAGTTAGCACAGCTCAACCTCACATTCATCTAGCCGTGCAGTCCGACATACAGACAACGAAACCGTACTCAGTGGAGACACTGAAACTTGAAGTCTCTCTCTCTCTCTTTCTCTCTCTCTATCTCTCTCCCTTTTTGTTTGTTGGAGAAAGGGCGTGGCATAAGTACCTTTGACCATATATTGTTATGTTGTTATGCCCTAAGATAGAGACATTTTTAAGCTAAACGTGTTTTTGTAACTTTGACGGACTGCATACAGTTCTCTCTATGTATGTGTAAATCCTGTTTTGTACAGGATGAATTAAAATAAGGTTTTATTTTTTGATACGTTTTTGCAGAATTTTTAGTCTGGTTACTATATTAACATTGTGTTTTGATTGATTAAGTAATAATTTGATTGATTTGGTAAAAAATTGATTGATTTGGCATTAAATTTTAATAAATTGTTTATTCATCTAGCTATACCCATGTATTCTTTCTATATGAATGGCGTCAGGTTATGTGAGTTTGCTAACACGGTGGAAACGCTAGATTCTTCCTAATCCCACGAGTAGCCCAGTGTCTTGTACTAATGCTTTTGTAACATGGGAGGCGTGCAAAATGGTGTGCTCCCCTGGCACGACAGCAGTTCAAAACAAACTGTATCTGTCTGTCTGACTTTGCTTTCATCTCTACTGGCTTTCTTTCATCTCTTCTGAATGGCATCGTGAGCCACTCTTCACGTCTGAACACAGGGGGTGTGTGTGTGGGGGGGGGGGGTATCAGTGAGGCAGATCTCTGTCACGCAGTAGCAAATGCCCTGCGCTGTCCTAAAGACCTGTCCCACTCTTGCCCTTGCCCCAGGCTAAAGGATGGGGCAAGGAGAGCATGAGACGGGGCAAGACGACTGTGGTGGATCTGTGAGGGTGGAGGGTGGATGGCTGAATGACCTGTGTTAACCTCCCTGTGCTGTTCCACATAATATCTGGACCTGACTATGCAGAATATATATATATGAAGTAAACAATGTTAATGAGAGAACAATGAAGATACATTGTTTATAAGGGCGTCTGCTTCATATAAATAAATAAATTACATTGTTTACATATATCAGGTATTCTGCATATATATATATATATATAGAGAGAGAGAGACAGAGAGATGAAACTGTAAGACTCTGAACATAACCCACATGCTTCAGACCTTTATATAGCAACTGTTCCACTTCCTTGGTTACTATAACCAGTGTACAAGATGTGCAGCTTGGTGGTTTTCACATTAGTGCAGGCGAAGCTTCGGCGGAGAAGCCGGTCAGCTCACCAGTATGAAGCGTTTTCCTCAGAAGGAGATCATATCTGATCACGCTTGCTGCTGAATGCAGGTCTAAGCCTGTTTCCTCTTGCTCGCTTTTGCTTTCCTTCTCAGTATTCCTTCTCTCCCGATCCCTGGATCCCTGGATCCCTCGATCCCTGGGCCATCTCCATTCATGGGCAGGTACAGGAAGTAAGCAATTTTGCTAAGAGAAGTGGAACCACATTGGCTCTGTCTTAATTGTCCCGTTACATTGGTATATTGGTAAACACTGGTACAGCCAGGCAGATTAGCAGACAATGCTCACTAAAAAAAAAAACAAGCTTAGTATTTTTTTTCTAAGCCTGATCAAAATTATGCAAATTGTGTTTATATAAGGGTGTGCATGTGTATTTGTACTAGAAATCGGTACACTAGCTTCCTATGATTAATGAAAGCCGAATTGTTTATTGAACCACAGTAAAACACCTAATGCTAACATCACTGCCTATGAAGGGAAGAGAATATCATATAAAGGTTTGTGTGTTTTTAGCTAACTGAGTGCAGTCATGCCTTTTTAGATAATAACCATAATAACCTTTGACCCTGCTATCTGAAGACCTTTACAAGGTCGAAGGTCAGCAGGCCATGATAAACTTTGTTCACTTAGAGAGTGATTGATCGGCAAAGCCCAGCAGGAAACAGAGGATAAAGTCCAGTGTGAGAATGTAATCCATTTAAACACACACACACACACATACACACACACACATACATACACACACACACACACACACACATTTACACGTATGCTGCGTGGTAATAACTGATTGGGGATTGTGTAGAGAAGTCTGGTAATGCCACCAGCAGGCAGGGCAAGGTAATTGCAGATTATAACCCCCTTCTCCCCACCACACACTACACGGAGTAGGAAAGCACTACCTCTCATTCCTATTGAGCTGCTGTTGCAGAGATGTATCGTGTGTGGTGGTAGTTGGTTCCTAGTTAGTGTCTTGTTGCTCTGTGCAGCAGGTAAAGGAGTACACTGTTGAAAGCTCATTGTTTACTTCATACATGGTTTAATTGAAATTTCGAGCTTTAGATGTTGGTGTTCTGAGTCATGTCCATCTACCAAGGTCAACAAACTGTGTGCATGGTTGTCACTCATACCTGGTCATTCCTGTTCTCTGTCCTGGTTATCACTGTTCTCTGTCCTGGTCATCAGTGTTCTCTGTCCTGGTCATCAGTGTTCTCTGTCCTGGTCATTCCTGTTCTCTGTCCTGGTCATCACTGTTCTCTATCCTGGTCATTCCTGTTCTCTGTCCTGGTCATTCCTGTTCTCTGTCTTGGTCATCCGTGTTCTCTGTCCTGGTCATTCCTGTTCTCTGTCCTGGTCATTCGTGTTCTCTGTCCTGGTCATCAGTGTTCTCTGTCCTGGTCATCAGTGTTCTCTGTCCTGGTCATTCCTGTTCTCTGTCCTGGTCATCAGTGTTCTCTGTCCTGGTCATTCCTGTTCTCTGTCCTGGTCATCAGTGTTCTCTGTCCTGGTCATCCGTGTTCTCTGTCCTGGTCATCCGTGTTCTCTGTCCTGGTCATCAGTGTTCCATTCTTTTCCATCTGATTTCTCTTTTTCTAATTATTTTTTCACACTCACAACTCTTTCCACACCCATAATCTTGTTTGTCTGTTACATTTGATTATGACAGTTTCCCCACACGTGGCCTTGCAGTGAGATTTCTGCCCTTTTTTTGTCCTTTACATTCCTTCACATATTCCTGTTTTGAAAGGTGCCAGTAGTTTTATGTAATTATCGTGACTCTTCAGTGGACATGGGGGATATTGGAATTGACATGTGAGGCATCGTTTTGGCCTTTGAGAAATAGTGAAATGTCTGCTTCATTTTGGAGGAAGACACAGAGCCACATTCATAACACACACGATACCTACGAGTGACTTCAGGAGCCCAGAGGCAAACGGCAAAGCAGCAGAGACAGAGACAACCGCAATGCAAACCCCCCCAAAGGGTTGACACAGCACGCACACAAAAGCATTTAAAACAAAGCAATGTGCTCACTCACACGCATTTAAAAAGCTTTTAGTCTGTTTTATTAGCAGGCTCTTCCCGGATACGTGCATGACACACCCTGTACAGACATGTTCCTGGAGTGAACACAGACTTTTAGCAGAATGTAAATACAGCCAAACTATCTGTTGAGCATTTAATGGTGACAGCTCTTAAAAGGTGACGGTTATTGGACGATTATTGTCTTTTATTGGGCTTTTAAGTGAATTAGCATTGGGAAACGTAGCATGTTTATTCACTCCATTAAGCTCCAAACAGAGTTAGAACTGGACGCCTGCATATATGAATCTGCCCACTCAACATCACATAGTAAGAGACTGACATAAGGTTTTGGTTTGGGCTTATGTAGTTCCAGTATGATAAGGACATATGTTTAATATGCAGTGTTTAATATGCAATCTGGAGTAATTATAGAACTCAATAGGATGCAGTGAAATAAGTGTAACAAAGTAAATATTGCATCCAATATCAATAAAATCTTAAAGGGATCCACAATGTTCGAGTGTAGTATATTTGATGTCACCTTAAAGATAAATGAAAGAATGGATAAATGTAACAAAAACAAAAGATCAACAAAACAGCAAAAGTCCACTTCAGTAAAATAAAAAAAAAATAAAAAAAAAAGTAAAATAAATGTGAATAAATCCATACCAGCTCTGCTAGATGGTGATAGTGTCGTAGTGAAAGGTGCAGCAGATGACACTTCACCTTCTCACTGTGAGAGGAATCGCTAGAACAAGAAGACGAGCTGAAGAACTAACGGCGGAACAAAGGAACAGAAGCTCCTGGCTGAGCTGAGGTTCCTTCCACCAGCTCTGCTCGCCAGGAGACAGCGTAAGCACCGAAGCAGATGCCTTCAGTGCACATGGACAGAGCCCTCTGCGCCCGCATGGCTGTACGGCGTCCACGTCGCCATCAACCCCCGCCAAAGCGTGTCATCACCTGGGTCTTCACGGAAACGCCATGATCAGGGATTGAGCTCGAAAGGCAGTGGTTACTGTGGAAAATTATATTTTAATGGCATTACATTTTACTAGCATTATTTTACTAGTATTACATTACTAATCAATTGCATTACTAATCAATTGCTTTGCATTAAAATTCCTTACAGATAGCAAAGAGTTATTGAGCATATTATGGTACATACAGAGATGGGGAGTTATAGAAAACAGGAACTTAGGAAATAGCATCTGTGAGCAGGAGGACGAAACTGTAGCAGAGAGGAAGTCTGGGACCTGAGTCTCTTACAGCAGTTCGGGAAGTATAGAATGAGCTACATATATGGTATAGAAAATGCAGCAAATGACTTATGGTACATATATGGTATAGAAAGAAGCAATAAGTGGTTCATGTTTTGGGTGGAGAAACAGGATGTAAGTAGCGGTTCTGAATGTGAAACTTCAGATGTCACTCCCTGGTAGAGGAGCACACTGCACTGCGCTGTAAGCTCTCCCAGGATATCTCGCCTTTAATAAAAGGTCAAAAGACATTAGACTGGTGTTGTTTTCTTTTGCATTAACGAACTCGCTGCGCTAGGAAGGAGGAGAACGAAGCGCAACATTGTTAAGTGGGCTGTGATGCTGAGAGGACTATGGATGATGACATGGGATTAAGAGAATAGAAGCTTTTTGCAAGCTTTTTGAATGTAATCTGTCCTTGTCCTCATAAACACATTTCCTTCACTGTCTGACACCATGTGTATCTGTGAAGCTGAGGGAAGGGCTTGGATTTTCCACCAATGCCATTTTGGGTGGCTGTAGGAATTGGCTCAACCAGATATTATGGTGTTTGTTCTGTGTTTCTCTTTTGTTTCACCCATGGATGTACTTTAGAATGGGAGATCTGCATGCTCTCCAGAAAGAACAGGAGCTATCTGTGTCTATATCCCTGATGAGGTATTATGAGAATATTCATGCACAGTCTTGGGGCATTCTCCCAGTATCATGTGGCATTCTCCCAGTATCATGTGATTTTCTCCCAGTATCATGTGATATTCTCCCTGTGCCATTTGACATTCTCCCTGTGTCATGTGACATTCTCCTTGTATCATGTGACATTCTCCCTGCACCATGTGATGTTCTCCCTGTGACATGTAGCATTCTCCCTGCACCATATACAGTCTCCCTGTGCCATGTGGCATTCTCCTTGTATCATGTGGCATTCTCCCTGTGTCATGTGACATTCTCCCTGTGTCATGTGACATTTTCCCTGTGTCATGTAACATTCTCCCTGTGTTATGTAGCACTCTCCCTGTGTCATGTAGCATTCTCCCTGTGTCATGTAGCATTCTCCCTGTGTCATGTAGCACTCTCCCTGTGTTATGTAGCATTCTCCCTGTGCCATGTGGCATTCTCCTTGTATCATGTTACGACATTCTCCCTGTGTCATGTGGCATTCTCCCTGTCTCATGTGACATTCTCCCTGTGTCATGTGACATTTTCCCTGTACCATTTGACATTCTCCCTGTGTCATGTAGCATTCTCCCTGTGTCATGTGGCATTCTCCCTGTGTCATGTAGCATTCTCCCTGTGTCATGTGGCATTCTCCCTGTGTCATGTAGCATTCTCCCTGTGTCATGTGGCATTCTCCCTGTGTCATGTAGCATTCTCCCTGTGTCATGTAGCATTCTCCCTGTGTCATGTGGCATTCTCCCTGTGTTATGTAGCATTCTCCCTGTGTCATGTAACATTCTCCCTGTGTTATGTAGCACTCTCCCTGTGTCATGTAGCATTCTCCCTGTGTCATGTAGCATTCTCCCTGTGTCATGTAGCATTCTCCCTGTGTCATGTAGCATTCTCCCTGTGTTATGTAGCATTCTCCCTGTGTCATGTAGCATTCTCCCTGTGTCATGTAGCATTCTCCCTGTGTTATGTAGCATTCTCCCTGTCATGTAGCACTCTCCCTGTGTCATGTAGCATTCTCCCTGTGTCATGTAGCACTCTCCCTGTGTCATGTAGCATTCTCCCTGTGTCATGTAGCATTCTCCCTGTGTTATGTAGCATTCTCCCTCTGTTACGTTCACATACAAGTCCTCTGGCCTCCTTACTAAAACGGGCAGAATACAGATTGTGTCTCCTCTCAAAACACCATACATCTTATGTAAGACTTGTGTGTAGCTGCGTGCATGCGTGTGTGTTGAATCGGAGGAGGAATCTGTGCGTGGGTTTGTTTGGTCTCTTTTTACTCTTTTGAGACCTGCAGAGTGTTCTCACCTTTGACCCCTCTCCTCTGTTCCCTCTCTCCAGTGGCGAAATGAAAGCGTGCCCTTTCCGCGCGCCATACCGACGCTTCTGCTCTGATCAGTCACAGGACCGTGGTTCTTTCTCTATTTGAGACTTTTAGGGAAAAAAAAAAAACGTGTACACTGTACAGTATCATCAAGCAAACAAAACACATGAAGCTTCCGAACTGCATATTCTAGAGAGATGGACAAGCCCAGCCTGAAGTTAAGTTTCCCTTGCTTTGCTGTTGATGTGTTGTGAAGGGTTTGGATTGGAGGAGCACCACATGGTTGGAGAAGAGTGAGCAGGGTGGCTGGCACTCTCCTGCAGGCGTGCTGAGGAACGTGGCACTGCTGAGAGGCTGGTGGTTTGAACTGATGCTCGCCCAACGAGTCTAATCCCACATGACTGGAGATGAAGCACTGACAGTCGGAAAAAAGAATGACGGCAAAGCTAAAATCCCCAAAACGGTTTAAAACCGACTAAATACCGAACATCTGAAATCCCCCTCCCTTCTTTCACAAGACCCTTGCTATGGCCCTTGACCTCAGCAGCAAACTTGTAGCTCAAACATGTCCTGGATTTAATAGACAGCCAGAGAGAGAGAGAGAGAGAGAGAGAGAGAGCATGAGCACAGATCAAAAGTACTGTCCTAAATGTCCTCTGTCACGACCGTACTGTTTGAAGTTTGAGCTGTGTGACTCTCTCAAGCTCTCCGACTCACTCACGCACTCACTTCAAAGAGAGGGGAGAAGTCATCGGCCTCCTGTAGGCTGCCAACACGCAGACCACCAGGGGAAGGAGCGAGCGTGAGAGGAGGGAGGAAGACAGAGATGGCAGCAGAGATTGGCCTGTCGGGGGCTTTTGAAAGGGGAAAGGACTGGATTCTGTTCAGAGGCCATTGATAAAGCGCCTAGAGGGGCACCGGAGGGGGCAACTGTGTTTTATGAAGGAGGAAGTTTTTAAAAAGTGACTGAGTGTGTCCACATGTGTGGACTTAGTGTGGTATTCATGCAAAAAAAAAAAAAGTGCAGAGACTAAAACAAACACTACCTACTCATATTCATTTGTAAATTTTAATTATTGATATTTTTATGTTTTACACCTATTTTGTAATTAGTGTTGCTCTTATTTTATTTCTCGTCTATTGTTGTAATGCTTTGTTAATATTGTTGTAAATTACAGTCATGACAAAGCTTTGAATCTTTGAATCTGAATCATACATACACATCAGAGCAAGTGACAGACAACCGGACTTCTGAACAACAACGTTTATTGTGTTCCTTACCGTACGTCATTTTAATAGTTCATCTTAAAATAGACATGAAAATAGTAAAAATACATTCGTGCCCGTAATTGGTAACAAAGGAAAACTAAAAAACATTTAAAAACTCTTGTCCAAATTCTATAGTAGACAGTGGATGTAAACAAACGTCTTTGCCTTTGTAGAGGACGAGGGGCACACGCAGCCTCCACGGCCCCATGCCTGTAGTCTCCTGCCCCGTGAGCAGGGACCCTGTTCTGATTCTGTGGCGTTAAGTGAGAGTTTCTGGTCAGCTGAGCTGTCTGTTCTGTGTTCTTTCTCCCTGACACACTCCACTTTGGGAATAAGATGGTCTGTTTCAGGTACATGAATAGCGTGGCACTACATCTTAACAATTTTTTTTAATTTCCTGAGGTAAAATAAAAGAATTCTCACAACGTCAGAAAGCAGATCTCGCTCATCGGCTTTTCCTTCCCTTCCCTCCATCTCCGCTCCCTCTTCATGCCCATTGCCATGGAGAGAAACGGAGGGAATTACACGTGAAGGGAAATGGGGCTCCAGAACGGTGTAAATATTCCTGTTGAGCTGAGCCAGGGGAACAGTCCCGGGGGACTCTGTCAGTTCTGATCTGACCCCCACAGCTAAGCAGGAATTCTCTGGTTTTCATCCATTGATATGGACTTGGCCTCATTTCCTCCTGATAGTCCGAGTGCTTGCGGATGATGTGTAGGTTTGCCCTTTGGCACTGTGGGAGGTTGGGGAATGAACACACCGTACTGCATCCAGAAACACGTGCGTGCAGGCCTGCTCCTGGCTGTGCTCCTCCCTGGCTGTGCTCCTCTCTGGCTGTGCTCCTCCCTGGCTGTGCTCCTCCCTGGCTGTGCTCCTCTCTGGCTGTGCTCCTCTCTGGCTGTGCTCCTCCCTGGCTGTGCTCCCCCCGTGGCTGTGCTCCTCCCTGGCTGTGCTCCTCTCTGGCTGTGCTCCTCTGTGGCTGTGCTCCTCCCTGGCTGTGCTCCCCCCGTGGCTGTGCTCCTCCCTGGCTGTGCTCCTCTGTGGCTGTGCTCCTCCGTGGCTGTGTTCCTCCCTGGCTGTGCTCCTCTGTGGCTGTGCTCCTCCGTGGCTGTGCTCCTCCGTGGCTGTGCTTCTCCCTGGCTGTGCTCTCCCCGTGGCTGTGCTCCTCCCTGGCTGTGCTCCTCTGTGGCTGTGCTCCTCCCTGGCTGTGCTCCCCCCGTGGCTGTGCTCCTCCCTGGCTGTGCTCCTCTGTGGCTGTGCTCCTCCCTGGCTGTGCTCCCCCGTGGCTGTGCTTCTCCCTGGCTGTGCTCCTTCGTGGCTGTGCTCCTCCCTGGCTGTGCTCCTCCGTGGCTGTGCTCCTCCCTGGCTGTGCTTCTACCTGGCTGTGCTCCTCCCTGGCTGTGCTCCTCCCTGGCTGTACCTGTGTGGCTGCATATGTGAATACTGCTCCTCGTAAACAGTGAACACTTTTACACGCAGGAGGTCACACAGTTACAAGCACATGAATACATCACCTGCCATGGTTGCAGTGCGCCATTTATTACTGCTCACCCTCCCCCACGGACACATGCATCGACTTTCTTCATTTACACTGGTTTATGAGTTTTACTCTCTGGGATTGCCAAGTGTGTGTTCCTACTGTATGTCTTCCTACTGTGTCTCTCTCCCCTCTCCCTTACCTGGTCTCCTGGTCTCCTGGTCTGCCTGTCCACTGTAGATCTTCTGCATATGCCCACATATATTTCTCTGTCTTACTCCCTCTCTCTCTCTCTTTCTCTCACACACTCACACACACTCTGCGGGGTGGGATTTAATCTACTCTCACCCTTGGCTTCTATAGAGATTAGGTCTAATAAATCAGTTTCCAGCAGCCAGAAAGTTGCTCCTCACCCTTTTTCTCTTTTCTGTCTGCTGCCTGGGTTGAGTACTGGTGCTGCAGTCAGAGTTGTTTAATAAACTGCTGCTTTTTTCTTATGGTGAGAATAATAAACCTGGGCTGTAACGCTGCGTGTATGGAGCGATTTCAGCTGTGTACAGTTTGATTTAATTGCTGCATATCTATCCATAAATGTTTGTGTGGTGAATGACAAAGTTTGCAACGGTCTATTTTACCACTCCACAAAAATGTCTGTGCCTACTACATTTTAACAACACTGAGAAAAGGGGGGAAAATGTGTGTTTGTGTGTGTGTCTGAGAGAGAGAGAGAGAGAGAGAGAGAGGGAAAAAGAGAAGTGGAAAAAAAGAACAAGGCACATCTTTAGGAGGAAAGGCATGTAAAACGTGTCTCTGTTCTCTTAAACGAGTCTCCTGGAGTCTCTCATCCTGTTTCCATCCCTGCACTCCTAATTCTCATTACTGGCCCAGAACGCCTCCTCTCTCCTCCCTTCATCCCCTCTTTCCTCTCTCTTCTCCTCTGTGCCCCATCTACCCATCCTGTTGTCATGGTAGCAGGGAGAATGGAGACTCTGGGTAAGGAGCAGTCCCATGTTGACTGCCATTACTTGGGTTGGGCCTGAGTTGTTGAGTTGAAAGGTTCCTCTGAGCCACAGAAAGGTTTATATACGCTCACGTAGTCACACACCCATACAAAGGGCACCAGACCTTTAAAGATGACTAGACCATTCTCATGTGTTGCCTTGTGCATCAAAAGAAGGAAGTAATTGATGTGTTGAATTCACAACAGGAAACTGTACTGAAGGGAAGAGCAAACATAGCACTTAGCTGAACTCTATAAAGAACAACTGCTTTTAGGTAAACAAACTGCTGGAGCGAAATGTTAAAGTGCTGGAATAAATCGATTTTTGTAACCTCAATGAAATAACAGTGCTACACCAGGGCCTGCAAACCCAAAATATGCAAGTTTTGAAAGTTGGATTTTCATATCGTAATCTGAATTTTGCCATTTTTCATTGAACCTACCCAGTTTTTCGCACCACCCTGCGTGTCCTGCGTGTCCTGCATGTCCTGCAGACACGCACCCTGTGGTGAACTCCTGCGGCCTCCTGTTTGCTGTTCTTCTCAGTTTGAGGCTTGCGTTAGTCAAAAAGGCTCTGTGTGCAGACGCCGGCTGACGGCTCCTGAATAATGTTAAACATTCTGGAAGTTTCCGGTTTGCCCTGCCTTGATCAAAAGGAACATTAATACACCATGTTTTTTCGGAGTTCAACCTTCCCGCCTGATTTTATCGACTCGCTTCAATGAAGTCTCTGTGTGCCACTACGGTTCCTGTCTCCCTCCCTGCAGTGCTCAGGTGGGGCGGTAAACAGCGCGAACCTGCTTCCTGTTGGGTCCCTGGCCTCGGATGTGGAAAGGAAAGAATCCTCGTGAGGCAGAATAGAAGGACAGAAAGAAAGATGGCAGCTGAATGTGTGGAGCTCTGGAGGACCTCTTGGCTTGACTGTACGTGCATGTGTGTGTGTGTGTGTGTGTGTGTGTTTCACATAATAAATCACAGAAATAAATGGTGTCTCTGTCTGTTTCTCTCAAATATACACCCACATACAAAAACACATAGATGGGCAGGCACAATGAACAGACACACACATGGTCTCTAAAGATTTGTGCGTGGGAGAAAGAGGGCTTGTGTGTGTGCATTACTGCATGAGTTGTGTGTTTAGTCAGTGAATGAATAAGAAGACAGGCGCCACTGTTTATTGTGTGTGTGTGTGTGTGTGTGTGTGTGTGTGTGTGTGTGTGTGTTTGAGGAGTGTCTCCACTAAACTCGGAAGAGAAAATAAAGGCCTTGCAGACACACACTGAATGCAAACTGCTCTGACTACATGAGGCCGTATTCTCAGCCTGGGTTTCTGAAGCAGCATTATGCATTTGTGTTTCTGTTTCTGTCAGAATTAGCTTGTTAGTTTGGTTTTCAGCTGTATGTGTGTGTGTGTGTGTGTGTGTGTGTGTGTGTTCTTGTGCGTGCATACATATGCAAGCAAAATTTCCTCATGTTAGCATTTTGTCAAATTCAAAACAGTTTGAATGAAACTCAGACCATAAACATTTAATTTTTACCAGGAACACAGTCTCTAATGCCACCCTGTTGTCCTAACCAAATACCTTCAGAAGACACTTTTATGTCACAACAGCAGACTAAATCATTCCTGATGTCTTCCCATCCTGAGCATATTACAAACCTTTGTGGGAAACAGATAAATAATACACCTTTGTCATATGAAGCAGCATTATGACTGACTTGTCAATGTCATTTGTGTTATTTCATGAGCTCTTCAGATCCATCTTACGTCTACACTGCTGGCATACACAAAAAAAGACAGAATGATGTTAAGAATGAAGTGATAACTGCATCTAGCGATACTTGATTCTGTAGCAGTCTTGGTCATTAGCAGTTATAATCCGTAGTTCAACAGATGGTGTCAAGAGTGCAGTGACAATGAAATGAGCAATGGATTATGGGTTGGAAAGCCCGATGGCCTGGTGGTATGTGCAGACTTACATTTAGAATTGCTATAAAGTCTTATAACAGTGTCTTTTGCTACAGTACAGATGAGTCAGAGAGCTCTGTATGCCCACCGAGACTCTTGGCTGAACCCCTTGTCCCTGTCAGCACTCTGTTTTAATTATTACTTTAATTTTCCCTCCAATTTCCAAGACTCGCTCCACTTCACTCGCGTTCCCAGGTGTGGCCACATCCGGAACGCTGTCCGGTCTGGCACTGGTGTTCCGTGGTCCTTTTTCCTACACACTCCTCCTCTCGCCTGCACCTGTCTGTTTTGGTACGGACGGCCAAATCCTGAGTGTATTTCAACTGGCATTTGATGTGGTTACGTAGTGTCAGTGTTGATGTGAACCTCATCTGCCTCAGGAGCAGATTAATGACACGTATTTCCACTCTGCCTAATAAAACAACAAACTATGTGTGCCTAACCTTTTTAAAAAGAGGTGGTAGTACCTTAAGTTTAGCTGAGTAGCTGAGGTACATTAAGTGCGTCTACTGAAAACAGTTAATCAAACACCATTTGTTGTATTCTAAATCATTGCGTATAGTGCAGCAGTTACCTGTACAGTGCCACAGAGCTCTTTTGGCTATCTGTGTTAGCACACTGGAGTTCATTTGAAGATACATCCTGCAAACCCATATATAGGATGAGCCATACAGATATATCATCCTTTAGGTAATCCTTCCTTATGGAGGCCCAAAAGTGATGTGACAAATGCTTGCACAGTTCCGTTGGCCTCTGTGAACATATTTGCATAATTATTTTATGTACAAGACAGCTGTGAGGAGACGCTGTGCTGCTGTCTCGCGGGGACTAGAGGAGTGTTGCCGCCAGTGAGACAGGCCGTCAGCGTGAGGAGCTGGAGACGGAGACGTCTCGGGTGTCCACCGCACCAGCAGCAGGGCTTGGAAGGACAGGTGGAGAGTTCTTAAATGTCCAGTCAATCACAAAAGAAAACAAGAAGTGAAAGTATCTGGCTGGCGGTTCAAACTTCAGGTCATTTTATTTTTTTTGGCAAGATTTTGTGACTTAAACAGGTAGAGCAAAGGACTGTGGGAAGTGGACTGTGATTTACTGTGAACTGTGAACTACAATAGAGCTGCTTTAATGAAAGCCTTTGCTCGGGGCCTTAACCTCATAATCGTGTTGCATTTCAATTCCAGTATAATGAAACTAAAGCAACAAAATATGTCACTGTTTAACGACATGCAGACTGCACTGAAAACAGGAGTTGGCGAACTCTGAGAGAGTCGCCTTCATTTTCTACCATAGGTACACTCCAAACTGCACTATCAGATCACTAGGACTGTTGAAGCTTTGCAATCTGTTTGCTGTTTCTCCTAAAGTGCCTTCAGAACTACTTCCAGTGGTCTTTTTATAGCTACGTAGAACCCAGAGTCTCCGATAGTCTGAGTGATTGGACTGAAACTCTGGCACAAACCACAGTTCCTGCATGCTTCGCTCGGGGCCGTCATTACACGAGAATGCTGTAAAATAGAATTAGCTAAGAAGTAAATGTGGAAACTTTATTTTAGGAAGGGTTGGAAAGCGATGCAAACATCCTCGGAGAGAGAAGTCGACCTGGGGGAGAGAGATCGAGCTCGAGCGCGTTAGTAAAGCCCAGATGCATACGGCTGGGGGTGCTGTTTGTATAGGGGAGGTGTAGGGGACCCGGGGGTTAGCAGAACTGTGGAGTGTAGCTCTAATCTGCCTCTCAGTAAACAGCCTGTCATAGTAATGGCTCCTGAAACAAATGAGAAGCTCACTGCTTTTGGGGCCCCGAAAGTGCTTTAACACACACACACACACACACACACAGGCACACAATGGAACACATGAACGCACATAAATACATGCTTTGCAGGCTCGTGGGGCCAGTTCTGACAGAGAGGCAAAGGGAAAGCTTCCTGCGTCCCATCTCAAAGGAGTGTGTGTGTGTGTGTGTGTGTGTGTGCGTGTGTGTGTATGTGTGTGTGTATGTGTGTGTGTTTGGTTGCATGTGTCTAGGGAGTGGAGGCAGACACCAGAGAGGCACTGATTCAGGATTGCCATAGCGATAAGGAAGCCAGCAGGAAGGAGACATCCCAGACCCCTCCAGCACCCAGACTGACAGACTCCCCCAAAACACACACACACACACATTGCTCCCTCATGCAACAACACACACACACACACAAACAGACATATTCCACTGCCCTCTTTCCTCTCTTAAATGAGACTGTTCATGTTGTATTTCATTAAAAAGAGAAAAAACAACTTCAGTAATATCCAGTGGCTGGAATGGGGGGGGGGGGTGTTGGGGTTGAGAAAGTGAACGGGTTGTGACCATCTTGACTTAATTAGACTGTGTGCTCCATTTCACATAAGGTCCCACATCACTTCTGTTCCTTTACACATCAGACACTGACGTGGTGTTTAGTAGCAGTCCTACATGTGCAGACGCCTGGCCAAAGCCCGTAGCACACAGCTAATTCTCATTTAACACAATCATCATGGATTACACTGAGTGTGGCGTGCAGTGTGGTGATGGCACTGTAGAAGCCATCCAACTCTAGTGTTCCCTCCAACTCTAGTGTAAAGTACACTAACATCTTCACTTCTGGAATGGGTAAGCTGTATAATTAACACCGCTGCCCGTTTAAACTTGAACATGGCAAGTCCTCTTTCTCATGCCCTTGTGAAGAAGCAGAAGCCTTTGGACAATGTTAAAAAGATGTTAAACAGAAGTCATGCCTCTGTATGTGTGTGTGTGTGTGTGTGTGTTTGGGGAGGGGGTACCATTCTTTATATGTACACATTCCCCCGTGTGTGTGCTGGTAGGACATCTGGGGGATGGGTGTGTGTCAGTTAAAGAGACCGTGACCTTTTAGCTGCTATTCTTATGTATAGACTTAACTACAGCACTATACATTAGAATGAGTAAATAAACCTGAGCAGAAACGACAGGTTAGAATGAGCTGTCCCACCATCACCACACACACACACACACACACACACACACACACACACACTAACAGATAAACACAGCAGGGAAAGAAAGGAAGGTCAAAGGTTACTCAGACTTGTGCTGTTAATGTTTGTCTCGGTTTTCTTCATCAAACTTGACCTTTTCCTGAGCTGGTTTTGACCTTCACATTTCAGATATGACCCTTCACTTCATTCAACCAGGCAGGCAGATTCTCACTGGCAAACGCAGTGTTGATTTAATCCATGGAGACGCTTTCTGGCACCGCAGCACTATTGGGTGTGAGAGCACGCAGACATTTAACACTCACTCCATCGGTTAAATGATCTCAGCACAACGGATCTAGTGATCTACACGCTACATTCACTGTTTAATGTGAGATGGCAAGAAACTTGATGAGGAAAATGTTTATTTGCAAATCATGTGGTTATTTGCATTATTTGCATGTTTAGATGAAATCTAGATTAAATCACATGCATAAACAAGTGAATGAGCTAAAACCTCAGCCCATCCCAGGTGTGTGTGTGTGTATATATATATATAATTTATTATATAATTATAATTTTAATTTATAATTTATTAATTTATGTAACCATGCCCTTAGACCTAAACGTAGCTATTCACACCAAGCCATTTGTACAAATTTACTTTCACAAATTTACATACTGGTCCAGACGAGAAATAATATCAAGAGAGAATTAAAATGTCACTGTATACATAACCTCACTCAGCATTGTTTTGGCAAAATTGGATAATGATTATATAGTTATAAGTATAGTGAATTTAACTACATTAAATGAAGTTTCAGAGAAAAGGAAAAGTTAGAGATAGAACAAGAGAGAGAGAGAGAGGAAGAGTGAGAAGGAGAGAGAGAGAGAGAGGTCTGTGGGTGGTAGGCTGGCTATAGCCAAGAGGACAACGAGACACAAAGGCATCCTGCCGACAGCTCTCCTGTGAACACATGCTGTCTGACAGGCTTGAAAAAGCATCACCTTGCTGAGAGGTCAAAGGTCACTCAGCATTCAAATGCTCACTTAGTGGGTCCCTCCTCCAGGCCACTGTGGGAAGGGCGTTCCAGTCTGCACTCTGGGTCCCGATGCCCACTCATGTCCTTCACTCACTCACAATTGGTCTGGCCTAGTCCCGCGTACCACCAGTTAGTACAAAAGTTTTTATTCTCCGAGGTTTTACACTGCAGTTCGTTTTGTGCTGTTTCAAATGTGTCATTCAGTGCAGCTTATGGATAATCCCACTTTCATTATTGCATTTTTAACTTTAAACAAAAGCACTTGCATGGCACATTAAAGTGTCATATGCACATGGCCAGTCCTGTAAACATTTGGGGACTTGTACAGTTTTCACTCATTTTTCATTTTACAGTATGCTGTAATATGTGTTTTTTAAGGTGGCTTAGTTGCGCTGATGTTGTAGTAACAGCATATGTTTCATAACAGCAAGGCTGAATTTTCACATGGACTCTTGCCCCCTGCCTGCTTGAGAGAGTGTGTGTGTGTGTGCATGTGTGCATGTGTGCATGTGTGCGTGTGTGTGTGTGTGTGTGTGTGTGTGTGTGTGTGCTAAGCCCCAGCTCAGAAGCGCAGCTCCCGTCAGGCAGCTCAGACGGGGCTGCGGGGTCTCGGTGTGGCAGCCGCTCCTGGGGAGGGAATGTGTCCACGGCCCCCAGCGGCCCCCAGCAGCCCCGCGTAACTCAACACCCGGGGAATTCACAGGTAGCGCTTGAGTCCTGTCATTAGCCTTCTGCCGTGTCAGCATGGGCCGCATTAAAATACCTCAATTATTAAACATCAGACCTCTAGTCCAGCCTGTGACAAAAAAGAGACCTTTGTGCATAGGAGTGTACAGTATGGGTACTTCTGTGTGAGACAGAGAGAGAGAGAGAGAGAGAGAGTTCTGCAGTGTGCTAGATGGATGTGTGTTTAGAGTATCCTGTTTCTCTGGGGATCTTGAGGCTCGGAGTAATGTTGGTGGATGGATTGAGGTCTTGTAATGTCTGGTAATCTTAAGACAATACATGTGGAGGAAATCCAGCGGCCTAGTGGCTCGTGTTTCCAGAGACCACCAGGGCACTGTCCTGTCCTGTGTCAAGCGCACGGCACACGCAGCTCGACATAGCAGGGTTCAACACAGCACGGCCTCTTCTCTGCCTTACTGAACATGCGCTGATATTCTGGCGTATTCGTGTATTCGGGAAATGTGACCACTGATTAATGTTGTTTCTTTTCCGGCCTGGCAGAGGCATGGGTCAGTGTAGCAGGGCTGACAGAGGCCCCGTGTGCTTACGGACTACTGCCCAGGCTGTTTAGCGCCGACGGCTCGTCCTGCGGACTTTAGGGGCCGCTGAATTTTGCTGGTTTTCCTCTACACCATGACTTTGTGTCAGTCTGGGGAAGGTTTAAGGAACAGTGACTGTAACTGTAATTGAAATGACTTCTTCATCTTTTTCGCCTTACCAGAGCATTAACGATTTTGAGTGGAAATGCTTCACACAAACGTCAGGTGTGCGATTGAGTGATATATGAATGAAACAAGTGAATCAGAAGCAGGAGAGTTGAAATGCATTTCTCAGCGTCCATGTTTTGCCTCGTTGCGTTCAGTGTGCTGTACTGAGAGTAGTGAGAGCCAGTGGAAGTCATTTTGCTCATGTGGGTGTGAATGCTCAGAGCTGCGCCAAGGCCCAGAGCACTTAGAATAACAGTTGCTGTGCCAAATTCTGTTCCTCAAGGAAGAAAAAACAAGCAAAATTTCACTTTGACTCTGGAGAGTGAGAGGTTGGGACTTTTATTTTGTTATTTTTTGACGCTGAGAGTGAGAGGTCAGGATTTTTTTTTTTTTTTTTTTTTTTTTTTTAGTTTTTGTTTGCTTGTTTGCTTTGTCAATGCAGGTAATGCACAAAACTTAAAAGTGTATTTGAGTGCATTTAATCTTGAGTGTATTTAATATCTGGATCCTTTCTGTCATTTTTGGAAGGAGATGAAAGTGTGATCCCGGTGTGTGAATGCGTGTGTGTTTGTGCGTCTGTTGATGTTGGCATAGCCTGTCCATTGGCATTGTCTGCATGTTGACTTTACCCGTAGTGTGTGTTAGCACAGTGAGTCAGCGTATGACACACCAGGCCGTGACCCCTTCCCAGAGTGGCGATGCCAACTGCTCTGGCACTGCCCACGTCTGGGCACAGATCTGTGGCTGCAGTCAGAAACCCAGGAGGCACATCTGGCCCTTATGCAAAGCACACGCACGCATATGCACTCAGGCCTCGCTCAGAACAGAAAGACCCTTAACGTGAAGCATGATTCATTTATTCACAACATAAACAGCGGGTACCGTATGTATGACAGTGCACTCTGGACTTACTATATTAAAAAAACCACGGGCTTGCCTTTGGGCTCAAACGGGTCCTGCTCTGACGGTCCCAGGACCCGTTTCTCTCGTTGTGTTTTAACTTTTAAGCAATACTTACGAAAAAGGGACGATGGCTCAGGTTCATCAGCCCGTGGCTGTAGGACCAGGCAGCCTCAGCACAAATCAAGCACTGCGTTTAGAGCCACTTCAAAGGCCGAACGCAAACCGGATCATAGGAGGCCAAAGCGCACACAATAATCCTGGGCAAGTGAAGAAACAAACCAGAGAACATTTAATCAGAGAGGCACGAAAAATGCATTTCTGATCGGGCGCATATTTGGACGTGATGACTGAGCAGGCCTCTGACTCGGGAGGACCCCCTCTTGGGCCCAGCCATAAGTGATGGGCTCAGCTTGGAAACACAGATGGCCTAGTTTTGGTTTGGTTTGTTAGGAAAAGCATGTAGGACTTATGAAAAGCAATAACTGCATTCGGGTGCCTCTGTTGTTTGTACAGTCTGGAGATAGAGAGATTAGGGGCCTGTATGTCTCTGCTTAGCCATCTATCCAAAGAAAGGGCTATTGTACACAGTAGCTAACGCTAACTTCAGTGGTGCCATGCCACAGGCCATCAGTCTGGCACTTCTTAAAGGAACTGTCTCCTAAGCGGAATAACCAGGAACAAAAAAAACACAATAAACAAATGTAGCAGATTAGTGCTCAGATAACAGTGTGGGATAAATAAAATATTGCTCTGTCGGGAAGATACGCATGAGGGAAGAGCACCTCTGAATGGTGCTGAGTACCCACTATAAAAATTGGCAGTAAAGATCTTCTAAGATCTTTAGAAGATCGTTGAAGAGCCAGCTCCTAAGCGCCTGGGTGTCTCTCACACAGGCATACAGGATTTAAAATGCCCTGACCTTACCTCAGCTTTCTTACTTGGACTGATCAAATCGTTGCCTTGGGGGGGGGTGGTTTCTAGAAAAAAAAGGGAAATTTTTTGTACCTCCACTGGTAGATGTGAACAAATTAAAAAGAACATTTAGACTGTAATACCAAAATTTGCAGTAAATGAGATGTTCAGTACCAGGTGTAAGAACATGCATTTTAGTAGGGTCTGTTTCCCATTGTCTTGCACTGCCCTCTGCTGGATGTTCAGTATTTTGACTTCATAGGACATTTCTCATTTCTCTGGACGTTATCTTAAAATTTGGTTGATGCACTGAATTTTGACTGGAATCGACTATTCAACCTAATACTAAATTCTGAATATGTCAGAGGTAGCTGAGGTTCACGCTTTGCAGCTCCAAATGACTTGTGGATTTCACATTACAGTAACTTGCAGTGTGTAATGTGTAACACAAACAACACTGATTCGGTGCATCCACTTTTTGCTAAATGTGGTTAATGGATTTAAACCAAAAAATTACAAGCTATTATTTTAGACCAAACAAGTAGGATGATAATGTGCTTGGTGTGACCTTTTAAGGTGCGTCTGGATTAAAGGGGGTGAAACAAGACACAGGAACTGACATTGTAATCTGGAGGATTATCTTCCCCAATCCCAGAACTACTCTACCAGAACATTTCATGATAAATCATGTCTGCAGCCCTAGGCACCTGAGTGTGTGTGTGTGCTTGCTTGAAATTATGTGATATGACTAATAATGAAAGATATTATTCTTTTGTTTTCCTTTGATTTTTTGCAATTCATAGATTGAGCATCAGGTTTAAATGTCTACAACAGGAAGACGAGAGTGAAGAAGATGAAGATGACTATGTGCTGAGACCTCAGTCTGCTCTGACATTTAGAGACGTTTAGAAAACGGCTTTCTGCTCTGCAATGGGGAAATGATGATGTCAGGGAATCCCTCCTCACAAAGTCACCCTCCCACAGTTACCGTGACGATAGCGAAAGACTGATAGAGAACCCACTTCCCTCTGCTATGGTTTAATGAGTGTGACTGTGTCTGCCCTGCACTCTCTCTCTCTCATAAATTCTAGTAATAATGCTTCATAAGAACTGCAGGTGTCCTGTCTGACTTTTTAGGGAAATGTTAATGGTGAAATACTTCCTTGTGCTTGTGTATGATTAACATATCCAGTTCAGACCCAAGAGCATTAAGGTGCACAACGTTATGACTAATGTCTTATTTTTGCTTATGCAAATAAATTGTTAGAAGTTTATGGTGTGTTTATACAGGGCAAATACAGCTGATCCCCTCACAGATGACCTTTGGGTCACCACTTTAATAGAGCTGGGGAACTTCTTTCAAACTTCATATAAACATAAAATTTGCTCCGTTAATCATGATGGGAATATTCGAGCTTCAGATAATTCCCCTCTGCTATGTTTGACAGTCTGATCTTTGATAAGATCTTTGGTCTGTGTATACTGCAACTCCTCTTTCCCGAACGACTGAGTGGCATTTCTGTAGAACTTTCATAACGGCATTCGTTGTAGCGAGATTAATCATTACTTTCCTCTTTCAGAAAAAGAAGTTATAGTGTAAAACAAAGTTATACGACAAAAAGAAGTTTGAGGCCATTTGTACCAGCAAGAACATAACAAGCCCGAAATGCCCAGTGCTTTGATCTTATTTTATTGTCTTCTGAACCACATAAACCAAAACACATGACAAAATGCATGACAGACTCGTATGCAATTACTCCATAACTGTTGGAACCAAAGCAAATAATATAAAAGCATCCCCTCAAGAAATATTTCCCATTTTGGTGGCTATAGATGGAATAAATATCAAATCTTAAGCATATGATTAAACAGTTGATCCAACCAAGAAGGAAGCCAGTATGTCAGGATAACGTTAACTGAGTAAAAAGAAATGAGTGATCATTTGCACTGCAAGTACTCAACAAAAGCACATTCCACAGGAATATCCTCCTAACAAATTTCACAGAAACATTTAGAAAATGATAAAAATGAGAAGCATACAGCAAACCCAGAATATGCAGTGTGGCCATAGATGCCTGCTATTTCACAGATCCCTCTGGCTCATATTATTCCATCAAACAAATCATTATCTAACAGATAACACTAGTTCCATTATTTAATCCCTTGAACAGTGCTCCAAAATGCCATGGAAGAGCCATCCAACCAGGTTTAATGTTTAATGTGCCATTTTTACTGTATTCTTATATTACACTTCAGATTCCTCTGCAGAAGGCTCACATTCACAGTTACAGAAAGAAAGGAAGGAAATAAACTCTGATCACATCACTGCTATTATGAGATATTCTGTGTTTGCAGAGAGACAAAAATTGAACAAATGTAATTTTCTCTTTATCCCCTTTGGGAGCCGCTGCTGAACAGATGACACGTGGTCACAGAAGCCGCAGTACGTCTCAGTCTTCATTCACGCCAGCAGGTCCGTCCATGCGCATGTCCTCCCGAGTCATCACGGGAAAGTAGCACTGTGTAGCCTTCTGCCTTTATAGCTGTCATCATGTCCTTGTGGACCACCTCCTTGCTCACAATATAGTGGGCCAATGTGCTGAGTTAAGCGCTTTTATCTGAAGTCTTAAAATGACTTGCAGCCGAAGCAATCCACAGTCCCCATGGTCATTAATCATATTACTAGTCATTCCAGGCCTTAGGTCAGTGTCTGGTTTACCACTCTGTCTCGCACCGGCATGCTGGGAAGACTTTTTCGTCTACAAGCGATGTGAATTTTCCAGGCTTGTAACAAGCAATTGCAGCTTACCAAGTCACCAGTGTCACCTGACACGAGTTGCCCATGACAGCACAACAGTGTGGACACAGTGGATCTTTGTTTTCGATTATAAGCAGTTCCATATGTGCACATGTATCTGCTGGGCGCCGACGTCGGAAGCCCAGCTGCAGAATAGACGTCTTAACGTATAGACATCTTAACCATATTCCGTAGTTGGTGGCCCTCGGACATAGTTGTAGTAGCCAGCCAAAGCTCCGAGGTCTATGTAGAGGGACCCTTTTCTTTTACAGGGGCCTGAGTCTTCAGTGTACAGGGAGGAAGACTCTAAAATAGGAGGAGGAAGGGTCAAAAGCATGCAAAAAAACAAACAGCAGCAACAAAACAAAGCAAAACAACAAAGCATGTCTGCATGTCTGCGTGTGGGCGCGCGAGCGTGGACGCGTGCGTACCCTGAGTGCTGTCCGTCGCCTGACTGTGTTGGCGCAAGAGCGGATGCGAGGCGTCTCCGAGCGCCGAGTCCAAACTCCAGCAGCGAGGTTGATCTTCTCGCGGGGGGTGGAGGGCCTCCTCGTGCAGCAGCTCCGCGGCCGAGCTCCTCTGAGCCGGGACCCTCTCAAGCGCACGCTCCAGGAGGCCCCTCATCGCCGGGCTGCAGTCCTCCGATATGTCCTCCAGGGGAGGAGCCTGTTTATGTATCTGGAGAGAGAAGTGACATCGCCTCTGAACGTTAGTGAATGTAACCAGCTTTATGGTTTCATGGCAGACTTGACAGGCATTTGTCACTGGCATTTGCAGACGAAAAACAAAAGAATCAAGTTAAAGATAGGGAACTGATCTCAGCAGTGGGTAGGTCACTATTCCTGATCTGACTCCTCACTTAAGATTATTAGAACTGAACACTGGATAATGAACCATAACACAGAACGTCCAACTTCATATAAGGGAGCTCTCACGATCTCGCTCGCCGACCAAGACAGCAATGTCCTGGCTATAAATACTGTTGAAATGTTACGCAGCAAACCCGGATGGAAATAATTCAGCGTAGGTGACGGAAAAAGGAGAAGTGGCGACTGCCAGCACGTCCGGGCCATGACATCACAGCGCGAGTGGCTCAACCGGAACACGAGGACTTGTGAGGTGAGAGGCACGGCCGGAGCCCTGAGGCAGAACACGCTCGAGTCACGAGGCTTCTCGGTCTGTGTTATGTGGCTCGAACATGTAGGTGTTGCGCAAGCCGACGTCTGACCACAACCCGGAAACTTCCACCATACTCTCATGAACGCTGCCTCATATTTGCACAGTCTAAGTCAGACTCACAGCCAATTCAGTGCAATACTAATTTGTCTCTTTACTTATCTAAGTATTTAGATTGAATCTTATTTAGTCAGGCTCTGTCTTTCAAGTTCCACCTTGAATTAATTTTGAATATTTGTTCTATGAAGGCATCTATATAATCTCTTGCATTTTTGCTGCATTTCCAAAGGCCAGATGTATGCATGCATGTAGTGCACTTCAGTGTACTCACTATGTACAGGTAGGAGGGGTAGGACGATCGGGGGTATCTCCTGACCCAGGGAGGACTTCCGGTCTGCATGTGGATGATAGTGGTGCCCAAGCTGTAGATGTCCGTCTTTGTGTTGTGTCCCCGACATAGGACCAGCTCAGGACTCATGTACATCTGGACAGAGACAATGAACCCCACGTAAATAGTCGTTTTGTTGCTGATTACATTCTTGTGCTGAGCAGAAGATTAAAGATCAGGGATTTATGCGCGTTTCTTAGATGGTCCAAAAACATGAGGCATCTGGCTCCTCCCCTATTTTAAACCCTCTCCACCCTAAACACGTCACAGCCCTCAGGAAGATAAATGAAGCGCTTGGATATATCCAGGGTTGTGGAACAGACTGTGCTAGAAACAAGAGCTTTTGCAGAGTAGGTCACCAAGGTCCACATCATCTGCTTCCTGGACTTTCCAAGCAGGGCCAAACTAGAACTAATGTGTGTGTGTGTGTGTGTGTGTGTGTTCATATTCTGGGATTTTCCCAATACAAAGTGCAAAGCTAAACTAAGGCTGGCGTGAAACAGAGGGACTCAGCACATTTATAGATCGCCATCTATTCTGGTGCTTGTAAGAACTTAATATTTTATATGCGGTTTTCCTTATTTTCTCATTAAATTGTACCATTTGTAAAATCGCAGACACAAACTCTCTCACCCACCTCGGTCCCTCTGAGATCTCTAGGAATGTACACATCTTCAGTCATCTGCACTGTAAGGCCAAAGTCCACCAGCACAGCTTTGGCCGACATAAGCACAATATTACTGGCTGCAGAGAGAGAGACAGAGAGAAAGAGAGACAGAGCCGAGGGTTAGACATGATCAGGAGAGACTAAGTAAAGTCTAAGCCGAAGGCTCATTGCAAGAAAATCTGCACAAATTGAATTATATATTAGCCGTGCAAATGTAGCATTGACCTGCATTGTTGAGCACTGAACATTTTGACTGACCAAAGCCATCATTCCCCCCCACCTATTTTACTTACTTAAAATCATGTTTAATCTCAAAGAAAAAAGGTCAGCATTATATCCCATGGGCAGTCTCTCTCACTCTGTCTCAATCTTCACTCTCTCTTTCTCTTTGCTTCTCTTGCTCTTTCTCACATGGTCTCTCTCTCACTCTCTCTCTCTAGCTGGAATTTCCAGACATCTTTAAAGGTCAAGAGTTTTAGTTCTGAGTTCTGATTGGCCTTCAGGCTGACTAAGTGAAAGGGGAACACTGCTACCCATAATCCCCCCACCACTTAAATATATTTCCATGCGTTTTCAAAAAGCCTGGGGCAAAAAAAAAAAAAAACACCACCAACAACAACAAAGAAGCAAACACAAAAACAACCAAACAAATATAGCACTACTTCCTCCTGACGGCCTAGATCTCACTTCCTGTCAGGCTGCTGGCCGACCTTTAAAAGACAAGGGTGTAATCCGATTTACCTGAAAATAAACCTTCCCATTTAAAAACACGTTTCTGTGTGTTCATATGTCCTTCCTTGAAACGTTCTGTGGGTCAAAGCTTCACCTGACATGAACGAGGACGTTTAACCCACAAGTGTGGAACAACTGAACATGTTGAGATGAGATTTAGACCAAGAAAAACCCACAACTGAAACTGCCACCATAAACAAAAGATCCATAAACAAAACACAGGCTTCATTAAACCGTCACAAAATCCATAATGAACCCTGATGCACTAATATAATATGAAAATGTGCAGACCGGTTCTTTGACTCACGTTTGATGTCGTGGTGTATGATATTGTGGGAGTGCAAGTACTCTAGCCCACGCAGAACCTGCTGAGTGACCCAGATGATTTCGAACTCCCTCATAGGGCCACAGTTCTCGAGTTTCTCCAGAACCGAGCCACCTTCCCCAGCCTCCATGAAAAGGTGCATGCTCTGCTCCCACACCAGGGCCCCATACAGCTCGGCGATGTTCTCGTGACAGAACCGCGCCTGGATCTCCACATCTGATGGCTTGAAGTGCTCCAAAGGGATCTGTAAGCATGGATCAGAGAGTTGGCAAAAGCCTAAATCAAGCATGCACTTGTATTTGCAGTTGTCTTAGTGAGAACAGGTGTACATTTTGTATGGACCCTCTGACTGTCTGAGTATATACATGGCCTTATACTATATACATGACAATGAATCCACGCACGCAGTATGTTGATCTCTGCTGCTGCCTTATTATTGCAGTGTGTGTGTGTGTGTGTGTGTGTGTGTGTGGGGGGGTGGGTTTTAATGCATCATAAACTGAAGAAAAATATTACATTATTATGTGGAAAGCACTGGATAAAGACCCATGGCACGAGACCATATTTCACCAGGATTTCACATATCAGTAAAGATCTGCAGATCTGCTTTATTCTGAGCCCGTTTGAATCGGATGCCTCCATTTAAGAGCCCTGAAGTGATCGTGGGGGGTCTTTCCAAGGCTCCCTGAGTGGGCTGCCGTAGCAGGGTTTAGCACTAGGGTTCCTCACAGCCTTTTAGGGAAATCAGGTTCTTTCCCAACATGCACTGTTCCTCTAAAGAAAACATTCTCTCGTTGCAGCAACATCTGCTCTGTTGCACCAGACTGTTGATTTTTTTCTGTTCCTCATGTCCTCATGAGCCCTTGTGAGTGGCACATGAGGACACACATGATCTCCACCAAAGGACGTGACTGAGCGCACCAGCCTGTTATATCTCCCCATCTCTCTCTCTCTCTCTCTCTCTCTCTCTCTCTCTCTCTCTCTCTCTGCGTTTACCTCTAACTGTCGTCTGCACATCAGACTTGATTGGGGAAGATTTCACTTGCTTGATTTGCCAGCTGGACCCTTCTGTGCTCCACTGGCATAACTGCGTTGTTCCGCCATATCGAATAGGTCTGGGTTGTCCAGTCTTAACTGCGAAAGACCAGCGTTGCTACACCTTTCCATTACTAATCACCTGCTTGAAGCTTGAGGCCAACTGATTAAACAAGTGGAGATAGGTGGTAGTTCCTGATTGGTTGGACTGAAAAGCTGCCACCACACTAGCTGTTTGAGGCTGAGACTGCACAGCACGCAGTCTTTATATTACTGGTGTTTTGTATTACTGGTGTTTATTACTGGTGTTTATTACCGGTGTTGTTAATCTATATGCAGGGTGTGCTGTGGTAGGGTCGTGAGAAAGAAAGTTGTGCATATTCCATGAACACACGCGAACAGGAAATAAAAGACATTCTCTGCATTCCTGGACTCACCCGCTTGCATGCCATGCGCTTGCGTGTTTCGATGTCTTGTGCCAGATGGACTTTCCCAAAAGAGCCTTTGGGAACATGGCCAGGTCCTGGAGCCTTGTACGTCAGTCTCCAAGGAAACAGAAGTACGTCCAGGTCTATGCGATAGCGTCCGTCCTTTATGACCATGTCAGACTGGTTGGGGGGGCAGTCATGAGACAGGCACCAGGAGACAAATCAAGTGACACTAATGACACACGTACAGCCTAATACGTTCTTATAAGCAAATGGCTGATGGAAAACATACCCTCTACAAACACAAGTTAAACATATGCTTTCTAGAATTCTGCTGAGTGATATTTTACTTTTGCTTGTTAACCGAGTGGCTCACCTTGTTAAGGAGGACTCCGAGCTCTTCTCCTAGTTTGGACAGTGTGGAGGGTGGTGTGTTCGACACCATGTTCACGAAGCCCAGCAGCTCAGGTACTCCCCCATACCTGACTTTTCCCTGATTTTGCATGCGTGCAACCAGGTCACGAGAAGTCCTGATGTCAGAGACCTCCTCGTTTTCATCCATTTCGTCTTGTGACAGACTCTCCGCGAATGAGACGGCCGATTCCTCCTCCTCCTCCCTCTCTGAGTAGAGGTGCTCCACTGCTTGGATGAGGTCCCCAATATTCATGTGAGCCAGAAGAAGTTCTATGCCAACATTATCATTCTTGAAATCCATTTTGGTTGCAGCGTTGCTTCAAGTCTGAAATGCAGAACTTTGATAAGGCATCGTGTGTCACGACTGTAAAATATACAGACTTAAAACGTAAAAGTATATATATATATATATATATATATATATATATATATATATATATATATATATATACAAATTCAGAGGTCTGGAAAAGAGCATAAAATAAGCACACCTGAAGAACCCGCGTCTCTGCTGAGCCGCTTTGTTGTTTACCTTACATACAGGGGAGTTTTTCATGGGGCAGGGAACCCCCTAAAAATAGTCCCCCATATTCAAACAAACCGCTATCTAACTGCTTGTTAAGCAGTCTATGGAATTGAAAAAGGAGCTGGCCTTCAAAATCCCATAAATTAGTAAAACATACAGATTCCCACAGGTTAACTTAATGTAACGTGCAGATAAATTGTGCGTCTGATTTTAAATACCTAGATATTACTGCATCAAATAACAAAAATACTAACGTACAACCTTACGAAACGTCAGTTATTGTAGTTAATCAGTTCATTTATAGCAGTTATTAAAAAGAAGCCTGAAAATGGATACTACGTACCTCGCGATAACTTTAGTTCACTTGAAAACGCAGCGTGTCGTACACTCCATAGCTAGTGACAAATGCAAGGTCTTGTCTCTGAAGTGCGCTAAATATGCGCTTGCATTGCCAGTAGACTGCCTTCAATATACCCGCCTACTTCTCCCGCGGTTTCGTTTTCCTTTTTGGCCGGTGATATTTTCTCATAGGTCACATTCTATTGCAGTTCCTGGGTATGCCTTTTATGGAAAATAAAAGGATAAAATACTATGACTCAGTTTCTCATCGTCAATAATGTTTCATTTAACTAAGTCAGGTTCCGATGGCAGTGCGTTCTCAATTATGTGACACATAACTCATGTAGACAAGAATTAATATCTACATCACATAATAATATCAACATGTGCTGTGTATTTTTGGCGTCAACTGCTTACTTGAGTAGACGTGATACTTGTAAGCACTTAAGCCAACTAACTCAAGTTATTCCAAACGCGCGCAGTTCTTTCCTCGCGGTTACCGTAGAATGAGCAGTGCGCATGCGTCACTTGGACGCAACCATGGCTGCCTGCTTTGGCGTGTGTAGGTTACATATGAGAGGACCAGAGAGGCTTGTTAAACTTTGCCAAAAGGCGCATTTACAAGTACAGAGGACACTCACCAGAGCGACCGTTTCTGGTAATGTCCAGGCAGTTAAAAGGACGGTTCCAGACGGTATGTCGAAGCTGTATCATTGTTTGATATACCAGTTAGCCAGTACCTGGCGCATCATTCAACTCGCAAGTTAGCTAGCTAGCTGTCCTAGCAAGCTAAATATCCAAATAAGAGATATTTCCCTCTGCACAGTTCACCTTCATGTAATAAAGTTAGCAAACAGAAATACAGTGTTTGCTGACCTGCTTGTCCAGTCCGTGTTTGTTCATCTACTTGTCTCTTCCTCAGTTAGCTGGCTATGTTTAGCTAGCTCTCGTGTTGGATAAGTGTCGCTGGTAGCTACCACCTTCAGTCGTTCCTCATGAAGTTACTTTTAATCCTCATTAGATGCATCTGGGCACCACCAGTCTTTCTGCGCGATCCAAGAGGAAAGACGAGAAAGAGCCGAGAGGTCTGTCCTGATTAACTGTCCTCCAAAGATCAACGAGAAGAAGTTTTTAGATTACTTATCTAAACATGGGGACATAACGAACCATTTCTTCTATCAGTCCTATGTAAGTATTAGGAGAATGTGTGATTCACTGTTTAATCATGCATATAGAGTCAAGATGACATTAGCATTAACAAACCTGTTTCATGTTCAATTAATTTTACAGTAGCAATGTATCAGGTTTTTACTTAATAAAAAAAAAGCTATTTTATTCATAGTCGGTTTCCTGTCGTGATCTTAAATCACAAGACACATACAGCAGTTGTGGGGCTTACCCCTTAATTTTCTCCTAGTGTGCATTTCTCCACACATTCAAAAACATGAACACAGTTTTCAGCTGAATATCTTGCCACTCGTTGCTTCCTAGTGCAGTTTGATGCCTTGTACCAATGTCCCAGATGAGCATCTTAGCTCGACTAACATGTCTGTCGTCTTCCAGGGCACATATGCCGTGGTTGAGTTCTCCAGCAGGGACACCATAGCATTGCTGAAGGGGAGCTGCAGCATACCCAGTGTGCAGCACGAGGCCGCTGTGCCTTTCAAGTCTCGCCTGCTCTCGCTAAAGTGGACCGGCAGCCAGTCCAGCAGCCTGAGCACGCCGAGGTGCTGTGAGCATTCGCCCATTCCGGTCAATGAGCTGATCCAGGATCTCTCCAGACAGGAGTCTGTAAGTTATAAGTTGCCTTTTTTTTGTCACTTGTGATTTTCACCCCTATCGAAATTAGTCCTCTGCATTTACCCAGCTGTGCAGTGAGAACACACACACACACACACACACACACACACTAGTGATCACTAGGGGGCTGTGGTGCTCACGTGCCCAGAGCGATGGGCAGCCCTAGCCCGGCACCCAGGAAGCAGTTGGGGTTAATTGCTCTAGTCATGGGCCTGGGAATCGAACCCTGCAGTCACAAGACCAGTTCCCTAACCAGCAGACCACGACTGCCCAAGTGTGAAAGCAGAGTTGAGAATAGTTTACTTTTCTCATCCAAAAGTAGCAGATTTAAATTTAAATGTAGAAAAAAGAAACTGTCATGTCTGGATGCTTATTTGTCTTTATCTGTGTGTATATATACACGTGTGTGTGTGTGTGTGTGTACATTCTTCATGCTAGCATCTTGCATCCCACATCCCACTGTTATGTGCTGGATTGTCTCAGCGACATCTTTACCCAGCCTGCATCTGGGGTCCTGCCTGGTGTGGTAGATCCCTGATTCTGCTGAGCTTGTATTTAGAGTTTGTTCATGTGCTGCCATGATTGGTTCCTCCGTGCTGTCTTTCAGTAGATCCTTTTCCAGTCATTGGTAGAATGTTTTCATCAGTCACTGCCACTATTTGCTGGGGGGAGGGGGGTTCTTCAGGATCAGAACTCTTCCTGAACCTTCAGTTCCCTTCAGAGTTCAGTTCATTAGCGGCTGGTTCATCTGTGCTGCCAGATGAAGGTGCTCATGGAGTGCAGTTAGCTTCTTCAGCCAGTAGGCGTGGCCCATGTCGGGGCCTGGAGTTGTAGGCGTGGCCCATGTCGGGGCCTGGAGTTGTAGGCGTGGCCCATGTCGGGGCCTGGAGTTGTAGGCGTGGCCCATGTCGGGGCCTGGAGTTGTAGGCGTGGCCCATGTCGGGGCCTGGAGTTGCAGGCGTGGCCCATGTCGGGGCCTGGAGTTGCAGGCGTGGCCCATGTCGGGGCCTGGAGTTGCAGGCGTGGCCCATGTCGGGCCTGGAGTTGCAGGCGTGGCCCATGTCGGGCCTGGAGTTGCAGGCGTGGCCCATGTCGGGCCTGGAGTTGCAGGCGTGGCCCATGTCGGGCCTGGAGTTGCAGGCGTGGCCCATGTCGGGGCCTGGAGTTGCAGGCGTGGCCCATGTCGGGGCCTGGAGTTGCAGGCGTGGCCCATGTCGGGGCCTGGAGTTGCAGGCGTGGCCCATGTCGGGGCCTGGAGTTGCAGGCGTGGCCCATGTCGGGGCCTGGAGTTGCAGGCGTGGCCCATGTCGGGGCCTGTTCAGCACTTCATACTCAAGACCCTTTCTTGGACGTCTTCTAACGTGATGGTTACTTGATCCCATTCAGGGAGGTTGCTGTGGTCTGCTCTCCGGTTCAGTTACCACTTGGCATTATTGTTGTGTGATGTCTCATTCTCCCATAGTCTTTTCCAGTATTGTTCTGTGTCCAGCAGGGTAATGACACGGCGGATCTGTTCTCATGCTGTTATCCTGCCACTGAGAGTACCCTTTGGATGGCTTGTGGGAGAACATCCTGTTTATTCTCCTGGCTTTTACTTCTCTTGTGTATTTCTTCAGCTGGGCAGCCAGGGCTGTTAATCTGTGCTTGGCAGTCCCTAAGGCTTTTGGTATGGACAGCATGTACCTCTCAGGTACCTTCATCGTGACTTTCTGCAGTTCTGATAGCTGGCTAACTTCTCTCCGTCGTGCCCTTATCTTCTCCTTCAACCCCCTCCAAGGTTACTTTTCCTTCACGATGTTCGTCTTGTAGCCAAGCATCTCAGATGACACATACCATACCTGTTTGTATGATACCGCTGCAAAGTTTTGACCTAAACTAAATGTCATCGGTTTTTATCTGTCTGCTTTAAAGTAGCCTGTCTCAACGTGTCCCCCCCCATCTGTCCATCTGTCCAGGTCGACGAGCAGCTGCGGTGTCTGACGGAAGCCTATCAGCTGAGTGAGGAGGACATCAGCCTGCGCTTCTTGGTCTGCTCGCTGCTTGGGGACATTGCTGCTGCATATTTCCCAGAATGCATCATCAGGCCTTTTGGGTCCACGGTGAACAGCTTCGGCAAGCTGGGCTGCGACTTGGACATGTTCCTGGACCTGGACGGGATAATTGGGCAGAAACAGAGCAAGGTGAGTGGGCCGGGGGGGCGTGCTGAATGCTGGTGTGCTGGCTATGTTGCAGATGAGGTTAGGAAATGTGAACATGCTGTTTTTCTGCTATGCAAGGCAACAGAAAGCTGTTCCTCACTAATCTTCCATGGTGTTAAAAATATGACTTTTTATTACTTTGCCCTGGATAGTTTGCTGTGTTGCATCTGATCACTCATTTGAGTCATCACTGAGTGCATTGCTATACTATTAGAGTGGGACACCAATTAATATTGTGTGATTTTCAGACACATGCTCAGTATGTGTCAATGTACAACATGTGTGTTGGAAATGTTGGGTTCTCCTTTAGTGAGGGAGCATAAAATACTAGTGGATACATACAGTGGAGTATTTTCTAGAAAGGTGTGTATTGTCATCATAAAGTGTCGGATATTCTCCTAGGTTTCAGGTCCGTCAATAGAGTACCAAGTGAAAAGGGGCACATCTGAGCGCACCGTCACCCAGAGCATCCTCTCCGTCATCGGGGAGTGCCTGGATCAGTTTGGCCCTGGCTGCGTGGGTGTCCAGAAGATCCTTAACGCTCGATGCCCCCTCGTGCGATTCGCACACCAGCCCTCTGGCTTTCAGTGTGACCTCACGGCAAACAACAGGTGAAGTGGTCCTCCAACTCCCACACACGTGCTGATGGACGCACGGCTGTTTGATGCGAGATTCACATTTTGTCCCTCTACAGCTCACGTCCACTTTGTGGCTGATGGGTAAAGTCGTATATACACCTTTGATTTGAGTAAATCGCCCATAGTCATTCAGCGCAAATCCGACCCCCATTGACCCTCCGTATTGTTGACGCATCTCTACATCATACGTGCAGGGGTGGTTTTACATTGGCTGTATATTGGCATGCTCGAAACTCGCAGAGAGAGCGCAAGGGGGGAAGGAGAAGTGAGAACAAACGCGAGTCCGCATGTGCACGCCGCACTGAAACTGCAAGCCGCTACCACAGCGAGCACAGGGGCAGGCAGCCGAGAGCGAAAATCACTCTCCTTCTTAAGAAAGGCGGGCACCAGGAAACGGAAGCCTTCTCTAGAATGCCATGATTATGCAGGAGAGAGACTCGATGACATCAGAGAGAGCAGGTTTTTCCACTTCAAATTTTACCTCTCCGATGTTCAAATGTGCAGCGTATTGGCATATGTCGACACACAGAAACTTGAGCTGGGTTCCAGTGAGCCATGGTCTCACTGGGAGATTCCCAGTGCTCTTAACAAAACTACAGGACGGTGCTGCTGGACTGGCAACATCTTTCCACCAGAGCGACAACGCTGGTTTTGGCAGATGTCTGAGCCTCAAAGAGCTTCTTTAGAAAAGAGCGTGTGGCGCGTGTGGTGGTGTTTCTGAGAATGCTTGTACAGATGTTTGAAGCTCTCCAAGCCGCAGGCTCGAATGAGCTCAGTCTCACGGTCACGTTGGATTCTTTAGAGTAAACGTGAACCCAAATGCAGCGTCTCACGCGGCTCTCTGCCCTTGTTTCAAGCTTTGCGTGAGTGTCGGCCAGCTGCCACCATGCCTTCATCACTGGCTTTATTTGTAAGTGATTACCCACTGACAAGTCCCATCATAAATACTGTGTAGTTTTGGCTGGGCGAGCACACTGTTACCCTTCGTGATGAGTTATTGTTTTAAAGAAGCTCTGCTGTATAAATACCTGTCCCTGTTGGAGAGCTTCCCCAGCTAGTGCCTTCACCTCCTCGCCGTGTTTCTGAGCCAGGCTTTCATCTCTGAACATGTGCCGTGGTGTTTTTATGCTCTTCTCATTGCCCTTTCCTTGAAAACCAAGCTTGAAGAATCAGGGGGCGGCAGTTTAAATAAATTCTACATAATATAGAACTTCTAATAAATTCTACAAGCTTGTGTAAAACCTGTTGGTCCATGTCATGCCAGCATTCCTCCACAGTGTTCCAAAGAACATTTAGTGATGTTGCGGAGTGCCTGATTTTGCCCGTCTTTAAGTTCTCAATGGGACGAGCGTCGGGTGGCTGTGGAGGAACGTGGAGGAACGTCCGTGACAGACAGCGCTTTGATCTTCTTGTAGCTAATTGCTTGTTTCTTCTTGTAGTTGTTGACTTTTGTTTTGGAGAGGATGAGGGAACCAATGGTTTGAACAACGGAATCGACTCTGTTCAGGAGATGCAAATGTGTTGTTTTCAGTAGTGCCAAATATTAATAAGTTCTGAAATTGATGTCAATCAATCTTTCCTCACGTTTGTGCTGATTATATGATGTCAAATTTGAGATATAATCATAAGCACCTTCTGGCTCCCTGTATGTGTGTCTTCTTTACATTTGTGGACATACATGGAAGTATAGTTTAAAAATAAGGAAGCCAAAAGCACTTAGTAATCACTACCATCATGGAACCTGAAGGTCATTGCACTTTTGGAGGAGCCATGTAGCAGCATTTGTGCTTCCATGTTTGTCCACAGGGTGGCGATGAAGAGCTCTGAATTGCTGTTTGTGTATGGGAAGTTGGACGCACGTGTGCGACACATGGTGTTTGCGGTCCGCTGCTGGGCTCGTGTTCACGGCATCACCAGCAGCATCCCTGGAGCCTGGATCACCAACTTCTCCCTCACACTCCTGGTGCTGTTCTTCCTCCAGCGTAGGGAACCTGCCATACTGCCGACTCTGGACCAGCTCAGAGACCTGGCAGGTAGTCTGTTTCTCTCTCTCTCTCTCTCTCTCTCTCTCCCTCTCTTTGTCTGTCTGTCTCTTACCTTGTGTGCTCTCCCTCACATTTATGTACTCAAGCATTGCTCCCTTTGGCTGTTGGTTTTATCAGTATTTTTTTATTTATTTCCCTCCCTACTGTCTGCTGCTCCCCCTGGTCCTAATGCTCCCCCTCCCCCCAAGTGGGTACCTTGGCTTACAGATCAAAGCTTGCATCAGCCAATCCGATTTCATGTATTCTCCAACTTGCCTGTAGGACAATAAAGGAGTCCTGGCATCCATCACTCCTTTTCTATCTCTCTCTCTCTCCCCCTCTCCCCCCTCTCTCTCTCTCATGTACAGAGTTATTGGACTCAGTCTAGGTCAAGGGTACTGAAACCAGTTATGATGCACAGCCTGTCCCTCTGCACAAGGCCACACACAGTATATATAGGAATCACAACCGCGTGTATGTGTGTGTGTGTGTGTGTGTGTGTGTGTGCGCACGTGCTCCCCAGGCCCATCGGATAAGTGCATTATTGAGGGGAATGACTGCACTATTGTCAGTGACCTAAGCAAGATTAAACAACAGAGAAACACCGAGACACTAGGTAGGTCCTGTGTTTTCCATGTGTTGACATAGCATGCAACATGCAGAGGTGTCGCGTGATTTGCCAATAGTTTTAAGAGCTGGACCTCTGTGTTTTGTTTGTGTTTTTGAAACATTCCCTCACCAGAAAAACTGCTACAGGAGTTCTTTGAGTTTTACGGGAACTTTGCCTTCAACCACAGTTCCGTCAGCATTCGGAGGGTGAGTGTGCGTTCACGCGAGACTTTAATTGAAGGCCAACATCATCACTGCTCACATCGAACGAGGAATAAGGAGCAGCCCTAAGCAGCGAGTGCGACCCTGAAGAATACAGCAGGGGCACCGCTAGCTGTGTGGAGCTTAGTGGGCTTGGTTAAGCTTCAAGGCCGCAGAAGCACATTTCAGAGGTCTTCTGAGACCTCATACAGATGAGTTCTGATTATGCTTTGTTGAGGGTGGGGTTGGACACTTTTTCTATCAAAAAAAGAATTAATGTCTTTTCATTGTGGGTCTGTTGCCCATCTAATAAGCAACATGTTTAAAAACCATTCACACACACCCATACTTCTGATAGTTAGAAGATAAATATTGTCATTGTCACATTGTTTTCTAACCAGAGCCATCTCTGTCACTTTCTCTCCTCATTTGAGCACATGCACATACACAAGTCTGTGCGCACACACACACACACACACACACACACACACACTCTCTCTCTTCAAGGTTCAGCAGTCACTTTGCTGTAGCGATGCTGATGTATCGAGAGGCTGTTGCAGTAAAATGTCGGCCTTGGTTCTGGTTAGGCCTCTGGGCAAGCAATCACTTCTCCTGGCGTCATTTGTCATTTTTTATCGTTTTGTCCATTACATCTCAGTAAGACTGTAAGCAGGCCAGCTCTCCTCGACCGCTGGGTTCCAGATATACCCAGAGACTCTGCTATGGAGCACCTCGGTTCTTTGGGCCAGAAAGAGAAATTCCCTGATTGTTAAAATGTTGAATACTGTATATTTCATAACTTAGGGTACAATTCATTTGATAACCTGTGTAAATTTGGCAGTACATAACTGTACAGTTATATCTTATAGTCGTAAGCCGTTATGATGACTAGCTTTGATTTGTATGCGAGTGTCTCTGAATATGCTCAACATCTGTTGTACTTTTTTTTTTTTTTAACAACTTTTTGGCAGGGACAAGATCAGAGCAAGCCTGAGGCCGCCCCCCTGTACATCCAGAACCCGTTTGAAACCAGTCTAAACATTAGCAAAAACGTTAACGCGACGCAACTACAGCGCTTCGTAGCACTGTGCCGCGAGAGCGCTTGGCTGTTTCAGGAGGGGGAGGTGCTTAAACGAGGTGCGAGGCAATCATCTGATCTAATCCCACCATGGGGGTTGGCAGCCCTCCTCTTGCCTTCGGTTGCTGAGTCAGCAGGGGTGAAAGGTCGGAGGAAGAGGAAACGCGAGCCAGCAAGTGAGCGGATAAGGACACTACTCGAGTCACTGAAGAGCAACGGTGGAGTAGGAAGTGGTAAGCAGAGTTATGCTAAACCTCGCCAGTAGGGTGCAGTAGGCTTCTTGACTTTTAAGATGTCTGTGTTGACTTGAGATTCTTTCAGCTGTGGACTGTTTTACCACTCGACTGTGGTAAATCCACTGTGATGAGGAGTAGCGACTTTTTGACTCTTCCACCACCTGGAATAGATCCATCGCCAGGCCTGTTTGAACGCCTGACACACTGCAGAGCCACATCACAGAAGCACAGCAGGTGTTACTAGCTGCTCTCCCTTTCAGGGAAGTGGGTCTCTGCAGTAAAGGTGCGTCCCTCATCGAGGCTTTGGGGGTATGTTAGGTGCCTACAAACAAGATGCCCTTCTGTTCTGTTGGAAAGACAACGAATCCTTGGTTTCACTCGTTTGTTTTGATTTTTTTTTTTTTATTTCTCAAAAAGGAAGACTGTACAATATAAATGAAACGCACCACTGATGCAAGGCAGTCCAGCAGTACACTGACAACCCCAAAATGCAGTGAACATCAGTGCTTGAGTACATGTATAATAAACCATGTTTTTTAAATTAAATGACCCTTTCAAAAAATGCTTTGCTTTCTGGTCATTTGGACATGGCTTTATTTACTGCCGTGTTAAAGGGTCTTTTCAAAAGTTCCTTATTACAAATATGTCTGGACTCTGAGCAGAATGTCCCCCCTGGTGTGAAGGTGGAATCCGTCCTGAACCAGAGAGACGCTGCAAACCGGAAGACCATCAGGTTTCGATTTTAGCAGTGGCAGAGCAGGAAAAATGGAGGCGAGGAACGTAGTGGAAAGAAGCACTGGTGGAGGATGAGGAGGGTGAAAAAATAGGAAGGCTCTGCCCCTTGGGAATCCGGCATAAGCACAGTAGGGTGTTCCAAACAGCTGCTTTTCCGCTCTGAGCCTGCGGAGGTCAGAGGTCATGGAATAAAGTTGAAAATATCTCTCTATTGGAGCACTCATCAGCAGCATGGCCCGGGGGAGAGTGGAGAAGAGACGGTTATCGACGTTAATGCCAACAGAGTAATGGCCTTGAACTTGGTCATCTGGCCTGGGCGGTGAGAGAGGACGAGGTCCCAGAGAGGGAGGGCGGGTGGTAGGACCCAGAACCCAGGCCCAGCCATGAGGTGGAACCAGTGGGGAGACGCAGGGGAGAAGGCTGACAAGCCCTTAAAATGTTTTTATTTCAGTGCAACCCGATCCTGTCTAGACCAGTATTGAATTCATATATAACGGAAGACATTTTCTCGAGAAATATGTGCTGGTGCTTGAGTGTGGAGACACCGCTGGTGGTGGTGCTCCTCCGTAAACAGAGCTGCTGGATCTCCGTACGGCTCGTTGCTGGGTTGAACGATCATTTCACATCTTGACTGGTTGAGCAATGTGACTGTGAAACGCTGAAGGATGCAGGATGGATGATGGAGACCAATCCAGTCCAATGAAACCCCAGTCCAATACTGGCTTCTGAGCAGGTTTTCTATCCTTTTTGAGTTCACTTCTTCAGAACTGTTTCATAATATGCTAAGGAAGGTCACCAAACGAGACCTTTAGGTGTTCTACTGCTTTCCACGTAGTAGTTATGGAAGCTTCTTTTCCAGCCCAAATGCTGTCATGACTTTGATCCCTGGCCTTTACGTGACCAGTTTAGACCGGTTTCTCACCCTCGCTCACATGCGTGCGTTTTGGCCAGTAGGATCTCTCCAGAGCCTGAAGGTATTTGGAAAGGTGACTTGAGGGGTTTAAACCCTGAGGGGGGAGTTTGAAAGTGGCTTAGGACTTTTAAAACAGGAGGTATTTGGAAGAAAAACAGCATGTAATGAAAATGGCCTCTGTTTTTCCTCCGTAGTGGAATTTCAGCCTTAGCCTTTACTTGGTGTAAACCTTCTGCCTCTGCAGAACATCTGAAAGCTTTTCCTGCTTAAGCTGAGGTTCTGTGCATTTGATGCTTCTGTCTCGGTAGAAACAAAGACAGAATTCATTATAAGAGAATACCTTGATCCATCTCTCTGTGTGGCTCCGGTTTCATTTTGACTTGTTCCTTTAATGTTATTTTTACACATTCCTGTCTTGAGAGGTTTTGGTGCTGGTGTCAGACAGCTGGTGTATGATACGGCTTCCACCTTTTATTATAATAGCATGATATATTCATTTTGTCTTACCCACTCCAGCTATTCTATATACATGTACATATTGCATGTCTCCCAGAGATTCAGCATTTATATCTGAAAACCTGCGAATGCTTCTGAGACCTTTCCTTCTATCTGTGGCCAGCAGTGTATAGCCCAGTCATCTTGTATAGAAGCCTACCCTGCCCTGTTGTTTCAAACAGGCTTTCATTAATTCATACACATGTGTACACACACACACACACACACCCGTGACTAGATTGTGTTAGTGTTATCAGACTGGGCCATTCTGTGTGCTCCAACAAGTGCTATTCTCTCAGCTGCCTACCTCAGCAAGACATAATTGGAGCCTGGCAGCGCTGCCGTAACACCGCGGAGTGATGATGGCATGGCGAGCTGGGCTTCTCCCGCGTCTCCTTCTCGCACTCGATCTTGCGTACACACACACACACACAGAAAGCCAAAGAGCTGGGATGGCACTATGCACAAGATGGCCTCTAGGAAATGCTCATTCACAAAGGCAGGCCTTTTTCCATTCAGAGCTACGCTGTCTGCATTTACTAATGACTACTGGGAACAACCATCTGGACCCAGATTACACACACACACACAGTGTCACACAGGCCTATTGTATCCCAGAATTTTGGTGCATCATGTGGCCTGTGCCGTCACAGGATAAGGTTCAAGGTCAAACGTGCCTGGTTTGGCTGTCTGATTAGAGCGTTTGTTTTGTTGTTTTCAAGTTCCCTCTGCTTCGTCTCACGTAGCTCAGCTCCAGGAAGGAAGACGCTTGTTTATACGCTGCCCCGAGGTGCTGGGAGAGAGGTGTGTTTGTGTGTGTGTGTGTGCGCTTTGGTGCTGATAAGGCTTTGGTGATGGTGAAGTGGGAATGACGTAGCACAGCTTATCATTCAGGCTTCATGCGAATTCATGTGAACGTGTCATTTTTTTTCCCAAGGTTCAGTTCACTTGCCGTGTCAGTGTGACTTCCATGTCATCTCTAAAGGACTTACTCGAGAAGATGGTGTTCCTTTTCCACACGGTCTTTCTCTATTCCTGTGCAAGTAAATGTTTTTTTCCCTAGAAACACCTTCAGGTTGTTTTTGTGTGTATGGTGGACCACTCAGAATGTCCAAACTACCGTGTCCGTGTTTTTCTTTGTCAACATGGCAGTTTTAACGCTGCTCGTCCTGCTGCCTGTGTTGTGAAGAGCAAACGAGGGTCTTCAGGATGGCCGTGTCAGGACATGGCTGTTTATGCCACTTTATGGGGTTGTGGCCTCCCCAGCCTGGAAGCCATAGTGAACAAGTAATAATAAACAATGAATGCATTTGAATAAGTCATTATTAAACCATATTTTGACAAGACTGGTCATGGTGTGTGTGCAACTAAAAATAAGTCAAGCTCGTACGATAAATTATACAGACTTTTATTTACAAAAGTCCCTCCCTATCTCCCTCTGTCTCCCTTTTGCACCCCTCTCTCCCTCCCTCCCTCCCTCTCTCCCTCCTTATATTCTTTCACTCAAACATCCAGACATCAGCTCAGATTGAGTCCGCTCTGGAAGATCAGCATGGGCCCTGCTCACCAGCTCATGTTTCGTTAGCGGTCGTGCATCCATAAGTAATGACATCCTTTCCGGGAAGCGTAAAGACTGGGAGCTGTCTCTGCTAGAGCCATTAGACGAGCAGTTACGCTAGTAGCGCTGCACTTTTCTCATAGTATTGAAAGACATGATTGTAAGATCTAATTTCACCTTTTTACGCTCAGAAGCTTTTCTTTGTGAACTTTGAGACGCATGAAGTCAGTTCTCTTGGACTTTTCCACCTGGAGGGTTTATTCTCTGCAGAAGGGGGAGCAGGAACACATTTATGAGCATTTCTGTAGTATTCTGTAGCACGAACCTCTGGGGTTTTTTTTTATATTTAAAACTCTCTTTGGGAATTAAGCATGAAACTTAGTTTGTATCACACTCTGTGCTTCATAAGAAACTTCTTAGAAATTGGCTAAATGAATCATGCTGTTGAATTTGGAGATGACCACAGGGTCACCACACCCATCTTGGCTTCATTTTATTTATTTATTTTTTTTACCTCAGCCTCTCCAACCTCAGTGTGCATTATATCTCTCAATTCTATCGTGCTGCTACATGCAGACAAGATTATAAGTTACTCCCCTCACGCGCTCTATTATTATTATATGTAGCTATGTCAAGTATGTAATTACAGTGTTATTTAGTTTTCATTACACTGATTATCTTTTATGTGAAGTGCTATTTAAACTCTCTTTTAAAGAAGAGTAAGTGAAGGATTCCTTCTTCCTTCTCGGCACGTTCCTTCCTGTTTCATTCTGTGCGCTTACATTAAGGCGAACTTCTGCTTTAATGCTAATGTGGTGTTGACGAGCGGCCGCTGTGTTGAACTGTGAAGACGAGGAGGGCAAACATGATTCCAGCTCCTATTGTCTTGACCCAGATCATCAGTCAGTGGGGATGTGTATGTGGGTAGAGACACACAAAGAGAGCTCTGTCATGACTGGCCTTCATCAGGGAACCTCCCCACTGTCCCACTCCTGTTATGTAAAATGCTAGCATTGTCTGGTGTTCTCTCCCTCTCTCTCTCTCTCTCTCTCTCACAGTACATTTTGAGATTCTTTATTTACCGTCTGTGTTTATATCAGTTCATGCGTGCGTGGTGGTGTGTGTTGTTCACTGTCCAGGTGGTTTCTTCTGAACAGGAGCCGTCTTAGGCTGGTAGGAGACCCAACACGCACCACCCAGTGGAGTGTGGTGGTGTGGACATGCGGGTACGAAGACCCCTGCAGTGTTTGACAAACAACAGCAGACTGACGGGGGAATATGTGAGAGAGCCACTCAGGGCATCAGTCATCTCAGTCACGACCTTTTTCTCCTGAATATTTCTGGCATTCGTTACATCAAACATAGTGAATACAGTTGTATCTCTCTGTAAAGCTTCCATGGTTCCATACTTATGAGTTATCAAAATCAGGGCATGTAGTAGCTTTTTGCTTAGTATGTTATCTGCTCAAAAGAGGTGCGACGAGCTGGTTTTGTGCCTGTCAGATGCATGGAGCTGCTGTTAATGCTGTGGTGGATGGCCTGGGTCAGGGTTGGGAGCAGGGCCCGTGCCAGCCTGGGACTGTAGGATGGGAGGGGTCATGCGTGTGCTGCATGGACCAATCACGACCTGCTCAACGCTCGTGAACAATGCGCTCTTTGGCAAACTCCGTTTGGAGCAGAGAGATATCATCATCAGCGAAAGGCAACAAAGTGGGAAAGGGATTAATCGCTGCGATAACTGTCCCAAGTTCAAGGCAAACAGAGTGTGGAAAAATCCCTCTCCATAAGCATGGTCTGCAAGCGGAGAGTTCCTAAGTCATGGGTTTCTCCATCTGTTGTGTCGTGTGATGTATGAGTAAACTGAAAAAACGGTTGCAAAGTTTAGCCAGTAGCTGTGGAAAGTGCCAGTCTCCAATTAGAGTGAGATTCAGGCTATTTGGGTTCATTAAGTGCGACACTGCATGGAAAATCTGCTCTTCAGGCCAGCATGCGTGAGCCGTGAGTGCTGCTTGGCTTGCCTGTCTGTTACACCTCCTCTCCCATGCATGGCGTTATCCTTCTTGCCTTTGAGTGTTTTAAACCGCACAGATTACAGAATTCAGCAAGCACTTCATACTGACAGCATGCGATAAACACGTCTCAAGTTTGACCAAATACGTGAGCTCGTGCTTCTGTCCGACCTCTTCAAAGGGCCACCTGTGCTGGTGACCTGTGAGCTCACATGGCGCACTCTGTAAACACACAAGCTTGGGTTGAAGTTTTTTTTTTTGTTGTTTTTTTCGTCTCTGGTTCCTATTGCCTTAAGGGCATTTTCCATTTCTAAGAGAGGTTCCTTTCTCCTAAGGGATAAGCACTTTGTTTAAATGCTATATGTCCTTAAAGGCATGTGCCTAGCATTCCAGTTGGCTGGGTCCATTAGAAGCAACCTGAAAGTTGATGCTTAGCTAAGATGCTTAGCTTATGCCCACAAACTACAAGAACTACACGCAGGGCTGCAGCAAGCAGTGAACAGTTTTAACATTTAAAGGTTTCCCATTTCTGGGGGCTTTTTACCAGACTGTGCTTGGTGAATCTGGGCTAATGACATTACCAAACATCTGGACTGTGGAAAAGTATTTTGCTTCAAGGCATTTATTTATAAACATAAAAAAAATCAGCAACTGGAAAAATGGTAAAGTTTGTATCAGTTCAGCAGTTGCTGTCCCGAAAGAATAAACACTAGGTGGTGTTTTGCATCTACTGCTGTTGCATCCACCTACTTCGAGGGCTTTTCCTTCCTGATTATCAGTGGTAAATCCCCTAGTTTCCCCTGGAGTGTCAGATAGAACAGTTGTATCATATTGAAATAATAGTCATGAGAGAGCATCATGGGAAAACAGCGTGACGTTGTGCACTTGGGTCTGGGTTGTGCATTGCCCTGTGCTATGGGCATCTGAATGGTTCTTCTTAGCAATCATCATCCCTGACCTGACTAACTAAAGTCATGGTTCATTACATAATTGGTTTTACTGGTCGAGCGCATTCGATTTTTAAACCGAACAAAAGCTTGGTGTTTTAGCCTGGATATTTGTGGATAGGACTAGGGAATGATATATTAGATGACCAACAATTGTTCAAATGTGAACAGTTTATTTGGTAAGGAACACTTGCTCAGAGATATACAATTTGGGCTGTGTCCTCCTGCCTATCTGTGTTTAGGTAGCTGGTGTGACTGAAGTTCGAGCAAAGTGCTGGCAGAGTTCCAGAAGGTTCTCCTAGACCCCTCAGCTGCAGGTTGTAATTCACCTCTGGTGGGCCATGTTGTGCTGAAGAAAGTGGGACAGGGTTGTTTTCTTTTTATTAAATTGGCATTTGGAGTATTCACATCTGCACTTAGGACTCCCCAACAACCTCCCTTCCCTCCACATGAGGTGCTGCAGAGGAGGATGGACCAATGAGCGGATGGAGGTGCAAACAGGGAGAGAGAGAGGGGGAGAGAGGAGAGGGGTGTGTGTGCTGCTCTGTCCTTTGGGAGGTGCTCCACCTTTTTCTTCTACCTCATTGTTTCAGTGTCAGTGTCCTGTTATGTGTTTTATTATGATTAACAGTATCCCCCTTTTCATCTCCTAACCTACATCTTATATGTTTTTGTGTAATACCTCTCTCTTGCTTACATGCGCTCTCTCTTTCTCTCTCCCTTTCTCTACCTCTCTCTCCCCTCTCTTTCCTTCTCTTTCTCCTCTCTCTCCCTCCCAACCCTGTTTACTCTATTTATCCGCCCTTTCTTGAGCCCACGCCTCATCTTTCTGCTGTTCTTCTCTTTTCTCACTGTCAGAACTTTGGCTCAAGATTCCACACATGCCTTTAATTTATGAGGGCGGCAGCCCAGGAGTGCAGCTAGCTTACAGTTCAGGAATTTTCCACCCTCACCCCAATCCACACACACACACGCGTGCACACACACACGAACTGATGGAGGGAGGGAGATTGAGGTGTGAAGCTACTGCACAGTCCTACCCCCATTGCTCAGACACGGGCAGCAGCGCCTGTTTACTCAAGCAATATCAAATTCGGGAAGGGAAGGGGGTAATAGAGCAGCTATTGAGAGAAGGAGAGAGCAAGGAAGGGGGAGTGAGACGGAGTGAGGGGAGTGAGAGGAGTGACTGAGGTGGCATTGAGAGGAAGGTGGGGAGTTTGAGGTCATGAGCATGTGAGGTTATGCACACTCCTGACGCTAATAAAGGCTTTCTGGATACTTACAGCTTTCCTGGCTTGTTTCTCTAGTCTTAAAATAGCATCACCACAGCTTAAAATTCACATTTGAAAGTTGAAAATTGGAAAATTCTCTTGATTGAGAAGATATGGTGTGACTTGTAATAAGTGAACTAGTTGAGGAAATCTTTTCTATATTTGTAGTGCTGGTAGAATCCCCAGAGGGAGGATGATGGGAAGGCTAGTCCGGCGAGAGGGTGTTAAAGACAACAGGGGACTCAACCATCCAGGATCCTCCCCTCCCTTCTACTCCCACTCTCCTCCCCTCCATTCTCCTCCCTCTTCCCCTCTCCTCCCTCCCCCTTTCACATCACACTCCCCCTCACTCTTGTTCATGTCCCATACAAACACACCCCGCTGTGTCACTCTGGGTGTGTGGATATTCACTTCGGCCACTTGACTGGAGTGCTCCCTGCCCCTCACAGCTTGTCTGCCAGCTCCCTTTAGAGTGAACGAGCTGATTTTAGTGAAGAAAGGGAATCTTTCTCCCTCAGACTTTGAAGTTGAGTGGAGAGCGTTGGAACAGGAGAAGCAGAGCAAGATCCCGCAGAGCTCAGACAGTAATTACAGAAGGACTTTGATTTGCTGGATATTGTAGGCTTAACTAGGTCAGTCTGTCTCTCTCTCTCTCTCTCTCTCTCTCTCTCTCTCTCTCTCTCTCTCTCTCTCTCTCTCTCTCTCTCTCTCTCCCTCTCTCTCCCGCTTTTTTTCTTGACCCCATTAGAACAGGGAGTCATGAATAATATACTGTCTTTTTGTCAAACGACAGAATGTCACACAACATTAGAATATCAGAATGTCACATCAACGTTCAAAGTGTTTGAAGATCTTATCAAAATACAAAATACAAATGAGCATATGTTCTGGGCTGTTCATCATTACGGCAAACGCATTTCCCTTCTCCTAATGTGACTAAAACAAATCGTGCATCATCCTCCAAACATGATGGAACAGTCCTTAATAAAGCGGACAGTGAAACAAATGGGACAGCCCTTTGGTGCGGGTCATAATGTTGAACTATGAACTCTACTCACCCTGAACAGAGCATACACTTCTCTAAGTGAAGACTGGAGTCAAACACACTCGCAAAGCGACCAGGGCCTGAAAATGATTTCATGACATTGGTGACATCTGTGAGCCAACTGAGTCACCCATCTTTTGACTTTGTCATTAATGGCAAGAAGGTCAAGCTGTAAACATGCCAGTTTTACTGTAAACATGCCAGTCACACTTAGTTTCATGAAATGAATTCTCCCTCTATATATCAGGGCAATGAGTTTCATATCGTTCATTCAGTAACAGTCTTAAAGATAATTCCATTTAAAAGAGGTGGGAATGCTATTGAGTTAGGGTTTACCACAAACTATTTGTAAACAAATTAAGTATACCTTGTTTAGAAAATAACCTTCGTTTCTTTTTTTCATTTAATTTAATTTATAGACTTTGATGTAAAGGTTGGAGTCTCTCTGTTGACATACAAGAAATTGGTGGGTGTCAATACCACTGCACCAAATCATTCCTAGTGTTGTGCAATGACCGCATAGCAGTTTTTTCTTTATTTAATTTCAATACCAGTGAAAATGAATCACTTCCTTCCCAATTACTGACCACAGTGAGAGAGAGAGAGACATGGGTGTATGCCCTGGATGTCTCTCTCTCTCTCTCTCTCTCTCTCTCTCTCTCTCTCTCACACACACACACACACACACACACCTACACACTGATCTGTATGTAAAGGTCATTTGGACAATGGTGCTAAACTACAACTGTTCTTGATATATTTCTGAGGATTTTTGGTGCTTAGTTTGATTATGTCCATGAAAAATCCTGTTTGTGGTATTTCTGTTTTCCCTTTGGCCCAACTTGACGTAAATAGTTTGTAGAGATTCTTTGCACCAGAGCTTTTACCATTTCTTCATCTGTGAGCTTGCAGACTCGTTGTTTCCAGTTCTCCATACCTGCATAATAATACACTTAAATGCTATGATATAATTTAGTCAGATTCTCCAATCTTCTTATAGCATTATACATATAATCAGCTTCTTCCCTCTGGACAACCCTAATGAGAGGGTTCAGTTACTGACACAAAATGATTCCAAAGACTCTCTCTCTTCCTCCTCTCTGTCTCTCTCTCTTCCTCCTCTCTGTCTCTCTCTCTCTCTTTCTCTCTCTCTCACACACTCGCTCACTCTTTCTCACACACACACCTTTATTTTGAATATAACATATCTGTGAGTTCTTGCAAGGTGACGTTGCTTGGCTATGATGTAACTGACTGAGTTATGAAAGTTAGATTTGAAGACAGAAAAGGTTAGAGGTTAACACAGAGGTAAAAAGGTCACAATGCCTTGTGACTCTCACTTTAGCTTGTGTTAAGCTTATGAGGTCATGGGTCAAATACTTCAGCAATGACATACACTTCACACTCAACCACGACAGCAAAGCTGACACTTAAGAACACCTAAATAGCATCCCTTTTGTACTAAATAGTAATAATAATATTTTAAAAAGTGACTTTAGGAACGTTTTCTAAAACAAATATTACACATAAAATTTGTCAAAAATCTGTTTTCACAACTGGAGCATAGTAATTCTTGCATAATTACTCCACTAATTCTCTTGCGCCATATCTAGAGGTGAAATCTAGGGCTGATTTCATCGCACTGCCCAAATCTGGCTCTGTAATGAGCCTTAATCAAGGTTTAGTTTGTTATTGGTGCGGTGTGTTGAAGGCATGGTGCCAGACCTGCTGCTGGAGGAATTGTCTGCTCTTCACAGACCTGATTCTCAATGACCAATCCATTATGCAAGCTTCTGAAGGTAAAGCCATATGAGAAACTCAAATGAGGATTTTTTTTGTATAGCTGTAGGAGGAGCATTTGTTCTGTGGCCATTTTGATTACAGTTGAAAGACGAAATCAGACAAAAGACATCCCATTATCAGAAGTGATACTGATGACATTGTTTGATGCAGTTCAAGTACTTAAGATACCTAAGAGCAGATTAAAATGGAGCAGATATTTAGGGAGAAGTGTGCCTCCTTTTCTAGATTACAGACATTCTTCCGACTGATCAAAATAAACCTCACCTGAGTGGCAGTGAGCTGGTGTGTGATTGGTTGTATTAGCAGGGCTATGGCCTCTGGGATGGGCTTTGTTCTCTAAAGATAAGCCCCCACATATCTCACTTCCCTCCACTTCTATCTACTGGAATGTAGTGTACTGTTGGCTCCGTGGCATTCCGGTGGCGCCACGGTGACGGAGCTTACAATTCTGTGGTCGCGGGAGTCTTGAAGATGTCTGGAAACATGCTGGAATGGCTGCAAGTCAGAAGTCACACTTTGCCACTAAGAAATTCCCAGGATTCAGAGGCTGTCTGCTGGCATTGGCGCAGTGAGCCACAGACTGAACCGGGAACGGGAGGTCTGACGTAGAGTGGAGCTCTCTGAGAAGAGAACACTTAGGGGATTACCCTGTCAGTAAGGAGACTTCAGACTATGGAGGTTGCTGTACCAAATCTCATCACTCTCCAACCCCCCCAAAAATATCCCCCCCAGGGTTAGGGTTGGCAAAACAAAACAAAAACAACCCACACTGTCCCATTTTGGTGTAAGCAAGTCTCTCTGATGCCTGACTTCCCCCCGGTTCCCTCTGTCTGCTACCACTGCACAGATGAGGCATTGTGTTGTCTGCTGCTCTGCTACATCCATTGTGCCCTGACCACATTCCCTCTGGTGCAGTGGTCTCCATTTGCTCGAGATGCCACCGGATGGGTTCATCACAGCGTTTCATTTGCGGATCTAAAATGCAGAAACACGATTATCTTATCGACTCATTAACATTATGAGTTATGTAATACGCATTGAATATTCCACCTTTCTCTTGCTCTTTCATGGAAAATTAGACAGAGGAGTCTATCATGGTAGGTGGTCTGGCTGCAGACTTTATGGGACAGTCTAGTAAACCCAGCATGTGGATATAGAACAGTTGGCAGAGCAGCTCTCATAGTACCCTGGCAATAAGAAAGCCCGCTGCTGCCATCGCACTTCTAATGCAGATCAGCCAGAGGTAAAGGCATATATGTGTAATAAACTCTTGGAAACCAATGCTGATTGCCACAGTAATGGCCTGGGCATTTCAAGCTTGTTTTCAATAAAATAAAATTAAAATTAATTCTTTTTATTTTAAAGCACAGTGCACAGAGCTGTATTGAGCACCAGGCCAGGTGGCTAGGTGCTGACGGTGGGCTGTGCTATGGATCTCTAGAGACAAGATGGTGGATTAAAGCTATGTGCTAGTTGCTTTAGAAGTGTTTTAAAGCTGAAAGTGAAAGGGACTGATTTCTCTCTTACCAGTGTGTATGCAGTGTTCCCTGACCCATTTAGGCTTCTGACTGAAGCTTTAATGTTTGTGCTTGTCAGTTTAAATTTAAATTGGTCAATTAGAATCTGATGCTATCGCCATTCCAGTTGTCATGAGTTCTAAGCTATTCTACAATTTCCAGAATACATAGTAGTGACATTTTTTAAATATTGTTTCACCTCCCTGAGTTTACGAGACCCAGTAAGGGATTAGGTCCCAGTGAGAATAGCTCTGAAACTGGCTGAGATGAAACTAGTAGAATCAAATTGTCATCTAACTTCGCACTGCCACTGTCCATGAAGGAGTTGCACAAATGCTTTCTGCTCACTGCACTGGCTTCAAATGCATCTGAGAGGATGTCATTATGCGCCTGGTTTGTACTTAAATGGAAGCCAAAAGAAAAAATGGCCATGAACACTATTTACTCTTCTTTTTTTGTGAACAAATGAGAGCTTTTTGTCTTGTGCCAAGAGGGTAAAATGTCCTGATGAAGTGCCTTGTACTGTTTCATTCTTGTGCTCTCTCTCTCTCTCTCTCTCTCTCTCTCTCTCTCTCTCGTGTTTACCCTGTCTCGCCTCACCGGAGGAGCCTTCAGACCACAGACCACTGTGTTGCCCTTGGACTGAAGCACACTTTACCCCATGCCTTGCTCCCCCTCAAGCATGGTCAAAACAATATTCTTCTTACCCCTCCCATTATGGTTGCTAAAATAGATCTCTTACTCTTAGTTCATATTTCGTTTAAACGCTCGGTCTAAACGCTCTGCTGCCTGAATGTTTCTGCAGAATGCAGTAATAGTTGGCAATGAGATCCTTAGATGTATGTAATACTGAGGTTAGGATGATATAATTTCATGTGACAATGAATGGATTCATGGATGGATCGATTTACTCTTTTGTCAAAGTGTTCTGAGAAAGGACGACTTTTGCCATAAATGTAGCAGATGACTGTGGTGAACTTCTTTGTTCTCTTTGTCGTCTCTCATCAGAATTTATACTCTCCTTTCTTAAGCAGTATGTATCTTATGCATATGTAATAGGCTATATTGTTAATTCCTCAATGTGCTATAGGTAAATGGCTACTGATGGTTGCCTTAGAGATGGTCTTAATTGAGATATACTGGATCACGATATATTTCATGAATACTTTAACAAATGATGTTCAAGCTACCACATACACAGTAGTGTGCAAGAAACCATTATTACAAAACATGTAAAAAAAAATAAAATAAAAAAAAAGCTTATGGTATCTCTCACACACACACATACACACAACACACATGCTTTCCCTTCACACACTTGCTTCACATCATGGATGCTTGGGTGTGGACCTGAGTATGGATTACTCAGATTACACACTAACAGTAACTCTGGGAAGGGAAAACAGTAGTTCTTAGGGAGGGAAGAAAAGACTTAATATCTAAAAACAAAAGGCATGACTGAGTGATGCCTCACTGGAGTGGCTCGCCCCTGTGGCGCACGCTTCTCTCTTGTCCTCACCATCATCATTTTTAATCGAAATTGAAGTGTTTTATTTCTTTCTGCCTTTCTTGCTTTCTCTTGTATCTTTTTGCATTCTACTCCAGCAGTAAAGTTTTGGGCTCATGAAATGGGGCAGAAATTGTGCGTGGTGCTGTGTTGTGCACGGTGCTGGAGTGAACAGTTCTGGGTTTTGTGCAGTGCTGGAGTGAACAGTTCTGGGTTGTGTGCAGTGCTGGAGTGAACAGTTCTGGGTTTTGTACAGTTCTGGGTTTTGTACAGTGCTGGAGTGAACAGTTCTGGGTTTTGTACAGTGCTGGAGTGAACAGTTCTGGGTTGTGTGCAGTGCTGGAGTGAGCAGTTCTGGGTTTTGTGCAGTGCTGGAGTGAACAGTTCTGGGTTGTGTACACTACTGGAGTGAACAGTGTTGGGTTGTGTGCAGTGCTGGAGTGAACAGTTCTGGGTTGTGTGCAGTGCTGGAGTGAACAGTTCTGGGTTGTGTGCAGTGCTGGAGTGAACAGTTCTGGGTTTTGTGCAGTGCTGGAGTGAACAGTTCTGGGTTGTGTACAGTGCTGGAGTGAGCAGTTCTGGGTTTTGTACAGTGCTGGAGTGAACAGTTCTGGGTTTTGTACAGTGCTGGAGTGAACAGTTCTGGGTTGTGTACAGTACTGGAGTGAACAGTGTTGGGTTGTGTACAGTGCTGGAGTGAACAGTTCTTGGTTTTGAGCAGTGCTGGAGTGAGCAGTTCTGTGTTGTGTACAGTGCTGGAGTGAACAGTTCTGGGTTGTGTACAGTACTGGAGTGAACAGTGTTGGGTTGTGTACAGTGCTGGAGTGAACACTTCTGGGTTGTGTACAGTGCTGGAGTGAACAGTTCTGGGTTTTGTGCAGTGCTGGAGTGTGCTGGAGTGAACAGTTCTGGGTTTTGTACAGTTCTGGAGTGAACAGTTCTGGGTTGTGTACACTACTGGAGTGAACAGTGTTGGGTTGTGTGCAGTGCTGGAGTGAACAGTGTTGAGTTGTGCACAGTGCTGGAGTGAACAGTGTTGGGTTGTGCACAGTGCTGGAGTGAATAGTGTTGGGTTGTGCACACTGCTAGTTTGACAGTGGGAAGGCCTGAGCCACTGCAAAGCAGTTGTAGGGATTAAACAGTGCTATTCCAGCACACACCATCGACCTTCCAGATGTTCTGGAATTTGATCCTGGACCTGAACACACAGCTGAACTTCAGTCCTCCCAGTTGTGAACTTTCCAAAACTCTTCTCACTCATTATTTCTCTGATATGGACTATTGAGTCATTTGTCCTGTGTGTATGTAGAGACTTTAAAATTCCAGATGGGGATTATCTTATCATTTTTCCTGTCCTCCTGAATACTTTCATCCAAACAATCTCTCTCTCTCTCTTTCTCTCCCTTGCTCCTGTAGCCTACAGAGTTCAGAGCTACACAAATAGAGAAAGCGAGAAAGAGGTGACAGTGCCTGGTACTATAGCTGTACAGAGGTGACCTCATTTGTATCCAGTGTTATAGTAACTGTGTGTGTGTGTTCTCCACACACTCAGAACAGTGACCTTTACTGTAAAAAGGCTGATCCTATCAGAGCAGTGGAGAAACCCATCTTTACTAGTTATTACTCCCCCAATCCTTTCCCCTGTGTGTTTTTAGTAGGCATTAGTCTTTTAATAACACACACATGTGCAATTTCTTTTTGGCAATGTGCCCTTCTTTTGTATGTGTCTGTTTATTTGACTTTGCATTCTATGAAGTGTATGTACCCTGATTAATACATTTTCCTAGATTATTTAGTTTGCGTGTGTGGGTGTGCCTGTGTGCATGCTTATAGCACAGTGAAAGTTTAAGCACAGATCAGATTTTGAACATCTTAGAGTTCTGCATGCACATGTTAAATGCCCAGAACTTCATCTGAGGGAAGACAAGGGATGGTTCACATGCAAAGACGTTTTGCTAGCTTTGCAGCAGAGATGTTCAAAATCGCAAAATAAAAGTCCAAATCAAGTCATGAGTCTTTAGGCTGGAGAACTAGTCAAGTCTCAAGTCAATACCAGGGTAACCTTAGGGACAGGAGATGGAAAATTACTATTTTATACATTAGCTGTACTGACGGCTAACGTAAAGGTATTAACGTGGCTAGCGTAAACTAAACTAGCCTATCTGGTGGTGTTTTCAGGTGCCTTATGAAGTTTGATGTGGTCGTTACAGTGTCTTTAATTTGTTTCCTACACTCTTTACAAGTTGCCGTCATTCGGTTATATCCAAGGATTTAAACTCCCTATAGGAAAGGATACTACGTACTCCAGCCGAAGACATGGCAACCTCGTGTTTACATTTAACGCTTCTCTCCGATTTCCTGCTCGTGAATAGCGACGTTGTGATACGTCATGAGAAAGGGGGCTGCGTCCCAAATCCCCAAAACAAAAGTAAGGAATAATGACATCATGAACACACAAAGAACGTACTTTTTCTATAACTTTCGCATACAGCGCCTGGATAACGAGCTGACTCTTAATGTTCAGGAGTTATTTTGGACGAATCTGAATCGAGTCGAGAGTCATTAGGGACGAGTTTCAAGTCAAGTCTGAAGTCTTTTCCTAGGCGACTTAAGTGCGACTTCGACTGGAGTCGCTTACTCGAGTTCACATCTCTGCTTTTCAGATACACTGCATGCTGCTTCTTCTCTACATAAGGAACTGCTAAGAACAAACTCTCACTTTGAAGCAGTTTAAAAGTTAAATAACCATAATTATCATAAAGTCAGCTAACTCTGTGCTTCAGGGTGCATTATAGCTGCAAATGGCTATATATTTATATATAGTACTCTACAAAAATGGTGCAAGACAAATGGATTTTTTTAATAAAGGTGTTAATAGTTTAATAGTTCGCAAAATGCAAAGTGAATGAACAAAAGAGAAATCTAAATCAACAAAAGAACAATAAATAGATTTGTTATTTTAGCAATGGTATAATGACCATATATAATTATTTCTCAGTCTATTAGAGTACAACCAGAAAATACAGTAAATTTGAAAGCAGTATTACAAAGTGGAAAAAACACCTTTTAGATGCTACTCTGGCAAGTATTTAGTGTGACCTCCCTTATACTTGAGCAGTAGCAGGAACTTGGCTCTCTTAAACCTAAATGGAATGGAACCTGTAAGGGCACCATAAGATTACTTCAGGTCACTCTCCTCAAAAGAGTTCAAGATATGCTTAATGCCAAGGCAGGTCACACTAAATACTAATATTTTCTGAAAATTGTGTATTTTTTTCTGTACATATTTCCTATATGTTCTGTTTGTATCTTTATAAAGAGACACATGTAACTATATGTGGTCATTATAACATTGCTAAAGCAACAAATCTAATGGTGGTCTAAGATTTTATACAGTGTCCTGTGCGCTCTCTCTCTCTCTCTCTCTCTCTCTCTATGTATATATGTATAATAATATATAGTAATTGGAGCACTAGGGGAAGTAACCCCCAAACTGGGAGAAATGCTCCAGCAGATCAGAGCAACATCTTCTCTTTTTCTCTCTCAGATAATCCATGATTTTTTGTCTGTATCATTCTGCCTGTCTTTTGTTTCTTTACTCTCTCTCTCTCTCTCTCTCGTGAACAAATGTGGAATCTCCTTCCTCCCTGAAGTTGTCTGATGTCACAGTTGGCAGAGGAAGGGTCTGTGCTAGACATACTGGCCATGCTGTGTGGATGCAGCCATTTCACTCAATATGTACAGACTGGGAGCATCATAATGCATGTTGCTCTAATAGACAAACAGTAAGTGTCGAGACGCAGCCTCTAACCTTTGGTCAAGCTTCAGACCTTTTTCACTGCTGTTTGATTCTGTCTTTCTTTTTGGCTTTTGATTGTGTTGATTGTTTGTAAAGTTAATGTTTTTTATGGGACTTTTACTACTGACAGAAGCTGATGACGGAGAAAACACTGCATTTTGACATTTTTCACAGGCATGTAAATGTCTAATGCATTTCCCTCTGTACTGTGTATATAATGAGCATTTAAAGAAAATATATTCATTAATTCTATTCATTGATTGACATTGGACTTCACTAAAATCACACAGCCAAATAGCCAGTTAGCCTAACATTCCAAACATTCTTGCTTAAATCACCGAGGATGTTTCAAATCTAAGTTAAAGTATATGTTGTCTGTTTGCCTTTGTTTGAGAAAGGTGACCATTTCATATCTCTGTATGCACTCACATTTACATTTACATTTACATTTACATTTACGGCATTTCGCAGACGCTCTTATCCAGAGCGACTTACAAAAGTACTGTAAATTGTATTTACAGTACTACCATAAGTAAATACAATTACATATATTAAACATGGCTAGGCCATTCTTAACTGTTCCTATTTATAGATCAGTAACTATAGCATTTTTTTGTCTTTTTAAATATAATATTCCAGGTATGTGGAGTCAAATCAGGACACGCTGCTTTGCCAAAGCGATTTGTTGCTGTGCCCTCTGCTATATCAACTGCCTGTACCAGGCTGTAGCCTTTCTTCACATCAAAGTGAATCAGCATGAATCACAGGACCAACGGTAGGCAGCTGTTCAGCGGTCAGTTTAGAGGTGGGTCGATGCTACAGGATCCTCGTGTGTGGAATGTGGCCTCTTGCCTTTGCTGCACGCCCTTCCCACAGTGCTCCTTCCTGCTTTACCATATCCAGATGCCCCAGCTGCGCCAGAGCCGAACTCCACCCTGGGTCTCTGATGAACCCCATCCCCCCACTCCTCAGTGAGGCTGCTAGGTCTCTCGCTTCTTCCTCCCCACACGCACATGTGTTCTGTGTTAGTGTGGTGGCTCGATCAAGCAAACCCAGTCACTTAAGGATTTGCTGTGGGCAAGGTGGAGGTGGAGGTTGAGGTGGAGGTGGAGTGGCTCACAGGAGGTCTGCTTGTCCTGTTAAGGCTATTTGCTTTCCCTATAATGTGGTGTTTGAGCATGCGAAACCTTCGTGGCACTACAAATATCCGCTTTGTGTGTTTATGGTAGTGCGTGTGAGTTTGGGGAGGACGGTTGAATTTATTTGAGGTTTCCTGACTCATATTTTGATAGTATTGAAATGAGGTATTTGTTCAACGTGACAGACAATACTATACTCACTGAGCATGTGGACCACTGTGCCAGAATCAATGCAGTTGGTTCATTTCTTGTCTCAGAAATGGAACCTTTTATGTTAACCTTTTTTTCTACTATGAAGTTTGCAGTCCACCAGGGGTCCATTTTAGTCCCTGTAATATTTTCTCTATACATGTTGCCACTGGGAGAACTTATATATAAATATTACATTTGTTTAAATTTTTATGCTATTTTCCCCTGAGAACTGGTCATCTAGTTCTTCAGGGGCAGTAGCCTAAGCAAGGAGGCCCAGGTTTCCCTCTCCTCAGCCACCTCTTCCAGCTCTTCTGGGGGGATACCGGGGCGATCCCAGGACAGGCGAGAGATATAATCTCTCCAGCGTATCCTGGGTCTTCCCTGGGGTCTCCTCCCAGTTGGACATGCCCGGAGCGTCTCCCCAGGGAGGCGCCCAGGTGGCATCCGGACCAGATGCCCGAACCACCTCAACTGGCTCCTCTCTACATGGATGAGCAGTAGCTCTACTCTGAGTCTCTCCCAGATGACCGCACTCCTCACCTTATCTCTAAGGGAGACCACAGACACCCTGTGGAGGAAACTCATTTCAGCCGCTTGTATTCGCAATCTCATTCTTTCGGTCACTACCCAGAGCTCGTGACCATAGGTGAGAGTCGGAATGTAGGTTGACCAGCAAATCGAGAGCATTGCCTTTTGGCTCAGGTCTCTTCACCACAGCGGTCCACCACAACTGCAGCCGCCACACCGACCCGCCTGTCAATCTTCCGTTCCATCCTTCCCTCACTCATGAACAAGAACCTGAGATAATTGAACTCCTCCACTTGAAGCAAGGACTCACTCCCCACCCAGATAGGACACTCCTTTCTTGTCCAACTGAGTACCATGGTCTCAGTTTTGGAGGTGCTGATTCTCATCCCGGCCGTCTCGCACTCTGATCCAGCAAGAGCTGCAGGCCCGGCCCGATGATGCCAACATCATCAGCAAAAAGGAGACACGGAATCCTGAGTCCAACCCAAACTGGAAACCAGTCTGACTTACTGCCGGCCATGCGAAACAAGCACCCTGCTCCATTTGTACAGAGACTGGATAGCCCGTAGCAGCGGGCCAAGTACCCTATACTCCCGGATCACCCCCCAGAGGAATTCCCGAGGGACACATTCAAATGCCTTCTCCAAATCCACAAAACACATGTGGACTGGTTGAGCAAACTCCCATGCACCCTCTAGGACCCTCGCAAGGGTGAAAAGCTGGTCCAGTGTTCCACGACCAGGACGGAACCCGCATTGATCCTCTTCGACCGGACTCTCTTCTCCAATACCCCTCCGTAGACCTTACCAGGAGGCTGAGGAGTGTGATCCCCCAATAGTTGGAGCACACACTCCGGTCTCTTGTCTTAAAAAGGGGGAACCACCACCCCGGTCTGCCAGACCAGAGGCACTGCCCCCATATTCTTAACCCACACAAGGTAAAAAAGTTATTCATGCATTTTATTCCTCTTGCCTGGACTATTGTGATGCCCTGTAGAAATAAGACAGCAATCTCATAAAAACACATTTATAACTAGTTCAGAATACAGCAGCCTGTCTTCTTATGGATACAAAGAAAAATGATCATATTACTCAGATTTCCGCATACATTTCCTGGCACCCTGTACTGTACTGTACAGTTTTATATCAACTATATAAAGTCTTAGTGATTGGTTTTAAAACTCTGAATGTATTGGTCCTCGCTTATGTTGTATTCTTGTGCCAAACACTGCTCCATAATCGCTAAGATCCTTCTTGGTACCACTGCTAACTGCTCCCCAAAGCCAGCTCAGACAGAAAGGGGACTGTGCTAAAAAACTTTGCATCAGTTTAGCAGTTGACCTTAGAAAAGGTTTAATATCTTTAGAAAAGCTTCAACTTTTAAGTCCAATCGTAAAATGTACTTTTATTCTGTGGCTTGTGAGAACAACTGAAAGCATTATGTATGTGAATATTATTTGTCATTTGTATGTCTGGATGTGCCTGGTTTAGTGAGGTAGGTACTGCCTGGATATATATTTGTATTGTAGCTTATGTATAGCAACATGGTCAACAAATGGTGTTTTAAATGTGCTATATAAAAATTTACTTCAACTTATTCATTAGTTTAAAGACTAATTGAATTGTCTTCAACAATCGCTCTATATTCTGTGACTAAATTTAGATATGTTTAGCATTTTAAATATAAATAGCTGTCACGGTGAGGGAGGCTCCCCCTCCCGGTCACCTACGGTACAGCGGCAGTTGTCCTGTTGTTGTTGCGTTGTGTGCGTCCCTCAGGTGGGTGGGGCTTATTATCTCCCTCACCTGATGGTCGTTTGTCTGTCTATAAATGCCTTGTCTATGTACCAGTTGACTGCTGGTTATTATATCCTTAATCGGGGTCAAGTGCACGGGTTTTTGGTTTGCGCACGTTATTCATTAAACCCCTCTTTTTCTCTGAGACTTGGCGTGATCGCTTCCTTTTCGTTCGCACCTACTGCCCGTCACAATAGCATTTTGATCTTGTTTAAACAAAGAGACTGTTGTGGGATAAATCAGACTCTTTTCTTTTTTTTATTCCAGTTTTTTTCCGGAGGAAAAACTGAGTAGATTAGACAAGGAAAGAAGTGACAGTACTGAGCAGTGCTTGGTCAGCCTGCTTCCTTTCCTTGGTCCTCATTAGCTGCTGGATGCATTCAGAGCATTCTACAGACCCTACTTACCGTCACAATGTAAACGGTTTAAACTGCAACTTTAACTCATATTGTCTAAAACCTTTTTTTGTTTGTTTAGTTTAGTTTGAATCGACTGATTTAGTTTAGTTTAGTTTGAATCGACTGATACCACTTCATTGAGCATTGACAATTCATTCAGCATTTAAGTTACTACTCAGGTGGTAACTTAAATGCTGAATGAATTGTCAGAAATCACATATAAATCATTTTGACATATTTGCTACAGTACATAACCTTTATGACAGAAGCTGTGCTTCATATTTTGTGAGCTGTCATTCTATACCTTTTCCCCATTTAAATAGTTTATATAAAGACAGTTGCCTCTGTCATAATGCGGTTAGAGGTTAGCCTTATAGTGACCTTCTCTTTAATCTATTGCAGAAGTTTGTTTCTTCAACAAAAACACAGTTCTGCTGATGTACTACAGCACGTTTAAATAAGCACCTCAAAATCCCCAAAACGTTCCCTCTGGTTGTTTTCCAGTTTCAGTAGTGTTGTGTGTCAGCTATGTTCGGTGTGGTGGCTCTGATCACACAATTCCATGGGATGGACCACCCTGTGGCCCAGTGCTTTGTCTTGGAGACATTTTCTTGTGTGCTGAGATTGTACTGACCCAAGTGACCATGTGCCAGTGTAGGTTTTCTGAAATAGCCATGTTAAATTATAGGTTTGGGCTGGACCCGGCGTGAGGAGAGCCTGATTTAAATCTGCAGCAATGCTTTGTCTATGAACACTGGTAGTTATTCCATGTGATTTCAGTTCAGCACCCTCTTGTTTGTGAGAAGTCTGTGAGCCCTGCTAATGTTTTCCTACTGAGGCCTTTTTTGTTGAAACCACAGTCTGACTTTTCACTTTACTATTCCTGGCGTTAGTTTGGTAGTATAACTGGATGCCTATCAGCAAACCACAGCATTGTGAAGCATGAAGACCCACAAACAGCCAGATACTAAGATGTATAGACTTATATAAGCCTCATCATTTCAACTATATAACTATATTTACGACACGTTTCTACACAAGTCCAAACACTGCTCGTTTCCTAACTTACTGGAAGGTCATTAAATGTTGTATATTCAAATTATTTCATGTGTTGTAATTGAATAATTCACAACGTGGAGAGTTTAAATCCACGGGCCGAGTGGAACTGAAACGATGACTCGTTGATCATGTCTCCGTCTCCCCAGTGCCAAAGCTCAAACACTCTGCCTCAGAGCAGTGCATCCTGTCATACGCATTACCATCTCCCATTTCCAGAGCTCTCCCTTGGAGACAGGCCTCTTTCTGGAATTTGATATGCTGCATGAATGTAACCTGTTAGTGCAGAGGTCTCATGTCCTTGACATTTCAGAGCTCTGAGCTACATGCACCATGTTGTTACTTTAGTTTGATAACATTTTGTTTACGGCTGGTAATCAAAGCAATGCCAAGCAAATGAAACTTTCGCAGTTGAAATGATCTCTCTAAGTAGCTACACACAATGCAAATATTTTGGAAAAACAAATCTGAGTTTAACATTGTACTGTGAAGAGCATAGTACTTGTAATTAGTTCATGATGTCCGTGCACATACCGCATTTACTGCAATACTTATTTCATTCATATGGTGTTGTAAACATAAATAGCTAACAAAGTGAAATGTGTTATAGTGCTGATTGATGTAACAGTCTTAGATTTTAGTTAATGTTTGCCGTAGCCTTTGCAGTGTGAGGAGAGCACTATTGTATTGAACATTTCTCTAACTTGTTATGAATTATAAAAGTGCCAGCATTTCCTTTGGCTGTTTACAGTATGTGACACTACGAAGATATAATCCTTGCCATGTTTTTTTTTATTTAATCAACTTGCAATGAAAAATTCTATTTAGTGCTGGTTTCTACTCATACAGGTCAGCCAGGGGTTATAGTCATAATTGTGTTTACTCTGGCACAAGCTGTGTGTGTTCTGTCATGATATTGTCTGTTACACACACAGCACGTGCACACACAGGCCTACAATAGTTGTAGAGAGAGCGGATACTACCACACATTTAACAAGCTATGAGTTTCCTTGAGTTTATTTATCTTCAGTAGCCACATGAGTTTTGGGGGATGTGGAGACAGACCTAAACAATGAGTACATTTAAAGGAGTCCGATAGACATCGGGATAGGTTATTGAAAGTTGACTGAATCTATTACCAGCTTGAAAGTGTTTGGGGTTCCATGACTATGAAAATCCCCTCTACAGATGTGCAAATGTTGTGGAGTCTCTGAATACTGATCTGGTGAACACCAAAAACAAATGTATCATTACTTTTGATTTAACTAGGATTCTCCCTTCGACTGGTATGATGGGCTGTGGGTCAGAAAGGTCCTAACAGAAACAAGCAGCCCACTTTCCTAAAATCCCCAGCACATTTGGTTATATGTAACATCTGTGTCAATATTATGAAATCTGCTCTTTGTTCTTTTTTAATCTCTCCTCCATCTGTGAACAGTCAGCCACAATAACACTCATGTGGGGTGTGGGTGTGTGCTCTCGACACGTGCGTCTTAAATAGGTCTCTTAGCGACTGCAGAGATCAACGTGGTTTTATTGTCATGTAAAATGTTTGAACAATGGTGACATTAAAGTAATGCCTCTTAGAATCATTTTATGTTGAAATCGCGTTAATAATGCAATCGGCGTATTCTTATTATTGCCATTATGATTAACCTTAGATGTAGTGTGCAGATGAGGGGGTGTTTCCGTCTCCTCGCCTGAAGTTTATTCGCACTTCGGGAGGAACCAATCCTTGGGTTACCGTACCCGCACATAGCACTCCATAGTCTTCCTACGTCTCCGATGCCCAGACTCGACTACAGCCCCTGAGATTCAGCGCACTGAGCATTAGGAACTAATCCCGGGTAACCGCAGGACTTCAACGAAAAGCACATCTCAGGTACGTGACCACAAGACGTTACATTTATCTGCGTGTCTACCCGGGGTGGTGCTACGTCTAATTTAAGCGCACGGGAGCATTCACGGGGCTTTACTGACCCTCTTGGTTTTGTTTGGGATTTTTTTTCATTACAGCAAACGATTTAGCGCTAGATTGTGGCAGTGACGTCGCCGAGCACCGGCGGTGGTGTGTCGTCGTACAGGGGAGCTTAGTGAACTTGCTGAATAACGGACCTAATGGGTAAAACACCACAGTCAGGACTGCAGGACACCAAGAGCTGGGGTAGCCTAACTTAGCTAGCAAGCACAATACAAAGGGGCGGCTAACTGAAATAACACATTTGTCAGGGCTGCGTTATATCTCTAAAAGGAGTAGCGCTGGGTAATGTGCAATCGTTTTCTAGTATGTGGACACGAGCAGGCTAGCTGTCTGGGTGCTTCGGGGCTAATGCGGGACCTCCAGCGCTGCGCAGGACTGGTCCGCGGGGCTGGAAGAGAAAAGCAAGCTGCTCGCTGTATTTCCAAGCCAGTTCATTCCCAACGGGGAAACTTACTGACATTAGTTTCCTGACTAAGTAGCTACCATTTCTGGCGTCGATGCGTATCTAACTATATATATGTAGGAGGGTTATTTTGTCATATTTAGTCATACATACAATCTATATAAGAGTAAGAACGTGTTGTTGAAAAGACTTGGAAAGAATTTTGAGAGTGTTGCCTGTTGTTCAGATTAGTTGTCTAACTGCCAGGAAAACGGTTGTCATTGTGTGTTTACAACAGGTGTTAACAGAAATAACGTTACTTCAAAGGGCAAGCGTGTCTCCTAAGACTGCGGGAAATAGCCTGTTCCCTCAGTGTCAAACTCGCGGGATGCCATTACTGTAATTACCGAGCAGGAAAGTGCGAGGTCAACGACCCTGCCCCGGATGGCTTCTTTAGCCATTAATGTGCTGTCAAGGTGTAAATGTGAGTTGAGGATATTTTCAGTTTTCCACCACCGACCATTCCTCCCTCTGTGCCTCTAAACGAAAGAACCTAGGTTAATCATGATAGGCTACTGGTCTTAAAAATGGTTGTTGCATGACCAGAACTAGTTTTTTTTGTTTTTAAAGCACTTTACATTTAACATTGAATGGCTCCTTCAGATCACGAATGGCTCTGAATTTGCAAACACATTCAATAAAACTTATTTAAACGTAAAGTATTTAATAGTCCCAAAGCATTTGCCTTCACAATACAGTAGAGCCTTAAAGAGAGCTGGAGTCTGGGGGGAGACAGTGATGAGAACAAAAGAGCATCAACGTGCAAAGGTCACATTGAGGTCAGGAGAGATGCTGCTCTTGCAAAAACCAAGGACCACATACGAAACTCGATTTGACCCAAAGCACCCTTTCCAGCTAGACTCCAGCAGAGGTGGGCAGAATAAAATAAAAAGGAGAGGGATTGTTTTCAGTCAGAAAATTAGTCATCCTATAGTATATTATGCCCACAGGGAAAACTGCGTGGTGTCTATTTCCTGGTAATAGTGGGATCATACTTTTGTACTTGGCCAGCTTGGTCAGCAGTAGGGCTATGAGTGGTACTGGTGAGTTTTAACGTGGCTGAGTGTTTATGCTGAAATCTTCTGACCTAGAGAAACGGTGGCTGGCTACTCTGTGAATTCTGAATTGGAGTTGTGAGTTGTTGCTGGGATGTCTGTCAGTGACTGTTCTGAGTTGGCTTTGCTCTTGCTTCTGCTTATTTTTTATTGAGTCAATTGGAAGATGATTGCTGCTAATAGATTGTATTCTATGACAAGCAGACCTCTGCAAACAAAACTAAAATCACTGTGACCTTCAGCTAATGTTCTACTGCAGCAAATGTCTTTGCTCTTTATTAAAGATCTGTTATGTATTTCCGCTGTGCATTCCTCAGCCTGATTGACTTTTGTGTTTGTACTTTGTGTCCACCTTTTATGACTGCTAAGCATCAGTGTAGTTCATGTAGTTCATCATTGTAGTTCTGTAAAAACTAAGCCACTCAACAAGGACCTAATGTACCAAGCATCTACAGTAATCTCAGAACGTCTGCTGAATTTTCTCAAGGGTTTTCCAGAAGTTTCACACCAGCACTAAACACACAAACAGCTAATTCTTGTAATACTTACCAGATCTAGCTATGCTTGCTAATCTATAGCGGATTATAACAATTATTTATTTGGAACAAAATGAAACTATGTAACCTAGAGGGGAAAAAAAACATAAAACATAAGCAACATCAACAGGAAATGAAAAGTCATATTAGTACATATACTGTACGTACTCAGTTAATATAATTTCTTAATCATTTATTGTATTTTAATAATAAAAAATATTTTGTAATGGATCTCAAAGCACTGGTTGTTTTTATAGGAAAAAACCCCAAAACAAAACACTTATCAAATGTAAAATAGTCTCTTAACTGCATGCTGGTCTCGTAGGCAAGTGATGTCAATGTGAAGCAGTGCACTGTGGGGATTAAATAGGTGTTGGGCAGTGAGAGACAGGTGTGTGCTCTGGTCACTAACTGCCTGATTGTGAGCAGGGGAGTGTAAGGGAGCAGTGATTGGCGTGCGGAGTGTGGCTGGGCACCGGCCGCGCCGTGACAACTAACTAAAGACTCTAGGGGTTCCTAAATCACAGTTTGAGAGCTATCCGTGTAAATGAGCAGTCATAGTTCATGATTGGCTTCAGAGCTTATTCCTGTGTAATAATGACTCCAGGATAGTAAAACCTGTCCAGTGAGTAGAAAGGGCACAATTTCCATTTTTACTGGTACAGGCTGGAGTAGTTCTGCTTTTGGAGGAAGCTCTTGGCAAGATGAAATTTGTTTTGTATATTTCTTTCCAAATTTTGTCTGTTTCTTTCCACATTCTTTTGGAAGCTGGGGTTAGAACGCAAGGTCGGCCATTGTAAAGCACCCCTGAAGTCAAGGCAGTTAAGGGCCTTGCTCAAGGGCTCAGCAATGGCTGTACGGCAAAGCGAAGGATTCAAACCCTCAACCTTCTTATTGATGGCCAAAAGGCCCGTCCACAAGGCTAACATTGCACAATGACTTCTCCTTACCACATTAAGGCATCTCACAGAAACTCAGATGGTGTGCATATTGTGTCAGAGACACTGCATTCCCAGGGGGATGCTCTTGAAGACGGAGGAGTTGGGGTAACCACTGGGGGGGGGAGGGTGGTGTTTGCATGTGTGGTGCTTTCGTCTGAGTGCAAAATAGTGGAGTAATTGACTTGCATTGTGCCTGTGTGTGCACATATGACCTAAATACACTTTGGTCATTGTTGTCACTGCTAGCAGAAGAGCGTGGAGTGTGAGTGTTCAGTAAGTGAAAGTATCTCATTAGCTCCAGCTGCATAGGAAAGGGTTGGTCGAGCTCCCCAGAGCCACTGCGAGGATATTCTGTGACTCATTGTTTTAAAAGTTCTTTCCTACGAGTTCATCATGGAGATGGGAATGTTGACTAGATATATAGCTGCACAGCCTGGATAAACAAATTAATGTTGTCATCTAATTTAGAAGACATAACAAGGTGATAATGTTGTCTGTGGAAGACTACAAACAATATATATATATATATATATATATATAAAGTTCTTTTATAGAATATATAATATATATATATATATATATATATATATATATATATAGAGAGAGAGAGAGAGAGAGAGAGAGTGAGTGCTTTTCACAATCTAATGGTGAATTACATTACTATATTTAAGACATTTTGGGTGATTTAATGCAAAGGCCTTCCAGATTTCCATATTACGATATTCAAAGATGACTAAACCTGTGTTAAGATTGGACATCAAGATGTGTATTGCATTTGTGTTACTGATTTGTTCACATGGTAATACCCCCCTCCCCCGGGGGCAGCCTCCTCCACTCAAATCCTACTTCAGCAATAATAAAAAAACATCAGCCTACTTTTAAACGCCTTCTGTTTGTGATACTCGTACAAAGTGCAGCCATATGTAGATTGGTATAAACTGGGTTATTTGTTGTAATTAAAAATGATGAAGGGTGGATGGTTGTGTTTGTGGCATAATGATTTGATGGAATCATAGAGTGTAGGTCTTGGTCCCAAATGGAGCACATATGGACCATAACTCTCCTTCTCTCCTGTGTAGTTTCTAGTAGTCTAATGAATTACTCCAGCATGATTGGGCTCAGTAGACGAATACAGATCTTTGATAAAGATCTGCTATTATAACTGATTTGATCTTTTCCTCCCTCTCCTGTAGAAACCTCTATTAAAGACTTGCATATGTAATCAGAGTCAAAACAACTGCATGAAAATCAAAGAGTTCTCTGCTGTATAACGACCCCCAAATTCATATATTCTTTTCATCTATATATTCTTAAAAACAGATCAGTTATCGAGACAGAGCAAGGTATCAGGACAATTCTAATTTGACATTGCTGAGAAACGATAATTATTCATTTTCATTATTCTACATAAACTGAGAAAAATGTTTTAAAACTTGATCTGTATTTAACAAATTTTCATCATTTTCTATTATATATTTAGCAGAAACAAGTTTGTTTAGTCCTAAATGTCTCTTCAGTTAAGAATATTCAGGCATATTCTTTGTCAAATTAAACTAATTACCTCAGTGCTTATTCCTTGATCTTAGCAGTTTGAGCTGATAAATTTTGTCAATGTCTTCTCAAGGTAGTCCAAGCGTCTTGATGGATGCTAATTATGTACAGACATGCTGAGAAGGTCAAAAACATCTCGGGACCAAGAATCAGTCTGACAGACTAAGCCATAAGTCAAGTTTGAAACTTGAAATTTTATAGGCACCAGTGCTGTCTAAATAACACACACGATCTATCGATCTTCTAGGCTGGGAGACCACAGCTTTGCCAAAGTTTTTCATTTCTCCAAGGAAGTTGTTTGCTGTAAATGTTATCATATGTTTTTCTTGGATCAGATTTTTTGATCCTGTCTTTGCCAAAACAAATCTTGACATGCTTCCTTCAATACACACAATAAGTGTATGTTTTTTTAACTGAGAGACATCTCAAGTGACGCCATAGAATTATCACCCAGTAGGCTATTGCTATAACTGGCCTATACATATACAAGTATATTTTCCTTGTACTGAGCATTTGCCTTATGGTTTTGTAGTTTAACTGCAGTTAATTATTATAACTGCAGTTAATTCTTTGGCTTTCTTGCTTGCACATGTTATGATATCACTACTGTCTTTCTGAAATTGCAATAAATGATCAACTGGACAAGTGTAGCTCACCGGACTCTTCTTTAGGCTAGCTACTGAAAACGTGGAAAATGTTAAGGATTTAAAAATCTGTTGCATGAAGTTGCTGTGAAATGCAGGGATGGAGATGGTATGGAGATCGTATGCATGCCTGTGAAACAAAAGCTTGGGTTCTGTGTTTTGCAATGTGTTAGTTCCACCCTGGAAAAGCACTATTTCCTGCTTTGAAAAGCCTTGGTTAAAAGTGCCAGTTTAATTACCACCGTTTGAAAGTGTTCCTTCAACGCTGGAGTCAACGCTGGAGTCAGCCACCAACTTGTACTCTTTGTTCAAAAAGCTGCTTTTCAGAAAAGGAAAACATTAGTAACCATGGACACTACCTAAACAAAACTTGGGCAGTGAGTCCTTTCAGTTTTTACCCAAAGGCGATAGATTAGGTCCTCTTTGTGTGTAAACAAAGCCCTGGCTGGAACTGCTGTCAGAGCTCAGAGCTCAGAGCCCTCACTGTGTTATAAATGTTTTTGGACCTGACTGTGGATTAAACCATTGACAAAAATCTTCTCTAATCTTAACCTTAAGAACAGTCCAAAAACTCTTCAAAAACAAAAGGCAGGGTCACGCTTTTATTCGGCTTGGCGATCCAGCAGTGGTTCAGGAATGCAGAAAAGCATCAGTGCTTGACCCTAGTGCAGACCACAACATACAGAATAACATAATATTAGTTTTGTGCTCAAAGTAAAAAGAATACTTTATTTTATTAACCAAATTCTTATTTCCCATGTCTGATACTGGATATAGACATTGATTTCATTTTAATAAATCCACACTTAATCTTTAATGCCTTCAAATACATTGTATTAAACTGCAAATCAGAGCTTGCTTAGTATGCTGTATATTGCATGTGCTGTATTGGCCATGCCACATGCCCATTTCACTTTGTGAATAAATATTTCAGTTCTTCTGTAATTTTTGCTTCTAGTATGAAATCAACACAGGACAAGGAATACTTTTCAGGGTAAAAGAAAGTTGGAAGGATAGGTAAAAAAGAATGAAAGAAAATCTCTCTCAACAGGTTAGGAGAGGTCTGCTAAGGAACTGGCCTAAGGGAGTGAGATCCACTTCCTCTGCCCTGCACATGTGGTAATAGCCAGCCACACAGTGAGTGCTCCACTGCGACTTTCCCCTGTTTCATGCATATCCTCAGGAAGAGGAGATTGGCCCCTGTGATGTCACAAAGAAAACAGTGATGCGAACGGAATCTGTGCGTGTGCATGTGCGTCTTAAGGGGCAGTTTGCAGGGCTTCCCTTTAATAGTGCATGTGGAACAATGATTAGGTGTGGCTCAAACGAACATGCTGTTCCCTGGCGGGTTTCTTGTTTTGTTTTCAGTATGGGGTTTTGCACTACATCACCTGGACTCAGTAGCCATTAATCCAAACCTCAGGATTTAAGTGGATTCTTTTTTTTTTTTAACTGGAAGTGCTGTCATGCATATGAGTCTCTATTGACCATTTAGTCATAAGAAAACACTTAATTGTTCATGTGTATTCATGTGCTACAGTGGTCAGGCCCAATCAAGGTACCAAAGAGGCATCAGTTTTGCGTTGTGAATTGTAGTAATTTCAACCCATAGCTGAGAGTTGCATTGCATAGTCGTCTCTATTTTCCATGTATCATGGCATGTCATGCATGTCATGATACCGGCTCATGACAGCACACATTTAACATCTTTCTCATTTAACCCCATATATATAGAATAAGTGATCGTGTTCATCATTGAACCCTTTATCATTAAGAGCTGGATTTAGTAGCTGGAGATCTGGTGAGACGCGTCAGTTCGAGTACCTTCAGTCGCTCCAGCTTTGCCTTACTTTCCACAAGTTTGTTCTTTTTTATTATACCTTTGCTGCTTGTTTTCTCCGTCCTTGCCTGCTCTCGCATTCACAAACACACTCCGCGTTTCTCACCCGGGTCTATGAATAAGGAGATGACACCAAACTGTCAGGGCGGCGACTCTGGGCTCTCTGCAAGCCTGATGGGAAGGCGGGTGTGAAGGAGAGGCCAGATGCCCTCGAAACGCCCACACACAAAAACGTGGGATTTGTTTTTGCGAGCGGGGGGGGGGCGGGGCTTAGCACCACAGCTCAGCTATAACCCAAAGTGGAAGGGAGCCCCTTCGGCCTAGCGCGGGAAGCAGGTCCGTGCCTCAGGGAGGTCTTATTGTAATCCGCTAGCTGTGGTATGGGATTTTGCGAGGAAATGAACTGTGCAAAGGAAGCGTTTCCAAGTGTTGCTTGAGGAAATCTGTTTTCGCAAAAAAAAAACTTGTGTGTCTGCTTCCTGGTTGCTACGGCCTTGGGGACTCTGCGTGTGAATGTTTCTCCTTTGTCATTGTTTGTCAGTGTCCTCCCGCTCTACGAGCTTGGCCTAGCATTGGGCAGCCTGCTCTAAAATGTGCCTCCTTCTCCACGTCTGTCCCTGTGAAATTTATTTATTCACTTTCTAGACCAGATTTTGCACAGCGTAGCCTGATGACATCACCGTTCTACATGTGGTTTGGTTTATTTTTAGCTTGACGCATATGTTGGACATAAAAGCGGGTCATCGTCGTCCAAATCCAGCAGATCTACACATCTTGGACGGTTCCTCTGAGGAGCTGTTTTTCCATCATTAGAGCAGCAGCAAACTGAGATCAGCAAGCATGTTCTGCATCACTCAGCATCGCAGCGGGTCTGCATGTAGCACAGGGAGCCCCTCTGAACACGCGAGTGCTGTATCAGATGCTGACGCCCTTGCATGAGGGGGGGCTGGAATCTACATGGTCTTTTCTTGTTAATGCAGTGTTTGTTTTGTGTTATGGATGTCAGGGAGGTTCTTTTGAAAGTGCGTATGGGGGTGACCGGTGGTGAGGGGAGCAGGTTTTGCTTACTGGTGAGATCTTGTCTTCTAGCAACTTTAGTTGTAAAAGGGAACAATATAGCTGGGAGACATTAAGTTCTCAAATGTCTGTATATAAGTGAAGACAACACCAAAACAAGAATGTTATTTTAGAGGCCACTTCCTTCACCATGGTGTGCTGTGATTGCGACTTGAGACTTAAATGTCACAAGAACTGTATGTGTTGAAACTTTAAAGTGTGTAAATGTGTGAAAATGCGGCATATACGTAAATCATTATATATGAAAGTGTCCATAATCTTTACAGTAATGTTATAAACTCATCATTTCATGGTTGTGAGGATTTTTGTAATTATTATTAAATTCAGGAACTCGACAGAAAAAATCTAAAAATGTGAAACATGTACTTATTGTCTCACTTGCAGAATATTATTTCATGTTGTTGCAAATGAATTTGAAGTTGAAGAGGAGGTGGTGTCACCAAACGAAAGTCAAGAGTCAAGCCTCCAAGACTAACAGGTTTAAAGTTGTGAAAGAGAAAGAGAAGTAATCGCATTAGTGCTCTCTGCCCTGTGAGCCTGGCATGCCACAGGCAGTGCCTCATGGGAACACATCTGTGTGAATGAGGGAAAGGTGCTCAGGTAGAATAAAGGACATTAGAGGTTAAACCCTTTTCCAAGAAGGATTTATACTGCAGTTGTAGGTTAAGAATAAGTATAATGTTTGGCTTGGACTGAGGGATAACATCTCGTACAGTTCTGGAGTCATGCTTAGGTAGGAGGGGCTAATCCAGGCTTCTTCTACATTACTGGAATTGTTCCTAGGTAGGAGGGGCTAATCCAGGAATCTTCTACAGTTCTGGAGTTATGCTTAGGTAGGAGGGGCTAATCCAGGCATCTTCTACAGTACTGGAGTTGTGTTTAGGTTGGAAGGGCTAATCCAGGCATCCTCTGCAGTACTGAAGTTGTGCTTAGGTAGGAGGGTATAATCCAGGCATCTTCTACAGTACTGGAGTTCTGTTTAGGTAGGAGGGGATAATCCTGGCATCTTCTACAGTACTGGAGTTGTGTTTAGGTGGGAGGGACTAAAGCGGGCATCTCCAGGCTTGCTCTCCTACACACACACCCCTTCCCTCCTGCAGAGGTTTAGGATTCTGCCCAATAGAATTCAGAGGCTCCTGAATGCTAAATTAGCTGCATGTCCGGTATATTAGATTCGTTTTGAAAGAACAGAGGTGGTTCCACAGGAGTAATAATTACTGCTTTCATAGGCTATAGAATCAAACGTAGGCTTAGAATCGTATTATTATGTTTGAACTTCAGCCTCAGTAGATTAAGGGAATAACAGTAATCCTTGTGCTGGTGTGGTAGTCTTGCAAAGCGTATGGGGGGATGTGTGTTTAGGTGAGTGTGTGTGAGTAGGGGGAAGCAGGAAGGCTAGAAATGTTCTGTGTGGGGTGGTTCCTCACTGTCTTAGTACACCAGTGTAATGGGTCATGTTCTCAGTTTTCAGGCATAATGCATAACACATTAGTCCACCAGTTTAATGTCATGTTGTCCATTTTCAGACATATGTACAGATAATGTCTTGCCAAATGTAGCATTAGCCTATAATCACGCTGCAGTTTAGAAAAGTTATATGGAGTGAGTATAATGAAAAGTGAAAAGTGAGTATAATGTCAAAGAGAGCAGCAAATGCTAGAAATGGCGTAACTTATTGTATCACATGCAGTGTTCTAATTTGTTCTCCTTTGGTTACAATGGCTACAGTTCTTTGCATTGCTGGGTTACGTAAAGTGCATTGTTTCCTGCTTGAATGGTTTGGATTGAGTATTATTGCTGTGCTTAAAAAAGGGGGAGAGTGAGAGGAGAGAGGGTAATTGGACAGACAGGCAGGGAGACAGGCACTGAAAACTGTCTCTCTTATTTTAAGATAGGGCCTTTTTGCTTTGACTGTCTCCCCTTTGGGTAGGGGGTGCAGTCTTCACATGAAAGGGATTTGGAAGGATAATCATGTTAATGGCACTGTTCTATCTCTCTCTCTCTCTCTCTCTCTCTCATACTCTCTCTATTTTCTTTCTCTTTCTCTCCCTCCATCTATCCCCTCTTTCTCTCTCTCTCTCTCTCATACTCTCTATTTTCTTTCTTTCTCTCACTCTCCCTCCCTCCATCTATCCCCTCTCTCTCTCTCTCTCTCTCTCTCTCTCTCTCTCTCCCTCTCTCCCCCTCTCCCCATTCCGTTTTTTCTTGTCTGGTTTCACAGCAATGGCCTCTCCTGTGCAGCTGTTCCCAGACTTGCCTCATCTGGGCTACATGTAGATGTGTAACAACATCCACGCACACACCTTGGACACCACAGCACTTCAGCACAGCCATGTACAGCGTGGAGGACCTCCTCATCTCTCATGGATACAAAGTCGGCAGCAAGAGCAGCGTCCCGCCTTCGCGCTCGTCCTCGTCCCACGGCGCAGCCGCCGACGAACGGACGCCGGCGCGGAGCAGCAGCCGGTGTGAGATCAGCGAGAAGCGCGCGGCGCACGGCGCAGTGAATGGCTTCAAGGCTGACTGTGTTTATGGCAGCGCTGGCGTTGGGCAGACTCCGTCTAGGGGCGGCCCCGGTGACACAGACAGCAGGGACAGGAAGCGGAGGACAGAGGAAGACGACAATGGTAACCTAGGAGATGGACATTCACCCGGAGACAATCTGACCACAGACAGTGGGTGAGTCAAAGTCTTTTCTTGCCTCCCTCTTGCCTAACTCTTGCTACGTAACCGGCCCCATGCCTGTTGTCACGCTGCTCTCCTGCTTTTTATTTATTTATTTTTGACGTGGCGGCAGCTGAGCTTTGCGCTGGACGGCGAGACGAGTGCTGTTATGTAAAGTTGGAAGCTGTCAAGGACTTTCCCTCAGCTGTAGGACAAATCCCTGACAGCTTGCTCCTTGGTGTGTACAATCCCTCTCGGTCTCCCCTTCCCCACCTCCCTCTAAACCCTGTAACTAACTTCACAGGACCAGAGGCTTGTGCTGCGCTGCGTCTTTACCAAACGCGCTTGCCGGTTTTCCCGTCTTTCCCTCAACCCTCGGCGCGCCGTCACTGACGCTCTCATTAACCGTGTTCCGTGAGTCCTTCAGCGCTGCTGTTTGATTCGCTCCTCGCTACTGGGACTGTTGCGTTGTAAACAGTGGTGTAGTGGGACTGGCCCCAGTTTCTCTCGGCTGTGCATGCTGAACGCTTCAGGCAGAGCCAGTGGAAAACTACAATCTCCATGAGGCTTCAGTCAGATCAATATTCCGTTCCTTAAAGCTTATGTAACATTAACATTAATAATACATGATGAATTCTTGTGTGAACATCGTTAGGTTGCTAATAATAGTACAGCAGCTTTGCAGGCAGTGTCAGTGCAGAGCTGACTTCAATACTGGACAAAAATTCGCTCAATGAAGACATTTCATGTTTTTGTATTAGCACCCAGAAGACGCAGCCTATAAAACATCTTGTCGTATTAATTAGAGATACCCTCTGTGTCCCTGTGACAGTCATAATAGCCTAATATAAAAATCACTACTCTATCTGTGAGATAGTAGATATTTCTGTAGACTACTTGTTTGAAAATTTTAAACCCTTAATAATTAATCTGATACATTTTTACTGGTTCAGTTTCATGGTCTTTGTAACCAGCATTAACATTGCTTCCACATTGAAACACATATAGATCACAGTATTTTAAGATTCTCCCCTGAATTGAGGTCAGGGTTATTACACATGCAGATGAGACACCCTCTGCAGTCATGATATGGTGGTTAGAGTTGACTGCCAGTGTTGACTCACCCGTTTGCTCTAAGCTAGTTATTCATTTTGGCTCTTGCCTCAAAGCAAATGCTTGTTTCTCTACTGTTGCTGACCACAACGCCTGACCCACACCCAACAGACCCTGTGTCTTGGACTTGGTGTTTATTTTGTGCCTGCTGGCTCCATGTCATCATTTTACTTGGTGATGCGATATGATTGATGAACAAATAACATTTTCCTTCATCCAGGTGATGTTTTTCTCTTAAAAACAAACAATTGTTTGCTCTCAGAATTGTTTGATTTTGTGTCTTCGTAATGCAGATTTCCTGAGAGCCACAGAGGAATGCACCCACAGGCCAAAGTAGAGGGGGGCGTGTCCTACTGGCGGAGGCGTGGCCAAGACTTCAACGTGCTCCTGGACTACGCTGACTTTAGGGATCCCCACGGAAAGCGCTCAGATGTTGTGGTTAAGGCAGAGGGCATGCCACGGAGGCCAGAGTCGGCTTTGAGCTCTGAGGAGCACCGGCGTGAGAGGCAGCACAGGGTGGACAGTGCGCGTGCCAGAGAGCGTGAACTGGCCCTGTACCAGTGGAGGATGGCAGCAGAGAGGAAGTACCAAAGCCTGGGAACTGAGGAGTGGCGTCCGGCTGTGGGAATAGGCCGGCAGATGTCTGAAAGTGAAGGTGACAGATGGGCACAGGAGCAGAGGCGGCCTCGGACAGCAGAGGGCGCTGTTCCGTCCCGAACCAAAGCCAAATCCCAGTCGCTACCCAGAATGGCCATTCCTTCAGACAGTGTACAGTACTTAAGCACGTCACCTTCTGGTCAGGATCCGTATGGAAGTTACCGGATAAATGGGCACCAATCACGGGAACCTCACAAACGTAATCTAAGTGAGGGGGGGAGCAGGGAGCGATGGAATGACAACGGAAGATCGGGAGCGCAGTCTGCACCTCTATCGAAGCCGCGCTTTAGCCGACCCCTCAGACCTCCATCGTATGAGGTTCATCAGCAGATGCGTGGAAGTTCAGAGATGCTCTCAGGAGATTTTATGCCCCATTCCAGAGACAGGACTCCACTGCCCTTCAGCAGACAGGAGTACTTTGCACAGGTACCTGGAGGGTCTGGCATGGAGCCTCCAGGCTATATCCCTCCACCGTCCTATAGGAGGCAGACTGCGGTCAGAGGAGGGCACAGGACTTATGCAAGTTCCATGGGAAATTACCAGTACAGAGGGGACCCATATATGCAGGGACCAGCCATGACAGAAGTCCAGGAGTGGTTCATGAGACAGACAGGGATGTCCTGGCCAGATCCTCACAGGGATGCGAGAAGGACCATGCCCTGCCGACGACAAGCCTACCCTGGCTACAGTGATGAACGGACAGGGAATGTTCAGTATATTCCCTTCGATGACCCACGTGTCAGACATATCTCAGGAGTAGGGACGGATGGGAACTCATTGACGGATGCTGACAAAATCAGAAATATCAGGAAAGAGATTCCTACTGGCTCCCTGTCTGAGAAATCTCCTGATGACAGTGCCTTTCTGCTCCCAGAGAAACCACTCAGCAGACCATACACATGTCAAAGCAATAATGGTGATTGTGTTAATGATGCAGTCGTGGATAAGGAGATTTCAGGGCAAGTGAGCAGTTCAAAATCAGTATCTGATCAAAATTCCAACAGGTTCTCGGCTAGCCACGACTATTCAAATACCTTCCAAATTACATCATCAGAGCAGAGCTGCAGCTCAAACCAGGTTTTCTGTGATACAGTAACACAGGTGAAAAAATTTGAGGCGCAAACAGCAGCTGAGAATAAGAAAAACAAGAAGAAACTTAAAGAGACCATGTTCTGTCTAGTGTCAGTCCCGATAAGTGTTATAGCAAGCAAGGAAACTGCTGATCCAAACAACAATGAAAAAGTGCCCGTCTCAGTGGTGGCAGCCCCAGAAAATACAGCAACCAAACCTTACAGTGAAACTCTCTCAAATATCTCCATCACCTATGATCCACAACCCAGCAGCTCCTCAGCCACCAAGAGCTCTATTAAAGCTCCAGTTAGGAAAGAGACTGTAGATGTTTGGTCTCGTCAAGAAAATACTGACAGAAAATTGTGCTATGCAGGATCCTGGCCAGGAGATCAGTATAAAAACCAAGAAACACAGACAGGCTCTCCAGAGGTTTGCAGAAATGTCCATCCACCCAGCCACCACAGCCAGTCCGTGTATGACCCTCCATTGTCTGACACCACTACAGACACTGAAAGCAGTGCCAACTATGGGTATCCAATGAAAGGCCAAAAGAATCTCAACTTCTCCAGCAACAGTGCGTTCTCCCAAACAATGGCAGGTAGCAGTGTAAAGTCCAGCGTACAGAGTCCAGCTCAGCTTGTCACAGCTTCAACCGCTTCATCCCCTGACCGCCAGCCTCCATTGACAAAAAGTGCACCCAAACCCCCAGCACCAGATGGCCAAGAGGTTTGGGGCCAGTTTCTGTTAAAACCTGTAAACAGGCGTCCATGGGATGCAATTGGTGAACTTGAATCTATTAACAAGGAGCTGCAAGATCACAACAAACCCCCAAGCACTGACCACACTATAGAAGACCTGGATGAGGCACTACAGAACATTCTAGAAGTAAGCAACATCTGCACAGAAGCTGTGAGACCTGGGAGAATCCCACATACCTTAAAGAGGGAGGTTGTTAACCAGCCACATATAGAACAAAGCCCTGAGCGATATTTCAAGAAAGACAACTTGAATATTAGGTCAGATGTAGAGAGCAAAGGTATAATTCAAGCAGATCAAGAATATCGGGAAGTGAGAAGTGCCTTCTCCAGGCCGAAAGGGAGGTTTACAAATCCTGACATACCACAGAGACAACACAATTCTGTACCCAAAGACAGTGGCTTTGTAAACTATGAGGCCATACAGATAATGCAGGGGGACCCTGGGGTACAAAGACTAGACATACCAGTGCCAAAGGAATCTTTACTAAAGGATGTCGGATTGACGGTGTACACAGCGATCCCAGACACAGTGACATCAGAATCACCTGCAGGTTTAAGTCCAGAGTCTCCAATGCTTACCAGTCCATCTGACATCTCAGACACATATGAGGCCTTACAGATCACCTCATCAGACAGCGGGGGAGATCGTAGCAGAAATAGTCCTGAGTTCAGTGTGGATCATCAGAGGTCAGAAGATCACTTCGCAGCTAAACCTGACCATGACGAGACGGAAAGGAAACAAGCAGCTGTGAACTCCCAAAGGTCGCCTCGCAACCATGTTGACAGAAGTCAACGTTTTAGGCATAAAGCAAGTTACGATGATGATGATTTGTATTCGGACTATGTCAGCTGGAGTAATGAGAAGACATTAGCAGATGAACATTTGGAAACTCTTTTGAGTCAAGAAAAAGCCAATAGCAAGCCAACAGAAGATCTCAGCAACCTTTACCAGGTTCAGTGTGCAAAGGGCATTCCTGTGCATGAATCCATAGAGCAAAGGGCAGCCAGGATCCTGGGCATTGCAGTGTCAGCTGAAGCGTTGGTCAGTCATGATGATGGTGAGCAATGTGAGTTAAATCCAGATGGAACAAATAAAGTCGTCTTTCCGATGCAAACCAGGGAGGAAGTCCCAGCTGAAGGCACATGGGATGTGAGGAGAGAGTGTGTGGAAGTGGTACAGACCTCAGAGCACAGCCATGAACCAAAAATGGAGGAGCAAGACCCAGATGTTGGAAAAGATAATGGCTCTAGAGAAGATAAACCTGTTATAGAAAACCATGCGGTTTCTGTCATGGTGGAACTGCCTGAGTTTCCTCCCGCTAACCTGCATCTGTCCCTGCCAGCCACTGAAGATGAGGAGCTAGCTTTAAGTGTTTGTGGAGGTGAAAAAAAGACATGGACTGTTACAGAGATATCTGATGGCCAACTAGACAGGTGTACGTTGACTGCTTATCCCCCATCTTTAATGTTAAAATATGAAAACATGTCTGTGGAGCAGAGTACTGGTGTTGTGGAGGGTGAACCGGTATCACGTGTCAGCAATTTCAGCAAAGAGATAGGAGAAGAGGAAGTGGGGGAAGAAAGAACTGAACTACTGGATCGAGAAGAGAAAGTACTAGAAGGAGATGAAGAAACTGAGGAGAGTGAAGCAAGAATAGAGGAGTGGGAAGCTGCCATTGAAGAAGAGAAAGATGAATACGATATGGTGCGAGATGAGCTGAAGGAACCGAGAGAAGCTTCAAGGCCAGAGTTTCGCCCAGTTCCTCAGCCTCGTAGTGGCAGAGTGGCCAAGAGAGAGATTACCCTTCCTGAGTCCTACCGTGTCACCACTGTTTTGTCGACAGTAGAGGATGAAGATATTCTGTTTGTTTCAGGTTAGTATAGCATTTCTTTACATAGCAATAAATGACCAAAGCTGAGGTAATATTATCGTAACTTCATTTAATTTATTTTTGAATTATAAAAATGTTTTTATTTTATAAGATGAGGCACAAATACACATTTGAACAAAGTGAATTGAACACTTCAGCTCCAGTTTAGATTAAACGCTCTGCCATACTTCATCCAGGGACTAATTCCATACTAAACGAAAAGAGAAAATGCTGCAATAAGTGTTGCCACAAGAGGGAACCATAGTCCAGTTTATTGAAATATTGACGTTTCAGCAACCCCATGCACACAACTAGTTTGGACAAAAATATACAGAGCTTTTCTGAGCTTCAGTAATATATTTTTATTTCTGAGCTTTTCTTCTCACTGAAATGGATGGCTGAATTGACCTATTCAATTGTATTTGTTTTTCACCCTCAGACACCTATGACCCTAGCCGAGTTGAGAGGGTGTGAACTTGGAGTCCAAACTGCCCTATCACTGTGACCTGGGACATCTGCTACACTACTCCATTTTTAAAACAACAACAAAAAAACAACAAAAACACTTTAACTGGTTTAAAGACTGTAGGACATGTTGCTTTGAGAAAACCCATATTCCTCATTTGCTACCATATTTTTAACATTTTTATTTTGCATATTTTTTTAGCAAAACGGTGAATGCCAAGTGGCTCATTTTAAGAGGGAGTGAGTGATTGAATGAATTCAAGTTTTATTATGGATGATATATAACTGAACACAGCATACTGTATACTAGTAAGTCAGAACTTAGTGTGTGAATAATTTTCTCTGCACCAGCAATATTTTCACATAATGATTTAGTGCCATTTAAAAATTAGAAACATGCCAGCTTGACAGCTATAAATTAAAGAACAAAATAAAAATATTTTTATAAGAAATTATATATATATATATATATATATATATATATATATATATATATATATATATATATATATATATTATAAATATATTACCAAAGCAAATTAGCATATTTATGTAACATAAATAAATGTATTGCTTCCAACTGTGCCATCATAAATAATACAAAAGAGACCATTGTTTGAGTGGCCACTGGGGCTCACACAAACATCTCCTTTGGTCAGTGGCTGCAGTATTGCCATTGCTAAATAGAGCATAACCAAATCTGTTCCATTTTGACATACTGTCATACCTTTGAATACTGAATAGTTTAATCTGCTTAAGTATCTGTTATTTGATTTACAGATTTATGCTGAAAGCCCCTTAGACCCCATTGTTATAAATCTTATAACTTGGTCTATCATTTTTCATAGGTGATAATATAATTGTTTTCTGCTATAACTTTGAATCTTATATGCAATACAAGCTTGTAATTAGCAGTAACCAGCAGGACATGCTTCATATCATGTCACACATGCAAAAATATAAAGAATGTGTATTTATTTTTCTTAATCTTCAGACTTTACAAATGAAAATGCCACATTCTAATATATATATATATATATATATATATATATATATAGTGTGTGCAATTTTATCTGCTTGGTTACAATCATTTAGTGTGTGTTTTGAATGAGTGTCCGAGTCCATTCAGATGGCTTTTCAGCAAATAAAATTCTCGGGTGTTGGATGTGCCTTTTGACACAGAATTGTTAAGATATCTTGTATGTTGTCTGTAACTTTTACAAGCTCTCATGGTATCTTGTTTGTTTTAACTGCAGTCTTGTATATTCAGGGTTAGGGTACACACGAAGTTTCACCAAACAACAGAGAGGCCCATGTATCCATATTATGGCACTATTGTTATATGTTGTTGCTTTGTAAATGTTGTGCAATATGGGCAAGTGTGTGTGGACATGAGCAAGAGCTATATGAGAACAACAGTATGATTATACTGACCTGCTGATTGTCATAATCAATAAAGGGGCTTTGGCTGCCTAGGACACACACTACAGATATTTAAGAAAATATTCTGTTGAAAAGAGAAGAGCCTCACACTCATCTGTCACACCTACCAGTTGTTATTTATCATTAAATAGCCATTGTACTCAGTATGTAGTTGTCTGTAGCTTTCTTGTGTTTTGGCAACACAAGCGACTAAAGCGTTGCACACAGTATATATTATTTAATATTCTTTCTATTTTTCATACAGAATCTGTCCACTTTTGTACAAGCTGGTATTGATATGTTATGTGTTCCCTCTCAGCATGAGATAAGCAGTGTGTCATGAGTTAAAGTGGGGACTAAGGTTTTGCATATTATTGCATTTGGTATTATACAGTAAAAAAAAAATCATTATATTTCATAATGCTTATTTGTATCTTCCAAAAGAAGCTTTGATGGATATTTAAATTCAAAATATTATTTTTTAGAGTATTTTAAAGGGAAGTGTTTATTATATAGGCACATATTTTAAACACAGTGTTGGGAAAGTGCTTCCTTTGTACATTACAACAAATTATTCATGAATAAACTCTTTGCATGGACTACCCTTGTTTGTATTCTGGCATCCTAAGGCAGACCTTTACAGAAATAATGTAGGAACTGGTTTAGTGTTGGCCACTGGCTGATTTTGGTCAGTGTTAAATTGTGCTAAAGTCTGGTTGAATAAAATGTGTTAAAATAATATTTTACAACATAATCATTTAGAGAACACATAGAACAATCTGTTATTTGTGACCCGAATTTTCTTTACTTCTTTCTTTCTTCTTTCTTTCTTTCCATGTGGTGAATGAAATTCACATGACATGCTCTAGCATACCTCAGTTGCTAAGATTCCCTCTTTGAAGACAATGACCTTGGTAAAAGAACAAGTTTTAATGGATTGAGCAATAACGTTAACATTGATGTGGTCCTCTAGTAGCTATTCATATGCAAATGAGCCATGCACTGGTGAATTAAATGTAAAACTGATGTGTCTGAGGAATTGGAATCGCGCTAATTACATGCATAAACAAAAAAGGGGTGCGTGTTCTCAGAAATGACATCGTTGGTGGGAGGGATGTACTGATAGCTAAATGTAAGACCAGAAAGGATTGTAAAAAAAAGTGTTTGTATTATATGATATTTATTATTCATTTGATATATAATTCAAGTAGATAATAACTACTTCATTTAAATATCTAATTGAAAGTGAACTATCATGTGTTGCTGTATGAGTGAGGACAAAATCAGTTAACCTATCATACTTTGCTCTTGACTAATAAAAACTGGTGTCTGCTGCTTTGATACCATGGAAGTGACTCGTCTGTTAATCGTTCGCTTTGCTCAACGTCAACAATTTCCATGAAATATAAAAGCGTCACCCTAGCCATGCGGCTTAGTCATGTGCACTGATGTGCTCTTGAGAGCAGAGGAACACAGGATCCATTGTATCGGTTCACACTGCAAATCCACTTTCTGTTGAGCACAGGGATGCTTGCATGGCTGCATTATCCCAGTGTACAGTGAACAGAGCCCTGACCAGGTGATCAGGAGTATAATTCAGTTAAGCAGAATTACAGAGCATGTGTGCAGCTCAGGAATCTCGCCACGTGTTGGCCTAACTCTAATCTGGTTTAAGGACTCTATGGAAATACAACTTTCATTCTGAACACTGCAGTTTAGAAGGAATTAAGACTTTATACATGAGGGAAAGCTTATGATAAGCTGTGTAATTCTTTAGATCTGCAAAACATGATAGGTTGTTCCTTACCAAAACCTGTTTCTAACCATTTTTGTCATATTATTAAATGATAAATGGCTATATTGTTGCGCTTTTAGTATAGTATTAGGATGTAATGTCCCATGCTCTGTAATACTGTGTGGTAACTCAGAAATGTATTTACATTTATGTACATAATAAATTATTGAAAGGTGATCCCATCTGCAGATGCAGGTCAGGTGCAGGTCAGGTGCAGGTCAGGTCACTCTACTGAGCTCTATTGGTTTATGCTCTGGTGTTTGTTCTGTCCTCTTGAAAGCCCAACTGGTTGTCCACATACGTCTCTAATGTTTTATTCCTCTTCCTCGTGGCATGCTTTGTCATCTGAAAAGGTCAGCAGTATAAATTAATGGCCAATATTAATTACAACAAGAACTTTAAATGTTTGATGGAATGGGGTTTGTGTGTGTCTGTGCCTGTGTGTCTGTGTCTCAAGTTGCAAAGAGAAAAGGTTAGACTGAAGAATTGCCCATCCACTCACAGAGCCAGAGTAAGTGGCCTTTTCAGAACTGACACATAGCTGGGCAGTGGGGCTACAGCTAGCGGTCGTGAGCTCATTCCAATTAGAATGATAGAGAAAAGGCCCTTTAACGTCTTCTTCCTCTCTCGGGCCAAAGCAGACTAATGCATCTCATCTGACAACCCAGTCGACCTTTCACAGAAATCTCAGGGCGCTTAGTCAGATCTTGGCAAATGGAAGACTACAAGCTGTCAGCGTCCTCTTCAGATGAAGGTAGTGGCTCATCTGAGTTTTGACTGAGTTACAGAGCTTGTGTGATTTACTAAGGTGTGTGCTGCCAAACTGTGTTCAGATTCAGATACCATCAAATTAAATGAAGAGGATTCAATTAAAAAGTACTCTCGCATGCTTCAAGCTCCCTGAAGATGCTATCTCCATTGAACAAATGACAGAGATTCACACACTAAGTGCCAAGAACATTGAAACCCAATACATACATTTTCATTAGTTATTTTCAGTCTTCTGTAATTCTGTACAAAGAACAGCACTGTTAGCAGATCAAACCTTCTATTCAGCCTCTAAGAGCATCAAAATACAGCTTCTGTACATGTTTCCTTCCCCTTTATTAACACACACACATTGTGGTGCTGTATCCTATCATCACACACTCATGTCTTAGACACACTCTTATGTTCTTGCAGATGTAAGTCTCCCACAGCCTGTGGAATAATAAACATTATGTGCCAAGCATCTGGACACGAGTTCTGCTCCGGCTTCAGCACTTGCATGTTCAAACACCTGGATAAGATCTGGTCATTTTCTTGGCGGAAGCACTCCTACTACACACACACACACACACACACACACAAGCACATACATTTTTTCACTCTTCTTCAGCAGGTTCCATCACGTTGTTTATTATCTTTTAATGATCGAAATGTTTTAATATCTGTTTCTTGTTTCCTCTCATTTTAGGTGTGAAGGGTTCGCTGCTGGAGCTGGTGTTGCTCAGCTCTCTCCACTATGGAACCCAAAGCAAGGGTCAGTGCTGCTGGACGTTCATCACACTCGCAGTGTCTCCTCACTGTAACGGTCAGCTTTCAGGAAATACTGTACATACTATGTTTCACCAGTTTAAAAATGACAAAGGTTCACAAAGCATTCCAACACTGTAGACACTGAAAAGCAAAAAGTGCCAGACATAAACTCCCCAGTGAAATTGAAATGAGCTTGTGGTGATATATGGGATGGTTTTTTAAATTTTTTTTCCAGTAAACAGCCAGATGTTATTATAACACTACACTACATACCTTTGTATGGAGAGTAAACACTACATGACCACATACCTATCTAGTTCTATTTCTCTCTGTCCAGCTCTCTCTCTCTCTCTCTCTCTCTCTCTCTCTCGATATCAGAAAGAGCAGATATTCATTAATTATTAAGTGAGAGTAACTGCAGGTGGCCCACGAACTGAGGTCTCTCTGCCATCTCTGGTCTCTCTGTGGTGTCTGAGCAGTTCAGTCTGAATAATTCACGTTGAGGAGAGGAGGATGTGGACAAGTTGGCAGACTGACAATGAAGCCATGAACAGAATAGAACAGAATATTTATGATGATTTCCTTTGTAAGTACTAGTTGTATTTATGTATTATGCTGTGACCTACTGGTTGTGGTTATAGCCATGTAATTTTGGTGTTCCTGATAACTTCCTGTAACATGTCATGGAACTATTCTGAGTTTTTTTTATTATCTGTGTCCCTCCAAGCATCCAAACCACTACACATTTCTGTTTTATCCAAGAATAGTAAGACAAAATTTTGTAGGCTTTCTGTGAAATATGTTTCACTACAATATAATCTTGTTCTTCTTCTCTTTCTTTGCGTTTCATGATGCAGTTTTTCTGGCATAATTACAGTTACTATATTTCTGAAGGGCTTAGTTGCCTCCGACACATGGGGATAAAGCCCTGAGACTCAGTAGTATCTAGTTTGGGGCTGACTTAAATACTGAGACTCAGTAGTCATTATCTAGTTTGGGGCTGACTTAAATACTGAGACTCAGTAGTCATTATCTTGTTAGGGACTGACATCAGTACTGAGACTCTAGTCATTCTCTAGTTTGGGTCTGGACTCAGTAGTCATTATCTAGTTTGGGACTGACCTCAGTACTGAGATTCAGTAGTCATTATATAGTTAGGGACTGACCTCAGTACTGAGATTCAGTAGTCATTATATAGTTAGGGACGGACCTCAGTACTGAGATTCAGTAGTCATTATATAGTTAGGGACTGAGAGACCATGAGAGCTTTGTGAGAGGAAAAGAGGAGTTATACAGAGAGCAGCATGTGAGAGTCTGGGTTTAAAGTCTGGGTTTAAAGTCTGGGTTTCCAAAATATCTACAACAGTATATTCTGCTGCATGCATATGTGAAATATGCTGTTTAAATCTCTCTCTCCCTATCTCTCTCTCTTCTCTTGCTCTCCCTCCCTGTCCCCTTCTTCCTCTCCCTCTCCTCCTTTTCTCTCTCTCACCACTATTTTGTTTGGCATGCTAGAGGTCAACTTACTTAAAATACAGCTAGTATAAATAACAACGCTTTCAATATGATTTTTCTGAAAATTTCTTTCTGATTAGATCTTTTTTGTCAGAATGTTTCATTATATTTTCAGCAGTGATGCCATTGGGGCAATTTTGGTGCGGGATTTCCAGAACCTTCAAAATAATGAATGTAACGCGATATCTGCGTAGCCTCTGCAGCTGACAAACTACCCAAAGCATCTGGTCTGGTAACAAAATATAACAATGCACCACAGAAACCAGTGCAAACAAACATTGCGATGCCTTTGACAACAGATCATCCTCTCAATACTCTCATTCTCTCGCTCAATACCTACAGTATAAGCCACTGTATCAGTCTCCATCTTTGTTTTTCTCCCTGGTTACAGTTCTGCTCAGTCATCCCTCCGTTATTAATTCTCTGGATGTCAGGAGCGCGGATATCTCGTCCTCCCTCTGCTCTCCTTTGTTCCTTTCCATGCTCTCCATTCTTCTACTCACGACGGTCTCTGTTTAAGTAACAAGGTGAGGTGAAGGTGAAGGTGAAGGGCTCCAAGAAGGTCTGAGAGGTCTGTCATCGAGGAGGTCTTGGGACCAACCTCAACATGCACCGGCACATTGAATAGTCCGTTTATTTGCCTTCTTTGTTCTTTATTCAGAACTTCCCAGTGTTCTTCCCATCTGCTCGTCTCCAACACTTAGGGATTGTTTTTTCTTAGAAGGTTTTTGCAAAGTGACATGAAATAGCACGGAGAGTCGCACTTCACTCGGAGACGTTGGTTAAACGAACAAGCTATTTAATGGAGGCAAAATGGGTGGGATTTTAGAAACTACTGAAATGTTCACATCAATCATGAGACTGTTCATACTTTGCTCATTTTGATGTCTCTAGCAGTCTGATATGCCTCCAATACGGTTAAATTTCAATATAAACATTTGAAACTATAATGCAAATCTAACTACTTGCCGTCTCTTACGCTACTTCTTAGTCAGCTCAGTCATAAGACGGTCAGAATTTGCTTCTTGTCAGCAGGCTGCCTGTGCCTGCACAGGGGTCATGCTGAAAAGGCTCCTCTGCTTTCATTCAGAAGTCTCAAAACCACATGACACTGGACATGTAATAATACCACAATGCCATTATTGGACTGAAACATATGCGAAATAAGTAAGTAAATCGATTTTTTTCATAAAGCACAAAAATAATTATATTTGAAAGTCCAAACGTAGGGCAGTTCGTGTTTTGACTTTCTGTACCCATGCAACAGATGTGAGGCTAAGGAGAATCCCTCTCCACAAGGGCCTGAGGGTTGTGTGTAGTATATGATAATGCCACAATACCAAATAAGATGAACTGGCTATACAATATAGGGAGTGTGCAGTTTTCTTTTTAATTTGATACTTAAGTATCATTGTGTAAATAATGTTTGTGTTCAAAATATCTGATGTCGCTTTACTTAATCATTAATAGAGACTCTGGCCACTCAGGAAATAGACAAGGTACTGAATCCACTCCCCAGACGGACTTGTGCTGGACAAATAGAAGGTGTGTGTTAAATAGAAGGTGTGTGTTAAGAACTGCATTATAATGCTGATGCTGTTTAAATCTTTGTGAATGTGTTCCAGTGGTTCACTTTATAGTTGCATGATCCTCTGCCTGCTTGTACTCTCAACCTTTCATGTCCAAGTAACATACTGGAAACCACTGTGTAATTTATATACCAATCTCTCATGCCCAGGTCTGCAAGTTCACCTTTTCTGCTGAGGAACAGAAAGGGCCAGTATGAGGCTCTTCCTCCTGCTGCTATCATCTTCATGCCATTGTCATTCTTAAATCTGTGACCTGTGAAACCAGCCAGCCAGCCAGAGTAATATCTATGGAAGTCGTGTACTTGTTAAAATGTGAGTTATATGATATAAAAGACTTGGGTAGTTGCAGAAGTATTATCACCCAGACATTTCTGTTGCTAGATTAAAGCAAAAGCTGATGAATTCTAAATAACAATGCTGTGGTGCAGAAGCTCCTTAGACAGCTTTGCTACGCTGTGGAACACTTGGAGCTACATTGTGTCCACCATCAAACATCTGTCTGACATACACACACCTCTCTCTCTCTCTCTCTCTCCATTTGTTTTCTCCATTCCTTTCCATACTTTTCATCTTTTAGTCATCCCATGGAAACGCACTGGCTTTAATACTCTTTTTCCAGGGCACTTGCTAGAGGGATTCGACTGCGGACCCAAGCATATATTAATATTCTCCGTGAGGTAATCTCACTACCATTCTTACATCCTGCCCATCATAAAGAAATTCACCGATTCTGTGATCTATTGCATTACTAGAAGCGCCACATCTGGTAGTTGATCTGAAGCACATATCTGTGGTTTATACTCACAGCACTTGTTTAGTTAAGCTCACAATTCCTAGAGACACACTGATTTTGTTGCTCATTTAATCTTTGAGCCATAAAAGCCAAGTCTGCTAGAAATATTCTGCATTTAACCTAAACACATGACTGCATTTTATGCATGTTGCCTTAAGCAGTGCCTGTATGCCCTATCTTAAACCCAAGTGAGACATCAGCCAGCTACTGTGTGTGTGTGTGTGTGTGTGTGTGTGTGTGTGTGTGTGTGTGTGTGTGTGTGTGAATGTGTGTGATACAAAACAGTGCTCTTTTGTCCCAGACAAATGAGAAAGGTGTTCAGTGTGTACCCGGCAGTTCTTGTCTCTTGCATTGTCATTCTGAGTGACTGCCTCCCATAGCGTGTGTGCTCTCAGATAATGCATAGAACATGTCACAGGAGCTCTCTGCTAAGCAGACAGTAGATGGTCTCGATGGACATTCTTATTATAAACCAGAATAGAAAACAATAACTGAGCTATTGCTGAATTTCTGCTTGTGGTCACTGCTTTTGCTTTTACAATCTCCAGTTAACGTTTAATTAGTTTTTTAAGTCAGATGTATTGTACTGCACAGACATTTATTTGCATTCAATATAAACATTTCAGTGAAGGCACTTAACTAGCCTCACAGGTACAGTATTGGGGTGAACAGGTACACTGTTGGGGTGAACAGGTACAATGTTGGGGTGAACAGATACAGTATTGGGGTGAACAGGTACAGTATTGGGGTGAACAGGTACAGTGTTGGGGTGAACAGGTACAGTATTGAGGGGTGAACAGATACAGTATTGGGGTGAACAGGTACAGTGTTGGGGTGAACAGATACAGCATTGGTGTGAACAGGTACAGTATTGGGGTGAGCAGGTACAGTATTGGGGTGAACAGGTACAGTATTGGGGTGAGCAGGTACAGTATTGGGGTGAGCAGGTACAATGTTGGGGTGAACAGGTACAATGTTGGGGTGAACAGGTACAGTATTGAGGGGTGAACAGATACAGCATTGGTGTGAACAGGTACAGTATTGGGGTGAGCAGGTACAGTATTGGGGTGAACAGGTACAGTATTGTGTGTGAACAGGTACAGTATTGGGGTGAACAGGTACAGTATTGGGGTGAACAGGTACAGTATTGGGGTGAACAGGTACAGTATTGGGGTGAGCAGGTACAGTATTGGGGTGAACAGGTACAATGTTGGGGTGAACAGGTACAATGTTGGGGTGAACAGGTACAGTATTGAGGGGTGAACAGATACAGCATTGGTGTGAACAGGTACAGTATTGGGGTGAACAGATACAGTATTGGGGTGAGCAGGTACAGTATTGGGGTGAACATTAACTAGGTACTAGCTCACTGGTACTAGGTACCTGTTCGTGTGGCTCTTTTAAAGTTTTGTGTAAAGGTTGGACATCCAAACAAGAAATACTGTTTCCCCCCTGTGGCTTTCCTGACATTATTTTCTCTCAAGGACAAATAATCTTTCTGGGTCACTAACATACATAAACCATATTCAGTAATTTTACTTCTTCGTAGATTGTGCAACATAATCCAGTAAAACACCACGGGCTCTTGCCTGGGACTCACATATGTTTCTTATGGACAACATGGCAAATGGAATGGCAATCAAACCGCTCCCAGTGCAGCATGTGCAATGAGACTTGGAGGAACAACTTTATTTACAGTGTGCAACAGCTGTATTTCATCTTTGCAGTCACTGGGGGCAGATTCAGAGATGCAGGCCTCACTCTTCCATTTAGGCTTTTTAGCTGACTTTTAGAAAAAAGAAGAAAAACTTCCAATCTACATGCATATTGTATTAAACATTTAACTATTGAAATGCAGAACTTGAAAGCAACAGTATTTATATTCTGCTGGATTTATGTTGGTTATTCATTTGCACAATTTTAACAGATGTTTGAGTATGTTTATTATTTTGGTAAATAAAGACACTTCCCTTAGTAGGTAAAAACATACTAAAGTGACATACTAAAGTGACATACTAGGGTAGCTCAGTAGTCAAGTTACTGGCCTGGCAAGCAGAAGGTTGCTGGTTCAAGTTACCACTGTTGAGTGCTTGAATGAGGACCTTAATTGCTCAAACTGTACTTGGTCACAGTTATAATACATACCATGTATACAAAGATCTGTTAAATGCTGTAAATATCATTTAACACAAAGATTGCACTTTACCTGTCAGTAATGTGTGCTTGGAAATGTACAGGTATAAAAGTTGCTTGCTTGTTCTGCCCTCACTGTGCAGTGTACACAACACTAACCTCTGTTTCAGGCTTGGTTTCTGTTCACTTCATCTGCCAACCTTCAGTCACCATCCTTGTAGTCTTCAGTTCCCATATGACAAAGGTTTCTTTGTCATTAGGAGCTGCTTCACTCTCATCTCTGTGGGGGAGAATTTAACGGCAGCCACAAGAAGGCTGCTGACAGTAAGAATATTATTTGACATGATGAATAATTGAAGGATATGTTAATATGGAAATTACTGGAGCACATACAGCACATAGCATTTTTCAGTACATATGTTTTTTGGTCTAACTGAATAATACTTTCTGTTCTCTCTGTTATGTAGGATCAACAATAGATACTGAACCAGGGGCTACAAATCATGTTGCTATGTTGCCTTTTGTTTATAATTTATGAAACATCTAAATAATTGTATGCTCTCTCTAAAAATTAAAAGTCAACTCAAAGTGCTGTATAGGCACCAAAACTTGGATTACAGAGTTTGAGAGTATTAAAAAAAGAAATGTTACCTTATATAGTTAGTGAAATAGAAAGTTGGATTGGAGAAAACAACTTTATTTAAAGTTTGAAATAAAACATCTCTCCCTCTTTCCTCCTCTCACCTCTCCTCCAGTTCATATGTCTGTTTCGTCTTGTCATTGTGCTTAATTCTATAATGCTAGCAGTTAAGACAGATTCAGATTCACAGTGCAACACATCTTCATCAAGCGGAAGATTCAGGTGAGAGTTTTTTCTTTTCTACTTGCCCTGTGATAATAGTTTTCTTTCATCTGAGACTCATTACTATTTGAATATGACCTTTGACATTAATATTGTGTCATGGCAGGTTTACTTCAGTAGACTGTTTACTTACTAACTCATGGAGTGCCAACAAGGGCTGATTCTAATCAAGATGCATTATGTAGGAGTTATGGCTCCCACATATACATTAAGTACACAGGTACATGTGTGTGTGTGTGTTACCATCATGTGTATGATATGACAATTTTAATGATGCATTAACACACTTGGTGATAAGCAAGTCAGACACTGCTCAGAGAGAGAGAGAGAGAGAGAGAGACAGACAGACAGACAGACTTGGCAACATGCCATATAATGGATATGACAATGCAGGAAAGTTCAGGGCTGGTATGCAAAAACAGGGCAAGTATGGCACACTATCAGAGAGCGCCGCGCGAGAAGCGTGAATAAACAGAAACGGGTGAACGAGAACATATTTTGTGAAAGCCTCCATGAATACTGGAAATTGTTTCACTGTACAATTTTGTCTAATTTTCTACACTATTTAAATGATACAATCTCTCTCTTTCTACATACACACGTCTGTCTGTCAATATATCTATCTATAACTGTATTTCGGTCTAATTTTTCAGATAGCAGCATCTCTGTATGAGGCTCTTAACAAATGATTAAGTTTTATTTTGGAAAAAGGGCTCCTTAACCATTAAACTGGGATCCAACAGGTTGTCGCAGACGATCTGCAGCAACAGAAAAAGAAACAGTAAAGGTTTTGCCCACGGGCTCGGCCCTTTAAGAGTAGACTCACGTCGCCCGGAAGCTACTGCACAAAGGCAGCTGTCGGTAAGTTTGGGAATCGATCGACCAGGAATGACAGACGGATGGACGAGGGCTTGTTTTCTTATGAGGTTGCACGCAAGGCGCAGAAAGCATTTTCTTTTCTTTTTTCTAAGAGACATCTTGCGAGTTTTTCCCCCCCGACACGCCCGCTGAAGAGTGCGACTTTCCAGATAAGCTTGTATTAAACTGCATTGAGAACAGCCTCGGCGTTTCAACACTACCATCCAAACTTTCCCGGGGACCGCTCGTCAGAAGAGACTGCACATTTACTTCACACACCAACGCACCGAACAGGTCACTTGTGTCTTCGGAGTCCAGTTTGTCAGCTTTCATACCAGACCCCCTGAGATACTCCGTAAAGTAAGTTAAATCTCATTTAAAAGTATGCTTTCTAGGTTAAATGTTAAACACGTGCAAATGCATTTATGTAAGGTTTAGCTTTGTTCCCTACACGGACCGCCTGTGATGTCTAATCAAAATGCCATCAGGTTAATGGTGAACACAGCCCCTGGTAATTAATGCCATGTTAGCTCATTTTCTCAAGTTTCACTGCTGTTTTCTCATGTCACTATGTTATTTAATAACTGAACTAAAGTCAACGTTTTTTTTTTTGTAATTCGTTTCTCAAGTCGTGTAAAACGGTATTTTGATGAAACAGTCATATAAATAAAACACTCATGAGGGTGCTTCTAAAATACGTTGTACAACGTATGAGACGTATGTCTGGAAACCACACGTTGAGTGTGGGATTGTCTACACACACCAGTAGATAAACCGAGATGCTGTCGCTTTCCGTGAACACACGCGTACAGTCCAGGGATTTCTCTCATGCTAGATCAGCCGTTAACAACGCAGGTTCCGGGCCCCCAAGAAATCATCTCCACATAGAATACCGGACTAAAGTAGGACAACAGCGACGAGGATTTGTCCGTGCAATTAATCTATGAAGACAAACCATTGCCAGAAGTGGTTTTGCTTCGATGTAGCCCTCGGATATCACGTGGTTGGGATTAAGCGTTCTGCAGCACTGTACATTCGGGGGAAAACGTCATCATACCGGATACTTTTTGGACACGTATAATGCAGCAAACATGTTGAAGTCCTGTGCGCGCTAATGGGCCACTGCTACTATAGCTACTATAAGCTGTCATTATTGTGGTGGTGTTTACCTGGCTCACGTGCTCTGGAGATCCTGATTACTCCAGGTTTAGCCATTCTTCTGCTAAACCTAATCCTTATTTGCGGATTAAAAACTTCCCTGTAAAGTCACAGTTCTCTTGAAGAGAAGTGTGTTTAATTTTTCGCATTGGTCTTTGACAGGAACTGCAATGGAAAAGCTGGCTCAGAGATAATGCTACTGTTGATTCTAAATATGAAGTAAAATATACTGTTAAAGCATATCCACAAAGCAGTTGTTTGGGTAAAGCATGAATGTGCCGAAATTAGATTAAGGAACCTTAAGCATATTTGCAGAGATTTCTTGGAGCTGTTAGCAGATGCTGCTTTGGGAATTGTTGGTGCCTTAAGAAGCCATATTTATCCTAGCAATTATTTTTTTTATGGCACTGCATACTTGCATAATACTAATAAAACGTACTAATAATGTCAAAGTTTTCCTCAGGGCGTCTTATCGCACAGAAGAGCTCGTTCTAAGTTGGCTATTTAATTTTTTTTCCCATTTATCATGATCAAAAGTGTCTCCTGCTCTCGCCTGCACACGCGTGCACGATCAGGCCTCCAGCGTGGCCGTGTAGACCACGCAGCAGTGCTGCTGACCATCACTCCGCAATCGCAGCCAGCGAGCTGTGGGGCCCATTGGCTTCGGAGACGATGCCAGGGGCAGGCCGGGGGGCAGGGGTGCTGAGGGAGGCCACGATGCCCAGCTACCCAGCTGTTTGTCACCGAGTACAACCAGAGCCTGTATGCTGTTGACGTTCCGTTTTGGAAGCTTGGGAGGAAGGAAGTCGAAGTCACATGCTACAAACGGGCTTGTGCCTGTGTGTGGAAAGGCTTCCCTTCTGGAGGGCTTCAGTGCAGAGGGCAACCACTGCTTCTGCACCAGAGTAGTGTGTTCAGTAGTGCGTTTTCTCTTGACTCAGAGTAAAGGCCAGTGTCCTCTCGGACAAAGGAGGTTGGAATAGGAGGACAGGATAGTAAGAACTGCAAGACCAACACTTATAAAACGGGCCATCCTTAAATATAACCAGAGACATTAAGCCTTATGAAACCTTGGTGGTATCATCTAAGAATTTTGACTTTAAAAAAAAAAAAACATTTTTTAGAAAATAAATGGTACTGCGGAACATCAGCCATTATTGTTCTAACAGAACACAGTTCCAGGACACACCCCAGCTGAGTTACAGCAGCCGTCATTCGTTAGATCTGGAGCTTTCGTCATCCTTAGAGGCAAAGGAATGGGTGGTAGATGGGCTGGAGATCAGAAGGAGCCTCAGCCATCACCAGCAAACTCAACCCTGCGTTGGGATAAGGCACAGATGGAAGCCCCTGACGACTCTGTCTCCCAGTGGCAGCTTGTGAAAATGGCCCTACACTGTGTGTGGTGGAATCTTGTCTGGTTTATGCATTTTGCTCCATCATATAGGATGTTTTTTTCCCGTGTGTGTGTGTTTGCACATATATCTCCCCTGGAAACCATGCTACTTTCATGTCTGTTTTCAGCATCTGCCCGATGTGGCCTTGCTGAGAGCATTGCAGGCATCTAGAGGCCTCCCTCCTCAGCTAAGGTTAGGCATGTAACCTCGAAGGAGGTGGTGTCATACATGCATGAGTTTTCCAACCTTCTACACACATTAAACAGCCCGCACATGTATACACTCACACACACACACACACATCTAGTATTGTATTAGCTTACTAAGTGCACCATTCCTAGAGTGAGTCTTTCAACACGTATATACCCCCCACACCATCTGAGGAGGCATACGGTACACAGATGTGTGGATCACTCAGGATCCTCTCTGGCTCCTGTCCATGAAAAGCTGAAGGAAGCTGTAAATTGTGCTTGTTTCTGAGCCTGCTGGCCTGGCCGTAAATGTAAGTGCCCTTTGTTGTTTGTTTGATGGTGTGTGAGGTTAGTAATCATTGGTTTCTTCAAACCAGCTAATAGGCACATGCTAAGGTAATCCTTTAGTATGCTTTGTCCCTATCAGGAAAAATCACCTTCTGCACTATGTTTATACAATCAGCTTTCTTTTGCTGTCTTAGGTTTGGTTTGTTGCTGGGGTGGTGGATAAGCGATGGGTCTGTATCCAAAATGCCCTTCTGTGGTTCATCCGGGGGTCAGAACATGAGAGTGGTGATGTCACAAATGGCTTCTGACATGTGGTTAGGTCTCCCTGTCAACAGCAAACCGTTTCCAGTGTAACAGCACTGAAGTTTGGGATGTCGCTATGGTAACGGAGGGCAGGCCCACTGAGAGGGGTTGGGGCGTTGCTTTTGGAGAGCAGCAGTGTGCTCGGCCTGCTCTGCAGAAAGAGAAATAAAGAACATGACTTTTCAATTAAGTCTTCCCCCCTGTTTTCCCTCCGTCAGAGTGCAAACAGCCACATATGGGGCATGACCAAGCCCCACCCAGAGCAGCATTCTCATATTCAAGAGGTCCAAGTCTCTCTGTCAGTCTTTGTCTGTTTGTATATGTGTGTCTGAAATATTTAAGACTTAAAATTTTCTTCCTCATTCATTTTCCCCCAAAAGTCTGAGTGTCTGTTTTCTAGTAATGTAAGTTCATGGTAAAAGCTGTTTTTGGTCTCTCAGAACGGAGAACTTTTCCCTGAGAGTTGGTGTGACATTTTGATGAAATATGTGAGATTTAACATGTATTCTACTCAGTAATTTATTGTGTGCATGCATACTTGCACACAGAGGATGAGGTCATAGGTGTGTGTGTTGGTATTCTAGTGAGAGGTGTGATTTAGGAGGCCTGTGTCCTCTATAATACGACACATCAAGACGAAAATCTCCAATCGTGTGAGTCCAGAGATGATGCTCGTCTTACTTTTGTTGTCCTTCAAATCTCTTTATAAAAACAAAAGCCATCATTAATAATTAGTCTGTCATCTGGGCCTTTCACCCCACTCCTTTTCTTGGCTGGCCCTCCCAGTGGTTCACACTGTTGCAAACTCCCACCCTTTCATAGCAAGGCATCGACGTAATGCCCCACACGCAGCAGGGCGCTGTGCAGGCGCGTGGCGGCTGACGTGGCTTCAGCCCCTGCTAAACGACAGGCATGACCTCCACCTCCTTTGTGCTCGACGATCTGTCAGCATTCGTGTGGCTTTCCAGGTCTGAGACACACAACCTACCTGTTGATTGTGCGTCTTGTTAAAAGATCTGGATGTTGAGTTTATTTAGGCCTGCAGGCACAACTGTCCGCTCTCTGGTGGAAGGGTTTTATGACAGAGTATGTTTTCTTAGACTAGTTTGGTTTATTGCTGTATTTGATATTAACGGGAAAACCTTGGGTCTTTGGGGAAATGTAGTCTTTTGTCCTTGTGGTTCCTAGTTCCAGTCTTTGGGACCGTACATTCAGCACTTGATCCCCATGGTGTCTCCTGGACTGGGACTGAGAGCCTAGAGCTGTAACCATGCGTGTCGGTGCTGAGATGAATGTTCTTTAAGAGTACACTCTTGGCCAAGCTTGAAAGAAATCCACTGTGATCCATTTCCTTTCACATGGCAGAACCTCTTTTATAAGCAATCTGGTCAAATTCCCAGCAAGTCTGCTTGTTGTATGCTAGTTTCTATAATGTGTTTAATTTATTAAAAAAAAAACCAAAACAACAAAAACATTTGTTTTCTATGTTTTTCCCATTGCTCTATAGTGTTTCTGTGGTCTAAGGCTTCCTTTAATCAACAAGCAGACACACGCGTCTCAGTGGACAAAGAGCTTGCACTGATTAAATGTTTGCATATAAGGGGCTTTGCCAGATGGACATATTGGCACGGATCCTTATAGTTCTTGCTAAAAAGTATTTTCCAGCATGATCCCGTCCTACCCCTCATTAAACGTTTGGATAGCATAATGTGCGTGTGTTTGTTAGCAGCGGGTTGCTTCATTTAGTTCCCTCGTCGCTAATGAGAAACACTTTATTAGGTGCCTTTTATCTTGGCCCCATCGTGGTCAGCTGTGTACTGGGAACGGACAGAAGACGCTTCCCCTGAATTCCCATTGAAGTCCTTTCTAATCAGGGAAGCCTCAGAGGGGACGTGGTCTTGTCTTGACAGTAGACTGGCTGTCTCGTGTCTGTCCAATGGTCAGCCAGCGGATTGAGCACAAACAAAGCCCGCCCCTTTTGGGGGGGCAGGTCACGGTGTTATGAAGCCATATTATGGTTTTGTCGCGAGGTGTTTGTCTGGTGGTTGCCAGTTCACGTTGCTCCTTCTGGGCGGCTGGCCTGGGCTGTCTTCCTCAGGGGCCACGTCTCCGAGTCTTCTTCCTCTCACCATTGTCCATGTGGCGCTCAGTAGATCTGATTCTGGTGGACATGTCTGCATCTCTAAGTTGAATTGCACACAGTTGCTTTAAGGGTCAAGGATGGAGGACGGAGCAAGCAAGATGGGAGGTAACGTGCTCATGGATTCAGGCCCTCACACTTCCCCTCACACTTCCCCTCACACTTCTACTCACACTCCTACTCACACTCCCCCTCACACTTCTCATGACCGCTCAATCTCTCCTTTTTTGGCATTTGTTTGGTGTCTCTGTTGTCCCTAAGCATGACTTAAATTGTGATTTTTCTTTTTATTTTTTAGAATGACACCCCACTCTTTATAGCCTTTCTCCTATTATCAAAATCTTTATTGTTCCATTTAGTGTGTGGGTGTGTGAGATCCAGCTTGCTCTGTCTGTTGTCCTGTTTATAAGGCCATTATGGGGCTGTGGCTGGTTAAGCCTGTGGGTTCTTCAGCTGCTGTGAGTTTGCAGAGGGCTGACTTAAAGAGGCACAGTAAGAGTTTATGAAGCTTGATGCTTGTTGTTTCAAATGTAGTGTCAGCTTTTCAGATTTTTGGCTTTACCATTTGTGTCCATTACTACTGACCCGCTGTCTTGAAATGTGATGGTGAAGAGGTGCGTTTTCCTTTTTCATATTGAATTTGTTGGTTCCGGGTTACTCATGCAGAGCAAGATCGTTACTACAAGTCCCCCACACAGGACGCTTGTGTAATACTGCAGCCTTTTGTTAATTTTCCTTTTCTTGCACATAAGTGATGCATAGGCCATAGTCAGCAAAAACAAAGCACTTAATGATTCCATTTGCTTGTCCTAGTGGCTGGAGTAGCACTTGCTGCATACTTAGCAAATGTGAGGGTTCAGAGGTGAAAGACTTGCTGATTTCATCTTATTTCCTTTATCTTAGTGACAAGTTGGCTTATTTGCAGAGTCGGCGGTTTAGTGCGTTCTCATTTGGCTTTTCAGCGCTACCCAGTGCTGGATTTTCAGCCTCTTCTGTGTAATTCAACAAGCACAGTAACACACTTTGCCCATACTAAATCCTGACTAGCTTTTCTTCATTCTGTGATTTCAGCAAGTGTTGTTTTGGACTGTGACTGACTGTTGGCTGTCTGCCTCACCCCACTCACTACGGAGTTAATCCAGACCCAAAGGACACGGATATTACTGAATGCTATGTGATCCGTGGTTGCATCCTTAACAGAAAAAGATGTTGGAATACCCAAACCGAAACTTAAAGTAAGCCTGACTTCAGAGATGGGCACTGGAGTGAGCGACTCGAGTTGAAGTCGCACTTAAGTCACATAGAAAAAGACTTGAGACTCGACTTGAAACATTGTCCATAATAACTTGTGAACAATCAAGAGTCAATGTGTTATGCAGGCGCTGTTTGCGATAGTTATAGAGAATGTTTATTTGTGTGTTTATGATGTCATTATTCCTTACGTTTTGCTGATTTGGGACGCAGCCCCTTTTCTCGCAACGCATCACAACAGCGGTAAATTGGAAAGAAGCATTAAACGTAAACAAACGAGGGTGGTATGGTCTTGCGTGGAGCCTTTGGCTGTATGTGGTTTAAAATCCTTGGACATAACCGAATGACACAGCAACATGTAAAGAATGTGGGATATGATTTAAAGACACTGGAACGACCACATCACACTTCAAAAGGCACCTGAAAACATACCCGGATAGGTTTGTTTAGTTTACGCTAGCCACTTAGCCATCAATACAGCTAATGTATAAAATAGTAATTTTCCATCTCCTGTCCCTAAGGTTACCCTGGTATTGACTTGAGACTTGACTAGTTCTCCAGCCTAAAGACTCTTGACTTGACTTGGACTTGTATTTTGCAACTTTTGAACGTCTCTGATTGGCTTTAGCACAGCTGAATTGCTAATGATCTCTTTGCACTTATCTATCCATAGTCTAAGTACTTCTAAATCTGGCTGATACATACATACACACATGCACTCTTCTGCTTTGGAACTATCAAACTGAGTTCCTGCCTAGACTTCCAACTGGACATTGCATGCTTGGCTCACTGATCAAACACAGAGGTACAAGTGAGGAAGAAAATATGTTTGTCTGTGAGTGTATGACTATGCAAGAGACAGGACACTAGAGGGCGCTGTGGTCTATGAAAAGATTCTTAACTTTGGGCTCTGGCTCTCGCTCGTTCTGCCTGCGTGGTGTGTGTCAACGGAACTTCTCGGCCATCGGGAGGCGTCGTGATGTGCCATAACGCACTGCGGCTTCCATTTTTGCCGCACGCTGTGGTCATCGGCTCTTTCATGCTGAATTTAAAACGTATCTATTGTGGAAATGGATTTCCTCAAGCAGCTGAAATCTGAATTTCATTACACTTACTTGCCATGCGGTTGTGGCTGCCTGCACAAGCAGTGCAGAACATATTCATATCCCATGTTGCACATGCCACAAGGGTATGGATTTGATTTTCAATTATATTTGCATTCTTACCCCGTTTGCACTTAGTCGCACATAACGAAGTGAAAGCACTTAAAAATGCCTTGATCATAAAAGTATTCACACCCTTTACTCAATACTTTTGCAAAAGCCCCTTTGTCAAATTATAGCTGCAAGTCATCTTGAAGACGTTTCGCAATGTTTTGTGCATGTGGATATGGGCAGTTTATGCTGCTCTTGAAGACAGATCCTCTCAAGCACAGACTGGATGGCAAACATCTGTGAACCGCCATCTTCAGGTCTCTCCATAGACATTTAATGAGGTTTAATACTTCATCCAGGCCGCTGAGAAGTTAGTCTTTTACATGCCATTTAGCAATCTTCAAGCTTTTACCAAACAGTGCCTTCTGTTGTGCCACTGTGAATGCTGCAGAGGTGCCTGTCTGCCTTATAGATTCTCCGGTCTCTGACCAAGACTTTTGGAACTCCTTTAGAGTGACTATTGGTTTCTTTCTTAACTCCAAAAAGGTCCTTATTGCCTGCATGCACAATTTGGCCGGATGGCAAACTCTACGAAGGTTCAAGCTGTGTCAAGCTTCTTCTATTTCAAAGTTCTTGAGACCATTGTGTTCCTTGGAGCACTCGGTGTTGCGTGTTGTTTTATATCCTTGGCCTCATTTGTGCCTTACTACAATTTGATTGAGGGGATCCACAGGCCTTGGACTTCCTTGGACATCATGGCTTGGCTTTTGTCCTCACAGTGCAGTGTTAACTGTGGGCCTTTTATAGACCCAGGTGTTTCCAAACTATGTCCAGTCACTTCAAACTCTTAACAGGTAGAGAAACGTGGTCTAGAATCCACAAATAATGAAAGCAAACCGAATGCATCTGACCAGAATGCATCTGGAGGGCTACAGCAAAGGGGCCTGAAAACAATTTCTCAATATGGAATTTCAAATGTGGATTTTGTTATTCATTTTTGAAAATGTGCATGTTTTCACTTCATTATGTGTGATCAGGTGCAGTTTAATGGGTAAAGACATGGAGATTGTATCCAATCAAAATCCACTGCACAGTAAAGTGTGTTTGGAGTTGTTGGCTTGAAAGAGACACTGGTGGGAAAGCACCGTGCTATATTTGTGGCCTTCTGATCCCTTCCTGAAGCACTCTGAGTTGGCCGCCTCACATTTTTCTTTGGGATGGGGGTGGGTGGAGGGCTTGATTAACGGTGTACCCATACGGGGGGTGGGGGTGGTGTGGGGTTGGGAGGGGGTTGTGTTCGTGCCGTGTCTACATTGCGAGATCCCTCTCTATGATTCTCTGGTCCTGTGCCTGACTCGCACTGACCTTCCTCCGAGTCGACCGGCCGCGCATGACCACGAACCACCATCCCCAGGTTCCACCATTTCCGCGCAGTGAGATTAGGTGGAACATCTTGCCCAGTGTCCCCTGATGAAGGCTCAGCACTGAAGGCCAGCTGCCCTAGCACACCCAGTAAGTTCTCTGCTGATTTTTGTGTGTTGGGTTCAGACTTTCCAGAATATGTTGAGACTGGGTGGAGGTGAAGGCTGGTGTAGGGTCTTTTTAGCAGGTGTCTCGCAGCAGACGGGTGTCTGGAATATTATGTATTGAATATGTTGAGTGCCATGTCATGGTGTGGTTGTGGAGGTGGGTGGGTGTGGGTGTGGGTGTGTGCTTGTGTAAGCATGTCAAAAATGTGAAGGCACTAGAGAATCCACACATATCTGGTTACTCTCTACTGTAAATAAAGTGTGTGTATGTGAGTGAGAGAGACTGTTGCGTTTGAGTAATGTAGGCTCCTTTTATGGACCCTTTTGGGGTAATTGTATCCCATACTGAAATAATGGACACATGCAGTTCACTCAAGTTCAATGGCTAACTGATCTGGTGTTTTACCTACATGAACAGTAAAGAGGGCCACTCTGTTACTGGCTTGTGTGTGTGCGCGGACGGTGATGCAGGATGGCAGAGTAACTGGGGCTGTTGTCCAGCTGTCCACTGAGGTCCACCTGCTCTCCCCTCATCAGAATACACGAACTAAAATAGAAGAGGCGCATACCCACAACCCCCTGGGGCCGCGCACAAACGGGCTTTGTCACTGCAGCATGAGGTCAGGTTGTAATTCTGGGTACATGTTTGCTCGCATGCGTAGCCATATATGCCTGTGATGCGAACAATTAACGCCCCAGGTTACAAGTGAACAGACATGGACCGGCTGTGGCGGCAGTGAGGATCGCCGTCCTAACAGCTGAGGGCAGGTTTCTCAGTCGTTGCGGGGGCTGTGATGAGATCTGGGATATTGTATTTATATCATAGAATTGTAACACTCAAAGTCGCCAAGTATTTATGTGTAGTGGTAAGGCACACGCCTCAAAAAATGTAGTGGGTGACGTTCACTTTAGGTAGGACACCAACCTATGAGCTGATTTAGTCATGGTGTATGTGTCTTAATTGAGGGTTAGGCTGACTGTAATACTAGGCTGACTGTAATGCTGTAGTAATGTAACACAGTAGAACTGTAGATCTTTGTTGATTTGACCTGAATTGACCATGACATGATATATTGTCAAGTATTGCATAATTCCCTGTGACTCTTCTTGGGTTCAGAACTGTGCATCGTGTGTGTGTGTGTATAATATAGAAAACACAGATCTCTCAAAACACTTCACTTTGTGTCTGCCATCAGTGTTTGATGGTACCAAGATGGTAGCTTGGGACACGTGTATATCTAAGCTTTTATGCAACATTGTGAAGGAATGGACTACAAAGGCCATATGGGTTAGTGTTTTGTGTATTTAAAGATGTGTGTGTGTGCATGTGTGTGTGTGCTTCACTTGCTGTAGGTGCTGTGTAATCAAGGGCATTATACGAGTACTGTGTACACACACGGACCAAAACACACTCACATGTCACACGTGCCCCTAAAGCTGCAGTCTCCGATCAGACCAAAGGCCTGGTGACCAGGACACAGCCACTCAACTGACACCTCTCCTTATTGGGCAGGAGGGACGGAGCTGTGGGTGGGTGTGGGTGTGGGTGGAGTATTCTCCTGACCTTGCTCTGACGGATACAATGTGGTTCAAGAATCCAGCAAGTGGGCCTGGCTGAGGTCCACTATAAACATTAACCAATTACAAGCAAGCTCCGTGCCACCAGCCTTTGCACGTTGAAAGGGTGTGTTGTGTGTTTTTTTTTTTTTTTTTTTTTGCTGCTCTCCGTGTCTCTCGTGCTGTTGTGCTACACTCTTCCGAAGGTGGGAGCGTCCTCTGTGCTCTAAGCTAGCTTCCATGCCTCTCGTACTGCTCAAGAGTGCCCTGTGGTGTGTGACCCCGAGCTGCTCCCGAGCCTCCTCAGCATTGTCTTAGTGTGACTTTGACTTTATATATATCAGAAGAAGCGCCCAGTGATGGGGAGGGTAAGTTCTGAGTCCAGCTTTCAGCAGGCTCTGGTAAGAAAATCCCCTCCCTCGTCAGGTCTCATCCTGCTTGTGGGGACCTTGTATCTGTTTGAGGACCAGCGCTCTGCAGGGGGGCTCTGGCCTGCCCTACGCTCGGGCTTTCACACTTCAGCCGCATGGAAGACTGATGGCCATCCAGAGGGGTGCAGTAACGTCTGTGTTTTATAGCCCAGTGCATCATGATCTCAGCTTGGCTCGTGCACATCCACCCCTTCCCTGTCTATTTCCTCTATGAAACGGTGTAAACGGGCTAATCTAGTCCCTGAGAGAGCCTTGCTTGTGGTAGTGTAAAATCCAGTGCTGCTAGGTGTGTGTGTTTGTGATGGACAGGAGCAGGGTTTCCATGGATCATGGCATTTATAGAATGTCCTGGAATTGTTCAATTCTATTCCACACATGGAAAGTCAGGGGATTTAATCTATATATATATATATTTATTTATTTTTGGAACAGTTCATGGAATGCCTGGGAATTGTATAAAACGTTATTTGCTATTTATCAAAAATATTTACACGCCTTTCCCGTATGGTATGAGGGATTCTAAAGGTTACGGCAGGTGATGTTTCCATGCCTGTTTAATAAAGGTGGGCTATTTTTAACATTAATTACAGGACATGGAAATTCAGCTGTTTAGTCTTTGAAGGTCAGTGAAAGGTCAGGGAATTTGACCTTTGGAGTGGGAATGCTGGACTAGGTGGAGTTGGACTTTGAAGAGGTGGAGGTGTGGCTTGCTGGCCCCGCCCCTGGACAGGGGCCTCGTGCTGCGCTACGTAGCCGGGCTGGTGGGGAGGCAGGCACACTAATGCTCGCTGTGTTCTGCTAACTGGCTCTGTTTCATGGCGCTATTTCAGCAAAGCCCAGGCTGATGATGATGGAAAAGGACAGAGCCGGCACCTCGGAGTGGAAACCCATTTCCTACTTCCTGTATTCCTAGGCTCATTATATGCTTGTTGAGGCTTTGGAGTAGGATGGATTTAAGGTTTCTAGAGGTGTCTATAAAGATCCAAAGGCTAACAGGTATATAGCAGTTAAGGTGCTGAACAGTTAATCAGAAGGTTCAAGCCCCATCATTGCCAAGTTCTCCCTGAGCAAGGCCCTTAACACTCATTTGCACAAAATGTATGAACTGGTCACTATCATGTCACTTTGTGCCTGGTAAGTGCTGTACACGTAAAATTTTCATCGATGGCCACTGCGCTGGTGCAGTTGACCTTTGTGTCCCGTCACTTCCTTTAAGTAGCATATGCCTGGCTTCACGTTTCCATGGGCTCCGTGCAGTAGCATCGGCCTGTCCACAGGGGGGCGCATGCGCGCGCGTGTGTATGCATGTGTCACTGCTCCGTCAAACTTCACCAGAGCACATTTGCACTTGGGCGTGATGTCATGTGAGTGTAATGTGTCATTTGAGAGATGAGTGTTTAGCGGAGTTTATTATATCTAATGAGGAGGAAACATGAAGCTCTCGGGAGGAGATCGTGGAAGCCAGTTGCAGCCCTTGGGTTTAGTTAGGACCTTATGGTATCTGAAGGGATGATTATTTGGGGTAGTAACTCATGCTGTGGAATGCCTTTGAAGTATGCTTGTGTTCTGTAATGGTTCCGTTGAGGTAGGTCTGTTTGTGTTCTACAATGGTTCCTGCAAACAGGGTTCTGATCCATTACATTTACATTTACATTTACGGCATTTAGCAGACGCCCTTATCCAGAGCGACTTACAAAAAGTGCTTCATTGTTTTACATTATCCTTCCTTACATCGTTCTGAAGAGGTAGCTGCAGCTGAAAATGCAGGGCACATGTAGATTTGACTATGTGTGTGTATTTGTTGCAGTGGAAACATTGCAGGCAAGATAATGAGACAGAAATAGGCTAAGCCACATGCCAGTCTATATGGGCTTTAGTGCTTGACCTCCTAGCTGGGGTAGTAGAACTCTCTGCTGCCCCCTGTCTCTCGAGCCATTGCATAGCCTCTACACACACACACACACACACACACACACACACACACTCACTCTCCCATTCTACAATACTGCCTCTCAGTCTGCCTCTGACTTTGTGACTGTGTCACTGAATCTTTTCATCCATATTGCTTTTACACTCCCTCTCGACCACCCCCCCAACCAAACGTAGACGCCCTGAAACATTTTTGTTTTTATGTTGCTGTTCTTTGCTGTCTTCTTTGTTCAAGGAGGCGGGGCTTCCTCAGGGTGTGGGTCTGTTAAGGCCCTGTGGTTGGCCCTCTCCACACAGGAGGTGTTTCAAGGATATGGAACTACCACAGAGTTTGGCCTGTTATGGTGATCTTCCATTGCATGGAGCCCTGGCACGCACAGGTGTCTGCAGTGTCTGATGTATGCTGGACGTTCCTGTCCCAGCCCTACAAACACTGCAGGGCGCACGGTTAGGCAATACACGCTAATGCGGTGCAGGTATTGTAGAGGAATGTGGTGAGTGGTTACGTAGTAAATCACGTGCTGTGCGTATGTGTGCATTCACTAATGCATGCATAAATGTGGAGAGATTTACAACGACGCTTCAGAACTTGGAGCAATGGAGACCATTCGAAGTTCATTGTCACAGCAATTTATTCAGCCAAGTGTCCTTCATTCTGGGGTTGCTGCTTTGTGAAGGCAGGTTTTTGAAGGAAGCACGTCTTCATGCATTTGTGGTTTTATGTGAGATAAACAGAGAAATTGGCATGTAAGCCAGTCATAAATCAGTTTTCCCCTCTCCCAGCTCCTGCTATTTTGCAGTGAAGAAGCTCTTGCCACAATATTTTACTCTCTCTCGCTCTGTCGTTTTCTCTGACACACACACACACACTGCACCTCTCCTCTTTTCCTTCCTCCCTGCAGTCTCTCCTCAGTAATCTGATTAACATTACGTGAAGCGCGTTAGCGCAGCACTCACTTAGCCCGTTAGCACTGTGGCTCAGCAGGATCTGCTCCAGCCCTGAGCAGCTGGATAGGCGATGTGAAGGAGAGGCACAAACGGCTGCTCCTGCACGGGAGAAGCTCTACATCTCTACACTGCTGCGCTCTCTCTCTCTCTCTCTCTCTCTCTGCTCTTTCTCTCTCTCCCTTTTTCTCTCTCTCTCTCTCTGCTCTCTTCTCAACCCCTCACACTGCGTGCTTGCTTGCGCTCTCACTCTCTTCCCCCGCTCTCTCGCTCCCTCTCTCCCTCCTTCACTTCTTCCCTCCCTCCCTTCTCTGGCTGACTGTCCCAGGACTCCCGCAGTCGAGTCTGCATCACCTTGAAGTCCGCCCGCTGCCTGCCTGCAGTCCCCTCCCTCTACACTCTTCCTTCAGTCCCTCTCTTTCTGTCCTTTCTCCTCCTCCACTACTACCACCTTGTTCTTTTTCCTCTCTATTCCCCTCTCTCTCTATCCGTCTCTCTGTGTCTTCTGTCTCTATCTGCCTGTCCTCTGCTCACCCCTCTCTTACCTTTTTGCCAAAATGTACCAGAACCCGTGGATCACCAACTATCTCAGCCATGTCAAGTTCTGTCAAGGTGAGTAGATGAGAACCTTGGTGCGCAGCCCTGCGATGGTGCTGTCCTACTTGCGTGTGAACAGGCACTGCCGCGCATCTGCGTGACGGGACTCTCCCGGTGTGGTTTTAGTAATGCAGCTTTGTTTCCGAAGTCCTTGCAGCGCATCCGTGACCCCAAAGGGCATTCTGGGTAGGTGCAAGGGGCCGTGTGACGGGCAGCAGTCAGAGAGGGGGAATAACGGACTGAAAGAGGCGGAGACGTGGAAAGAAAGGCAGTGGAAACGTCTTGGCTATTTGATACTGTTGCTTTTGTAGGATTTTTCTTTCGTAATTCTATTTACAGCGTGGTTCTCCTGCTGGTGTCCCTGAAGCAGTGACCAGTGACAACTTTTGTGGCACGTGCAGTACCGTCACTGTTCCTGGATCAGTTTAATGGTCTTGTTTTGGCCCGTGCATGCTTTGCAGCAGGACATGGCTTTCTACTTCCCCACTGTTTTGCGGGGCCCTCTGGGTGCTTAAATGTTGCAGAGGTTCTAGCTGGTGTGGAATAGTAACTCTCCACTGTCTGTTTTGGGTCTCTGCCTTTTTTCTCCGAGAACCATGCAGACATCAAAGGAGCCTTTCTTCCATAAAAGCAATGAAATACTCCGAGTTTATTCTTTTAGGTTGTTAAATGCGTCTAATGCGTTCTTGCTTTCTTCCACCTACTTTTCAATTGTTTACTTTTATTGGAGTAATACACCGAGTCCCATTTTGAGTCCGTCATTTCACTAAAGAGGTGAACACCCTCCACAAAGACCTATCAAACACTAAGTCCTTAGGATGGTTAATTATGCTTAGTGGTTGGAGGCCAGTGTTTTCATTATGTCATTCATAATGTAGGCAAGCCCGTTAGGCGGTGAAGGGCCATGCTGGCTGCTTGTTCCTCCGGAGTAATCCAGTTTGTCTTGAGAGCTAATCCTTCATTAGCTGAAACGCGCTCCCCACCAACACTGAGCTGCCATGCTGCTGTGTTGCTATGGAAGTGTTTTTTTTTTTTTGTTTGTTTTTTGCCGAATGTACCCTCCAGAAGTCTAGATGTATCATTCTTCTGCCCCGTCAAACTTTTAACTCTTGTCAAAGCTTGTAACACTTTTTTTTTTCTTTTTTTGATTAATTTTAATATTGTTCTCCTTCACTGAATCATTTTACTGTTCAGTAATGCGTTATGCTAAAGTTGTTCTTGCATTGATTTTGTAAACGGGAGTGTAGCAATAGATTTGAGCTACTGCGGTGTCCCCGGCGAAGTGCTGTTTATATTGTGCACTGAACTGTGTCTGACCTAGAACTTTAATGGTGCTCTATGCTTCCTCGTGCTCACAATCAAATGGCAGATGGCCAAATGGGTATTAACAAACTGCCACATTAAAATAGTTTAATGTAGTTATGTATATATGTGGGCATCTCCCACCCCTCCCCCACTTTTCTCTTTCTGCTAACCAGGCCAGGGCACGATCAGTCTCTCACCCTTAAGGGCTGCACATGCTTCCAGCATGATTTATCACACAGCGATGACAAAAACGCTTGAGTCATGCACTCTTATCTCCCCTTTAGAACATTATCCAGGACTGGGTCTGTGCTTTAAAGCCGGCGTCCAATGGGAGGAGAGGATGGTGAGAAAAAGACGCGTGCCATGACAGGAAAGACAGCCTTGTTTGCTTTTGAATATATAGCTGTGTACCGTTATTAGGACTATGGTTGGCGTATTCCAGCTACTTGTGTGTTTGAGTGTGCGTGCGTGCACGTGAGTGGTGTGTGTTAGTGATGTTACAGTTGCCATACATATAATAAAAGCATTAAACTACTCCATGTGCTAGTTCAGAAATATTCAGACACCGATGGTGCCCCAGTGATCTTCTGTTGATTGGTTGAGCCTGGCTGCACCTGAAGACCCGTGCATGGTTGCAGATGTGACTACTGGAGTGTGTGCTGTTTATTGCTCTGGACACCTGAGCGTTTCTTCGCGGGTGTGCGTTACAGTTCTAGCTGAGGTCAGTGTGTGTGTGTGTGTGTGTGTGTGTGAGAATCATGAGCCATGAATCAGCATGCAGGTAAGAGAGCGTGTCTTTCTCTTTGGCTGACTCCAGTCTTCATTTCACAGAGTCCGTCTCCTTGTTTTCTTAGTCCTTCCCATCTCTCTAATCACTGTTGCCTCATCAGCTGCTGCTGTGCTGTGTGAGGTGAAAGGGCAGGTCATGGCATTGTGGGGCGGTTTTAGTGGATACTCTGGCCAGCTGTGAAAACACTCCATGCTGAAACTCAGTCCTTGGGGAATCTAGAGCCCTCGTTCACTCTCCCATCTCAGATGATGATTGTGAAAAATGAGGAAGCTGTAATACTCCTCCACTGCAACTCAAACACTTGATTAACAACCCAAATCTCATATTGGAGTGCGTGTGTGTCTGCTGGAGGTGCTTGATTAGCTCAAATGTTAAATGATGCTTTCAAGAGAATTAACATCACCCATATAACAAAAGTACAGTACCCAGTTAATGCAGTAAAAGTCCCTACATCTGGTATTGCATACGCTTATAGCAGGGCTAAGTTAACATATTAGTGTGGCCATCACCACATTCCGATTGAGGTGGTCAGATTCCAGTACACTAATAGTATGTGAAGGGGATTGCTTGTTCTTTAATGGCACAGGGTCAAATATAAGATGTTGAGCTTAAGAGTCCACTAGTACTCTTGCAGATCAACCCTTTTTGAGAGTTTCCATCCAGCTTCTTCCACAGGATTAGTCATGACTGCCCTCAACGAAGATAAATAACATTTGGCAGTAAATGTTTTGATTGAGGAACTATCAAATGCCTTTTTATATACACAACTATATTTTCTGTGGGAAAGATCCTGTTTGAATCTCTTGTGCTGTAAACAGTCACCATTTGCTGAGAGAGAGAACAAAATAAGTCAAACCCGTTTTGTGAAGTTGGCCTGGGTGAAATGTATTCCTCACTGTGGTACTCTTGTATGTCAACAGGCATCACAAAGCAGACCACCACCACAGTTGGCAGACCTAAGCCATCACAAAGGGCTCTTGGGTAAGTGCTGTTAGCCTTCCGTTCTTCATCCTCATGTGAAGTTCAGCTTGACGAGCTTTTCTTTTTCCACTCTATAAAAAGTTGCTGAATGTTTTTGTGTGACTGCCCCATTTCATAATGCAGTTCAACATGTAATGAAGCTCGCGCCATTTTTAAAATACGGTTTTAAACTACATTTTCTTCCATTTGTGGCCCATTTGTTGTTGGTTTCCTGCTGTGTTTTGGACCGTTATGCTACATAACTACTTTTGAGTTTTAGCTCGCACACGGATGCCTTGACACCGTACTGCAGAATTTCCTGATTCAACTTGGAATTCATTGGGCCCTCATTAACTGTAGACCGTGCAAGGTCTCAACCCCTCCCCACACCATTATATTAACTCCACCATGCACCACGGTTGCCATGAGGTTTTGGTATAGCGTATATGTTCATCAGGTGCAGGGGGAGACCTGTGGATCCTTAGTTGTCACCCGAGGGCTCATTTGAAGAATTTGCATCATGCCCTTGCACTGGCCTGTGCAGGGTCACCCGTCCCTCGGGACACCAGCAGGAGCTTCTGTTCTACTACTGCTGTCTGCTTTATTACTCTATACTCTACTACTCCTGCCTTGGCTGCTGCAGCCTGTCTTTTAAGAGGGCATTGCATTTTGGCTTATGCAAGGCAACTTGTCATTACCTATGACTAATGTAAAGTTGGTTGGGATATTTCATTTATCCTTTCTGCTTCTGTTATCCTTTCATGCATTGGGGGTAATGCAGTCTCTAGATTTTCTAGATTCAACGCAAAGTAAAGCACTTCACAGTTTATTGAAGACTACCTACACACTTGCAAGGCAATGCAAAGATGCTGAATTCAGTCGTTCCAGCAATGCTTTGAGTCTACCGAACACCTTAAGCATTATTTCTGCCAGTGAAATAACCTTTCTAGACAGATAATTTATGGGAATAATTTATGATTGTTCATACTTTATGTAAGTAGAACACATAGAATACAGGAAATGGCTCCTAAAATGTGTTGATTTATTAGTCGCTTTGGCCATGGTCATCAGTTTCTAAAAAAACTGTCTTGTGTCTCTTCATGTTATCATTTTATAAGTGCTTATGCAACTGCTACACATGTGTTTATATATATATATATATATATATATATATATATATATATATATATATACATACATACACACACACTTGCTTTTTCATTCTTTTCTTCTGCACTCTTTTGTACACTCAATGTTTTCTTAGAATTTGTTTAAAGACGCACAAATAGGAATTTGGTGTTTACTGTATTTCATGCCTTGACTTGATTTTCTCATATTTACGTTTTGGAATCTTGTAGAGTACAGTATGCCAGTAACCCCATTTGCTGTCAAGAAATATTTTTTTCTGTCAGCTTGGTACTTACAGTGAACTAATTCCAGTAGAGGAAAATAAGCTTTGTAAAATTTCCCCATTTTTCAGAACAAAATTCCTCCTCTTTTGCCAAGTTACGGTTTGGACAGTTTTTTCCTTGCAATAACTGGAAAAAAATCTGGAATGCTACATTTTCATCACAATATCACTATTTGAAATAGTTTTCTTTATGGATTCAGTTATCTTCACCTGTCTCCCCCTCTGCCATATTTCAAAAGCCAGTTTTCTGTCTTCCTAAGCTTCCAGAAAAAGCTCTCGTTTGAGGACAAAGAAAAAGTATCCCAGACCAACCTGGTTGTTGATGATAAACCCCTGACCAGTGTACACAAAGGTGAGTGAAGAGCATCCAGTCCTTGCAAAATCACTTCCGCTTCACTCTTTGGGGGCGATGAAATGAACTCTGGTTTGGTCTTGTTCTGCAGCAACCAGTTTGATTTTGCTGCAAAAAAGTCATTGTGACAATCTACTGAAATCTGAGCAACTAGACCACTTAAGCCCCTTATTCGGTTAATATTACTCCAGTCTACCTTCATTGTACCCTCTTTTCCTCTACATGCAACGTACATTGACTGGTTCCTTTGTGGGAGGGGGGCAGGACTTCCTGACTTCCTGCCCATTAAGTCAGGCTGGGGGTTTGAGACTGTGATGATGGCCTATTTTTGGCCTCCTAGGGGCCACCTGTTTTTAGGCAAGTGGCTGATCTTGCTCAGCAGCCCTGTAAGTGATCCTGCCGCGTACAGAAAGGGCTCGGAGGTTTAAGTGTGTGTGCGCATGTGCGAACTTGGGCTTAAGAATTGGGAGAAGATGAGCCTGCCGTGCGTGGTTTATGTCTGTGTGTGCTTGGGTTTAAGAAACGGGAGAACAGGATGATTTGTCACCGGAGCAGCCTCTGGTAAGGGCTCACAGAAGACTCGAGCCACACAGTTAGATATTGAGATGTGGTCCTGAGGACCAAGGCCTGTTATCAGGCCAAGATTGCAATACTAACACTGGCATGTTTCAGTTAGAGTGGCCTTGCAACATTGTTATTAACTTACGGTCTAAACCGTTGTCGTATGAAAAATGGTCTGCGTTCAGCAGTGGAGTATTTTGGACTTTAAGTAGACTTGTGAAGAGGCTTTTATTTTTGGTTTGGAATTGCCTTAATCTACAGTTTGTATTCACAGTGGACCATATCTGATATCCCTAAATAGAACCACCGTACACTATCTGTGCATTGTGTACAGTTCTAGAAAGGACATCTGGATTACTTGTCATTACCTAGAACTGCTCGTTGCGAAGTAAATGTTTAGAAACCCAGCAGTGATTCTTGACCGCTGTGGCAGTGTAATGCTATTGCTGTTTGAAAAACTAGGAGATTTCACGCCTTGAATTTGTTATAAACAGCAGTGGGTTTGGAAGAGAGACCATCTGTGATTGGTTGATTCTTAAAGGTCTTCATGCACACCGCCAGCATTTTTGGATTTGGAGAATTCGGGTCATTCCTGTAGCTTCAGTCCAGTAGCTGTGGATCTCTGTGAAAGCTGGAAAATCTCGAGCTTCTCAAGCTCTGCCGGACTTTGATGGAATCATGATGGTGACTCCACTTGCTTTTATGAGGCTGATTTCTTTACTGCAGTGGTACAGTAGAAAAGTTAAGAACTTTTCTTCTCAAAGTGTGACAGGTTAAACATCTCACACTGAACTGTTGATTAGTTACCTTTATTTTGCTTAAATAAAACGATTTTAGCAGCTCTGAGAATAGTGTACCATTTTTTTAATTTGTTTAATAAAACATTTAGATCTTTTCTGTTGGGTCACCTTTTGCCTCCACTGTCGCCTCCACTTGCCTTGTTTCTCTGCAGTCTCCGAGTTAAGGAAGCGATTTGAGAGCATCAACACGAGTCAGAAGGACCGCTGGGACATGAACAGGTGAGACATCAGTAGCTGCTGCCCTCAACAGACTTGTGTACGCAGTCATGATTGTATTTCTATGGCTGACTTGTGTTCTGGGGAGGAGTTAATGCCGCCTTGTCCCGCCTCTCCTAGGAAGGAGCGAATTGCACGGCGCCTTGAAGGGATTGATGGCGATATCCAGTTATCCCTTTCGAGCACTGGTCTGGTAACCCATCGGCTGCTGGAGGAGGACACACCCAGATACACCCGAGCAGCAGACACTTGTGACCCATGCACAGGTAAGAGACGTGTGGTGGTGGGACGATTCTTGACTCTAATTATACTGTACTGTATTTACAACCAACTAAAACATGAGTACTTGTGGGTGTTAACGAATTTCTGCAAACATAAGCTTGTTGAGAAGTAACCAAAGCAACATGCTAGTGAAACCCACAATAGTTCTCAATAGCATTGATTGGAACCAGAAATCTAGAGTGTTTAGAGCCTCTTAAAGGCTCTATTACACAGTAATTTAAGCATTTGCAGTTGACGTACTGGCAGCAAACAGGGTATAACCAGGCTGTAACTTGCTTTTTTGCCTCCAGCTTCTCTCCAGCACTTTGGCAGAGATGATCCTGCTGTGTCAGACCTGCCTGGCTCAGGGTGTGTGTCCAGGTCCCGGATGCATCCGGAGACGCAGTTGGCCCACTCGGAGCCGTCCTACGAGCCCGGCTCTGCCAGCACAGCTGGTCTGGAGTCCAAAGCGGAGCGCATCGCCCGTTACAAAGCGGACCGTCGCCGCCAGCTGTCGGAGCGCTACCGCATCTTGCTGGACGAAGACGGCGAGGCGGACCACTCCCGAATGTGGAGGGAACCCAAGGGCTCGGAGCACCAGCGCAGGCAGCAGGTGGACGTGGGTGAGCAAGCCAAGCACGACACCCACACGTCCCTCCCCCAGACGGGCAGGGGGGACGTGGAGAGGGACTACAGCAGGGAGCGGGCCGACTCGCTCTCCGAGCACGAGAGGAGGATGAACCTGGAGAACCAGAGGAGGGGGCAGGATAGGGGTGGGGTGCGTGGGGGTGGTGCCCCTGCCCCTGACCCTTCTACCACTTACATGGACACCTCGGAGTACGCCCGGGCTCCAGCTAGGGAGCAGGTTGGCACAGGGGTCCCCAGCTCACCCAAGACAAGCCGACCTGCCAAGCAGGCGGCTTCCCCTGGGGATTTGTTCATCGAACAGCAGGCCCACAACGTCCTCCACAGACAAGGGTAAGTGTTGGCTGCCCCCGACACTCATGTCACTCCTCATCTGTTCATGTGTTCTTTTTGGCAACCTTCCATTCTCACCTTTTCATTTCACTCTCTTTTTTCAGTCCTTTCCTCTCTCTCCCTTCTTCTCCTGTTCATTTAAAATTTCAGTTTTGGCCTCCAGCACTGTATATTTGTAATGTCTTCAGCAGACACTTTCTTCATGCAGAGCTTCAAAGCATATGGATCCTCTTGTGAAATGGTGCAATATTGAGTTTTTTTATCTTTTTCTTTTTACAACTCTACAATGAAAGAAATCAGAACGTGGAATCACACATATGTTAAGTTAGCATTAATGGCAAATTCCCACGTAGCATAAATAAATCTAGTAAAATATTGAAGATTTGTGTTTTTAATCCTGATGATTATTCTTATCTGATCTCCACAGATTTATATTTCTCCATTATTTTCCTTTTCCCTCAGCTTTATCATATTTTCTTCTCCTTCTTAACTTTCTAAAAGCTTAATGGATGTGCGATGCACAATAACATTTTCTGAATTTGAAATAAGTAAAGTTAATCTTTTTGAAAACTTGAGTAGACAGATAATGATGCAACTGTGTGCTTGCATTTGCAGCTCATATGCAGGCTGAATGAAAATTAAAATGATTAAATGTTTTAGGTTGTGTATCTGTACTTTTACAGTTGTGCAGATGCACATAATTTCCAATATACAGGGGTCAGTGTGTTGACTGCCATCATCTTTGCAACGTGGTCATGTGACTCGCATATCCATCATTTACTCTGGTCTTGCCTTTGTGTCCTTTTCTAGTCTTTTCTCCAGTGTTTCTCCAGTACTTGCGTGTCGTGTTTTTGCACCTTTGTGATTCAGAACCATGACCCTGCTGTAATTCAGCTTCTGTGTGTGTTTCTTATTGGTTTGGGTAAAATCTTGAGGTTTTGGCCTTAAAACTCCAGTTCTCATTGGCGCACATTCAATCGTCTACGAGTGCGGCGAAGCTGCCTGTCCAATGTCAGAGTTGTGGCTCTGCTGGAGGGGTTTTGGCTCCTGTGGCGGGGAGATTTGTAATTGCTATTTGTGTCATGCAACCTCATCTCATCATCTTCTTTATCCTTTCCTCTTATATGCAGATGTGTTGAATTGAAAGCCCTTTTTTATGTCGTATGAATCGGAAAATCACTTTTCACATTTAACAAGATCAATCAAGGTCTGAAACATTTGGCCTGCTGGTCAAGCTAGATGTGCATAAGCTTGTGTCTGTTGGTCCATGGCTGGCGGCCATGTTGAGAGGCTCACTCATTCACATCTCTGTCGCTGCATTTAGCCTCCCTAGCCAGCCAGCCAGCCAATGGTCACTCCAGACCGATTCAGAAGGAGACACCATTTCCCCAATCAACTGGCCTTCCAGGTACCTTCATGTTGGGGTGACTGGTTGTGTCTGATGTTCTCTCTCTAATACCCATCACATCTAACCTCATGGCCCAGTTCAAAACCATATTTAGTCTCTTCTCCACTCTTTGACACAGGAGATCTGACTGTATCTATGTAGCCATAGTACTTCAAGGGGTCATTTGATTATGAAGCTTATTTAGGGTTAGAAGGGCTGTTTAGTCCTGAAGGACCAACGTAGTTGAGATTCTGCCTTAAGATGCTGTAACTAAAGTTTACAGCATGGTACGTTTAATAAATCCCATGTGATAATGTCCATGATATTGTGCATTTTGAATTGGGCCTTTTATTTCTCATAGCCATGTTTTCATCCCACACTGTTAACGGATGGTGGTGTTGATTTTGTGGGGGGGGGGGGGGGGGGTTTGTGTGTGCGAACATTTATTTATTTTTTTTCCAATTTCCTTAGAGTCCCTTTCTAGTATAACAGTTACTAATATGTTGGACAGTCAAAACATTGCTTAATCTTCATTTCATAGCTTCTCTATTTTAGTGTGGATCTATAATTGCCTGAAATTACAAAAACACCCTTGTATGTATCTACACGGGCCAGTGTCTGGGATAGGTCACATTTTGGCAAAGATAAAATGGATGTTGAAGTTGAAAATGCTGGCGCAGCGAGTCCAGCCACGCAGGGTGCAGCGTGCTCGTCATGGACGGACATCTTTAGCCAATCGGCTGTGTCCCCTCCCCCCACTCTTGCTTTTTTGGCTGCGTTGTGTGAGATTTCTGTGTTGAATTATTGAGATGCATCTTAAGATACTTATAAAGGTCATTAATATGTCTCCACTTGCAAAGAGACACAGAAGAAAGCAATCATAATTGACTCGTGTTTGACTCGTATTAGGACGGGAAAGGTTCAAGCGTGTAAAATACACCATATATGCAGGTGAACCATCAGCGGCTGGAGGCTTTGGGCCCGGGTCAGGTCATGGAGCCTTTGGTAACTAAAGGAGTGTGGAAGAACCCGAAAATATGGCTCTGTTCAGGAGGCGTGGGAAGACAGGTTAATGGCTTCTGCCTTAACAGTTCTCAGCTGCAGGAGTTCCAGTCTTGACATAGGTTAACAGATGGAGGATTTGAAATAATGCAGTGTGCAGTAACAGATGTTCAGAGAAGAAGGTGACAAAATGTTGGATATTTTTCATTGTTTTAATGTCTTAACCCCTCCAGAAATGGACGTCTTTTTGTATAATCCAGAACTGTTTCGTGGTTTATTAAACAGTACTTGGAAACTGAAGAGTTTAAGTGAGTCTTACCATCTGCTTCCTCTGTGCTGGGAACTTTAGCCTGCGGAGGTAACCTTACTAAAAAAAAGTAATGAGTGGACCACTGACAGCACATATCATCATGAGGTACTGAAATATGAATACTAATATCAACATACTGTATTCACCAATTATAAGGCAATAATGAAAGCTGAAAATCTTCAGGCTCTGACCAGTATTGGTGCTCTAGTGAGTCCAGGTTCACGTTCCTCTCATCTGCGGGCATTTTGTTGCAGTACCTCTGGGCCATATTTCACTTACCAGCACATGTTTCTCATTACTGCTGCTGTAGAAAAGATGAAATTTGAGAGCGTCCGAATGTTTGTTTTTTGTTGTTTTTTTCCCTTCCAAATATGATCAGGTTGATCACATCTTAATATACTGGAGCCACACTCGAATGAAAGCATGTGTGATTCGCATCTTTAAGGAAGAGGCATTGTGCAGAAGACTTGGGGCTGTATTGTTATATCCTCATTGCCTAACTCATAAAAGTGTCCCACCTCAACTCGCTGCTTGTGCAACGTGATATGTTTAATTTTTCCCCTTTGTTCTCTTTGGTCTCTCTCTCTCCTCCTGAAGAATCCGAGTTAGGGAGAGGCTGACACGTGAAGAACCCTTACACAACAGCCTCAAGCAGGGTTCCATGTCCGACGCACCCGTGTACCGCCGTAACCCCTACTACCCAGCCCGCTCGGCCTACCAGGAGCAGCCAAGCACCCACCTCGCCTACCAACCAGCCCAGCGGCAGCACTCCCGTGCTGGGCAGCCTGAGTTCCAGGACCGTGGCTGCCTTGGCTACCTCTCCATGGGCAATGAGCCCAGCCCTCAGGTTTGGCAGGAAGCGGATATAGGAGCGGAACAAGTGGAGAATATGAGGCAGGGGCGTCAAGACCCCCGGGCAGAGAAGCTCTCGAGCACCAGGAGAGCCGCGTTGACCTCCACAGCCCGAACGACGGAGAGAAGTTCTGACGGCCATTGTGGCAGGCCTGGGGAGATACATCGGACCTCTGTCAAACAGGGCCGGGATGGACCGAGCAGAGACGGAGTAAGCGAAGAGCCTAGAGGGAGATATGGTGGTCGGTCACGCAGAGAAGATTATACTGAACACGTGTCCCGACTTCAGGCGACCGAAGCAATGCAGGCCAGAACCAGGCACGTCCAGGACAGACTGGAGGGCTGGCATCACCAGCGAGGAACCGCCTATCCGCCATCCCAGGCCACGGCCCAAGCGCCTGATCCACCGTCCAATGGACGATGGGCTCCAGGTCCAGCCAGGCACCTCACTCATTACATAGCAGAGTCGGAGAACATCCAGACCGCTCCTGCTCTTGCAGCACCTGCCCAGTTAGCCCTCCACTGCAAAGGTGGAGGCCCTCAGGCCAGCGCGGCCAACGGAGATCGACCCCCTGTTGATGCGAAGGTTTCTGTAGCCCAGCTCCGCCACTCCTATCTGGAGAGCGCCACAAGCCCCCGGAAGCCTGATCAGCATCAGTATGTGGAGCTTTTTAAACTACAGCGTGCGCCTGTGTCCCCTGCTGGGCCGGGCTCTTTCTAGGACTAACTTTGGAAAATTAACCAGCCTTCAAATTGCTTCGACTAACTTCTAACCACAGAGGAGATAGAAACGTAAAAAAAAGCGCTTGTTCATTCTAACCGCCCGCTATCTGGCTACGTTAGTTAGCAGACTCCACAGCTTTCAGCCAAGAAATGGGGGTGTGGCTTACTTTCTTCTGTTGCTGGAGGGATGCATGTCAGTGTCCCGTCCTCACTGTTGTTCGTTTACTGTCGACACTAATTTGGCCACTTTTCAGCCTCTTAATCCCTTAATCTTAATCCGCCTGCTTACTCCACTCTGTCGTGGTAGGGTGGAGGGCTTCCCCGCCGTCACCGAAGTGCCCTGGAGAAGCGAGAGAGTGTCCCGGCGGCCCCGGATGTACACATCTCCCTCTGAGAGTAGAAAGACCTCCGAGAGGTTTAGAACGCAGCCCGTCACATGGGCTGAGCAGCGGGAGACCAATCGGTAGGGAAGGCGAAGAGGGCCGTCCCTGCACGAGCACGCCAGTGTGGGGCTGAGCTTGGAGACGGCACCTGCAGCTTTTACACTGTTCTCCATCTGCTGCTGAAACGTCTTAACTGATATTCACACTGAGTGTTATGTTTTGTGTGACATGGCCTTTGATGGGTTAGCCACTTTTATTCCCTCAATATATACAGATCAATATATCCTATTCACCTGTTTACAAAAGAGGTTAAATGGTACATCTTAACCCCCCCCCCAACCGATGGTCATATTAATTGCTGCAGTAAGCCATCTTAATTGTGTCTCTTTCCAACTTTCCAATTAACAAGATTGTTGCTGCATTCTGTTATTCTGCCATTCATTTACTTTCCTTCCCAGAATGCAAAGCCTGCTGACTTCTCTCTTGATTACTCACACTGTCATTGCTCCTTCTAACATTTGATTGGTTGAGTCATTATCTAACTGCTTCCAATTGATTTGCATTGATCTTTTGAATGTATTGGATACCTGATTTTTGTTATGCACTTTCCACAGGTGTTGCCCAATCTCAGAAGCACAAATTACAGAAGGTTAGTCAAACATCTTTAGTTGAAGCCATCAAAACATTTTTTTTAAATGCTAGTTCTGTAATATAGTGTCATTTGTTTTGCTGTGCTACTTTTAAAATGAGATTTTATATTTTGTTGTGTAACATTTTTTTATTTAGTTATTGTTTTATGTAATAACAATAGCTAATTTTCTTTTTGTCAGTTAAAGATTTTTAAGACTGGAATAAAGGCTTGAAAAAGGACCAAGTAGATGATGTAACCTAATTACACAGCTTCTGAAGATTAATCATTTTGCTTTGGTTTCAGATCTTTGTGTTCATGATTACAATTCCCAGTAGTGTAAGCCCATTCTGCTGTATTACAGCCTACCAGCTGTTCTGTGCTGTAAAGCTTCTGAGACTTTGTGTCATTTAAAATAAAGCACAGTAAAGTTTTAAAGAGGCCAGCTGATATTCCACATCCTGTCTGCTAAACATTGCTTTAAAAATTGACCTACTGCCAGTAGATCAAATATGTCAGCAGTTGGCCTATGAACAAGAGCAGGTCCTTTTGTTCTGGTGTGGAGGAGAGTGGTGGCTCAGGGTGTGGTGTTTTGAAGCCCTCTGTATTTCTGTGTTCGAAAAGACTGCTAATGGCCAAAGGTCAATGAAAATACCCCTTCAAAACATTTAGATGTTGTATTTGTGAAATCAATTTAAAACGTTGGAAAAAACAAAATGTTTTCTAGATGCAGAGCACAACTCTTGGTCTCCTTGACCCTTTAAAAATGTTAAAATCGCTCAACCAGTTGTCTTTATGTGTGTGTGAGAGAGAGAGAGATTCATTTCAGCAACACAACAAACTGTGTGGCAAAGGTTTTGCACTCCATCACTCTTGGGTGTAGCATTAGAGCTACATCAGGAGCCACGCTATAGAAATGATGTCAGGACTGCAGTATCTTCCCACCTGCAGGCCCATGTGGCCCACTGCTCCAGCGTTAGTCCTGACTCAGACTCAAGTGAAGCTGCAGTAGGCGCAGTCTCAGCAGCAGGCCGTGGCCCAGGGCCAGGGGCTTTACTCCAAGCCCCCACTTGTTGACAGGAGAAATAATTTGCCTGAAATTGGTCAGGGACTGGACAACAGGAATACACTCCGTCTGTGAGTGTATGTGTGACTAAAATCTTTTCACCATGTGTGCCGGACTTCGTGTTGTCCTCTGTAAGACTTTTGCTTTGAAAAGGTTGTTCTCACGAATATTCCTTCTCTCTCTCTCTCTCTCTCTCTCTCTCTTCTAAATGTCCTGTTTTTCCTGTGTCCTTTCCCACTCCTTTCCCAGTGGATGAAGAGAAGTTGGATGACAGAGCAAAAATGAGTGTTGCTGCCAAGCGCTCTCTCTTCAGGGTATGTGCAAGCGTGTGTCTGTGTACGTGTGCAGATGGCTTAAAAAAAAAACACTTTTCCAACTTCACACAAGATCACTAGAAAAAAAAGTAAAGAATTCCACAGTTTTCACAGTAGAGGTTTATTAGCCCTTTATGAGCATGAGAAGGTGCTTTTTTTTGTCATTTCTCATGTCTCACCATGTCTCAGGAACTGGAGAAGAGCGTGGATACTGTTTCGAAGCCACAGGGTTACAGCGGTCCGTCTGCACGCAGACTGAGACGAGATCAGGAGCGCTACCGCACCCAGCCCGTCACCTCTGAGGAAGTTGTCAGCGCTGCTACGTAAGGCAGCGCTCACGGATCCGAACACTCGCACACGCGGACGATCGGTCTCTCTCTAGGGTGTGGTCCTCTGGCTGTGTCTCTCTATCTCTGCAGAGCATCTCTTGTTAAAGTTGTTAAAAGTTCCTGTGAGAATTGATTTTTGTATAATCAGTATATGGTTTCAAAGTATTGCATAATGTAGTGGATCTCCAAAAGTGCGTTTAACCATCACGATAAATTCTTTTCCAGTGAGTCACTTCTAAGCAACAGCTTTCATCCATGTGTGATTATTATACATTTGCCAATGTTCCGTGAAAAAAAAAAAAATACCCTTCCACTCATGTAGTTGCAATCTCAGGAATTTCTGACTTCTTTCTCCCCACCCTCCCCCTCTCTGTTGCCCCCTCTGTACCCCTCTTCATTCTTGTGAAGTGTCCCTGGTCCGTTGTCACAGACCGTGTCTGTTCGTTCTTCACTAGCGCGTGCTTGTAGTCCCACTGTAGTCAGCAGCACAGTCACCCAACCCAGGTACTCCGTAGACGTGGACACACGTGCACGTGTGTGTCAGGCAGACATGGTCATGCCCATGGATACTAACATGCCCAGCAGTCCTCACAGAGAGCATGTACTTTTATTTCCAAACCGTGCGTGTTAACACACTTTTGTGTGGTTTATGCTCTTTGAAGTGACCTGGTTAACTAATGCGGTCCAGCAAAACATTTCTGAGGTTTAGAATTTTTTGTGGAACACTTAAAAGCATTTTGTTACTGTTGAATAGTCGTTGGGCTGTAGAATAGTTAGTTAGATGAAGTATGTTAAAGGTGAGTTTATGGTTAGGTGCAGTGCTCCCTCTTGTGGGAGGTTTTAGGATTAAACGGTCACTCTGGATCATGCACATTGCATACATATTACAAAAATCATATTACATTTGACAGAAATTGTGTTCCTCTCTGTGACCGGCTCAACCCACAGTATTGTAGCCCAAAATAATTCCTTTGTGACTTTTAGAATTTAGATGCAAAACGGCTGATTAATCAAAGGTCACCTTTTAAAAAGTGGATATCTTGTGATGTCTTTTAAAAAACGTGAAACCTTGTGATGAGTGATGGGATGACGGGGACAGGATGTGTCCCACTGTGGGGACACCCGTCACTCCCAGAGCACGTGTGTCCCACTAGAGCAAGCGCCAGGCCTTCCTACGGCATGCATGCTGGGACATTACTCATTTGCTGCACTGAATATGCTTCTCTAACCTCCTTGGACAAACCCTCTGCCCATAAAAGGCCGTTAACCAGGCATTTATTCCACCATGTGGATAAATGACACCGCGTTCTGATGTAAACAGGAAATGGATTTAAAATGACGTAGGCAGTACCCAGCAGAGGCTTTGTTTAAGGTTCTGTTGCCCCTTGTTGCACCATGGTTGTTATTATTCCTCCCACAATGCATGCATCAGTCATGTAAACACAGAAGTTGTACTATTAAAACCCTTCGCCCTTTGAAAATCCTGAAGCATAGTTTACAATAGTTAAAAGGATGACATGACGCATGTCTATGAACTGTCAAGTTGTGCTAATATACTGTTCTCACCCTCCTCTCTCCCTCTCTCCCTCATCTCCTCTGGGGTGGTACCTTCTCCCCCAGCTCTGTGGTCCAGGAGCGGGCAAGGGCGACACAGCTGCGTCAGGATGTGTCCGAGGCTGGGAGAGCCGGCCACTCCGTGCCCGACACCGCATGTCAAGAGGAGCCGGACCTCTCCACGCTCAGCCTGGCGGAGAAGATGGCCATCTTCAACAGACTGACCCAGACGTCCGTCCTCAAGCCCACCGGCCGCAGAGACGGCCGGTCGAGGCGCGGGAACGCCCGCTTCCAGACCCAGCCCATCATCCCAGGACAGGTAGACCACGTTTTTTTTTTATGTCTGGCAACACTGGTTTTTTGCTGTTAGATCCATCTTCAGGAGCTGTTATGCAGTGACCCTGAAGAGCACCGCAGAGGGGCAGAGAGGGTGGACGTGACTGGCAGTTGCGGACCAACCGTCAGGTCTGATGCTGAAGGTGTACTGGAGAATTAAGAGAAAGGTGGATGTGGAAGGTGTGGACGGGTAAAAGCCTTGGCTCACCCCCAATCCACATTCCCAGACTGCACTGCTTGTGCGGAGAGATGATCTCTCCTTCCTCACAGCTTGCAGGCTTCCCTCTCCCACTACGCCTCGATAAGGCCAGATCTCTGAGGCCTCCTAAGTCTTTAATTAAATGTAATGTTTTCAAATAAAGTTCTAGGTCTTTCTACCCCCCCCTCCCCCCCCCACACTCACACACACACACACATTTCAAATGTTGAACCTTCAATCGCACTTTTTGCATATTTTCGCGTACATACAACCTTCTTGGCCACCTGTGTGGGGGCCTGATGCTTCTCTTTGGTGCAGGGCGGCTCTGGCTCTGACCTTGCTGAGGAGGACGAGGAGCAGTTCTCAGACAGCCCGAGCGAACTGGACTATGTGAGAGCTTGAAGGAGCGCTGCGCTCCGCTCGACGCTTCGACCGCACTCGCGCTCCGGGCCGTACCTCAGCAGAGTGGCACCTGCACGTTGTGCTGCAGTGTCCATGCTCTAATTCCACGATCCCCTTCGGGATCGGCTGGATGTTAGCATGCTGCTAGCTACGAGTCTTAACTGCACATACAGTAGATTCAGGAAGTATTCACATGCCTTGTTGCACACTTTTATAGTGTTTTTGGATATGGTTTTGAATGTATGTGATTGCCATTTTTGCATTTGGTACCATTTTGATGTTGAATGAATATGGTAATCCTTTTTAGTTTGTCCTCTAGTTAGCGTTTAGCTAACTCCAAGCAGGAGTTACAGTTTAGCTAACTCCAAGCAGGAGTTACAGTTTAGCTAACTCCAAGCAGGAGTTACAGTTTAGCTAACTCCCAAGCCTTTTACAATGGCTTCTGTTTTGCCTCTCTGCCATGAAGTCATGAAGTCTGCCATGCAGTTACAAATTTCAAAACCACAACACAATGTTTTTGATGTTGAACCTTTTTGAACCGTGGTCTAATTAAGAGGTCAAATGATTCGTCTTCCCCCTGGACAAGCCGTCGATGAGCCTTGTGTGTAGTGGGAGCTTTGCTAGTATTGGCCCGTGTGTCCTGAGCTGTTTGTGTGAGTGCTTCCTTTAGGAAGTCCCCTGCCAAGGCTGCCTTTACTGTGGTAGGGTGCTGGATATGCTCTGGGCCTAGACCCACACTACAGCCAGTGCAGAGAAGGCCTGTTGGCTTGTGTTAAGGTCATGGTTTCTGCTGTGTGGTGTCATTACAAGAAGCTTTATTCTTAATTGATTTGTGTACTGCTTTTGAATGAGTGTAGCAATTTTTAAAGCTATGACTTCTTCATTCCCTGTTTAGAAGGCATGATGAACAGTATGTTTTGCTGTGTGTTGTTCTGTGAGTCTGTGTGTGTCTGTCTATATCCTTGTGTATACAATTTCTGTATGTGCATCTTGTTACTCGTCATTGTGGTTTTGCGGGTAGAGACTTTGATTAGTCAGCACGATTTACTGTGTGTGTGTGTGTGTATGCATTTGTGTGTGTGCATGTTTGTGTAGTAAATGGACAGAACTGTGTAAGAGGTGTATAAGTGTTAGGGTTAGGCTTTGTCCCTGTGTCGAGACTTCCTGCTACTGGACACACTGGTTCTCTGATTGACTTGGTGACCAACACCCCCCCCTCCTCTAGTCCTTCGTCCCTCAGTCCTGCTCTTCATGTGTCCTTTGTGTATTGTCCTCTTCCGTCTCCCTGTACCCGTCACCTTCTCCCCCTGCCTTTATTGCTACCTGACACTTCTTTCTGATATATTCTTTCTATCTCCTTCTGACTGCAGGTAGAAGGTGTGTCTTCCATAAGCACCTCCTCCTCAGCCGTTAGATCTTCCACAGTTTCCACGGCGCATGCCGGCGACATCCATCTGACCGCTCCCAACATGTCCAGCATCACCTATGACCAAAGAACCCTTCCCTCCTGGCAACAATCACAAACTGCTACGGCGGTACAGAGCTGCAAGGGGCCTTCTGAAACATCTGCAGCCCAGAGAGAGGAGCCCAACTTGGGTGTTGGCAAGAGGAAACACCCCTCTCCGGAGAGTGTGAAGCAGCCAACCAGGAAGTGGGAGGGGCAGAGGGAACACAGCCAGGAGGAACTTGCCTCCTGGGATCTTCCGGACACAGCCAGTCCAAATAGGTCAACAACAGCTGTGCCAGGTAGGGTAAAAATGTGGAATGTTTATACAGTTACCAGCCACTTCATTACGTAGTCTTGTTCAGTTTCTCATTAATGCAAATATCTGATCAGCCAATCACGTGGTAGCACGGCAAGTAGACATGCTCAAGATGACCTGCTGTTCAAACTGAATTGCTCAAAATTTCAATCTGACCATCAGAATGGCGAAGAAAGGTGAATTACGTGATTTTGAATGTGGCGTGGTTGTCTGTGTAAGACGGGCTGGTCTGAGTGATTGAGACTGCTGATCTACTGGGAGATTCACAGAGAAACGGTCCAGTGTGCAGCAGTACTTTGGGTAAAAATGCCTTGTTGATGCCAGACTGGTCAGAGGAGAATGGCCAGACTGGTCTGAGCAGATAAAAAGGCAACAGTAACTCTCCACTCTTTACAACTGAGGTATATGCATCTCTGAATGCACAACGGACCGCAGATGAGCTATATCAACACACCAGGTGCCATTTCTGTCAGCTAAGAGCAGGCCACTGAGGACATGGTTTGTGCTGGATTACCAACATTGGACAGCAGAAGATTGGAAAAATGGTGGTTGGTCTGAGAAGTCTAGATTTCAGCTGCGACATTAAGATGATTAGAATTTGGATGGATCCATCCTGTTTTGTGTATTAACAGTCCATAGCTGGTGGTGGTGGTGTAGCTATTTCATAGTGCGGTCAATGTGGACCAATTGAGGAATGTTGGAATGTCTCAGAGAGGAATGTCTCTGAGGAATGTTGCCAGCACCTTGTAGAATCTATGCTATACAAATTCTGAAAACGGTTATGAAAGCAAAAGGTTATCCAACCCAATGCTTGCAAGGTGTACCTAATAATGTGGTCTGTGTGTGTGCTGTGATTTGTTTGTTTCTTGCTCTGCTCTTGCTCTTCCCTGTGGGTTGGCACTGCTGAGTGCCAACCCACTGGAGCTGGAGTCCTGCAGAGCCCAGCCCAGCTCTCTCTAAAGCTCTAAAACATGCAGCCTTGTTTTGGTGTGTATGACTATGAACCTCCAGTCATGTCACAGAGAGAGAGAGACGACGCTCACACTGCACAGTGTGACCCGCCATTTCCTGCTGCATCTGTGGTTCATGTCCCATGTGCTTCTGCGCGTTTCCTCTGTCTGAATCTACAGAGAGCACGTGCGCGTGTGTGTGTGTGTGTGTGTGTGTGTGTGTGTGTATGTCCGTTTGTCTGTTGATCCATCATGCATTCTTTATGTAAATCCGATCAAATAAATTAAACAAAAATATGTCATGGGAGGTTTCCCTAATGTTGTGTGTGTGTGTGTGTGTGTGTGTGTGTGTGTGTGTGTGTGTCAGTCTCTCTCACTCTTCTGCCTCACTGAGCTCAGCCACTGGGTTGTCCTAACAGCTTCCTGTGTGTGTGGGTTTTGTCTGTAACAGGTCTTCCCGAGCAGACAGTAGCAGCGAGAGGCGTAGCAGCGGTGGCTGCATCACAGTCCGCTCTCACGCAGCACACACACGCTTACACACACACCCTGCAGTCGCCCGAGTCCCACAGGCCCGCTGACGAAGGCGAAGGCGAGAGAGAGGACTTTTGCCCAGGAGAGGAGGACGAGCTCTTGGACATCATGTCATCCAAGCAGATGTCCATCAAAGACAGGTGGGCTGCTTTGACTGCGTTACGCGTCTGTGCTTGAACAGGAATACACTTTCATAACTGCCTTTTTCTGTCGGAAGTGCTAGAATGTGGATTAATGAGATGTGGCAAAGGCCACGACCCCTGAAGCATTTCTATATAAGGCTGTGGTGAGTCTTAAACATGGGATTGTCCATTATGACCCGAACTGGACTGTTTACAGATGCTAAAGCTTACAGTATAGACAGTATAGACTCGACATGTTGACTGTTTACAGATGCTAAAGCTTACAGTATAGACTCGACATGTTGAAGTGGAGGCAAACATTTAAGAGGCCTTGAGTGATGCTGCTAGCATAAAGGTAGTTATTGCAAGTGTGTGGATGTGTGACGTGATTTTACAGACAGACGGAGACGGAGAAGGAGACCGAGGAAGACTTCCAGAACGTATCAAACTAATGCCAAATTGGTTTTAGCTTTTTGTGATCTCCATCTGTACGCCGTAAAGCTTGGTTGTGGTCTTTAAGTAAAGGTTATCATGAAATGGATGTGTGAGTGAGGTAAAGCAAAGCCTTTGATATATAAAATTTGTGTTTTCATGAGTGCGCGGTCCTGAGATCACCGTGTCTGTGCAGTCTGAGGTCATGATTTTTAAGTTTCTGACTGTTGGTAAAAGTGACTCTGCATTTTGCTGACATAATGGTGGATATGGTGTTCAGCTGATGTCAGACCTCCGTGTTCTGTTGCCATGGTGTTGTACATGTGATGGATAGCAGGGGGTTATCTAATGCCACCACAGACTTGCTGGCGTAAACAAATAGGACTGTAAATTGACTGATGACATGGTGCGGTAACCACATATCCTCCCTTTGCGTGGCTCTCTCTATCTGCACTTAGATACTGCTCCACCCTGCTCCATCACTCCTGCTGGGCCCCCTGTCCCCTCCACCCTGCCCCATCACTCTCAGCTGTGTCTCACCTAACCATCTTTTAATGGATGGTTATCACCACTCTGGCAGTGGTGGGTAAAATTCTCCCTAGATTCCCTGCTGCCTGTTTTAGAGTTGATAATGTGAAGAAATTGCTGTGTATTTTGTATTGGGCTGTATAATAACATTCACTCCTATTCTAATTGTAATTAATTTTCTTTTGTAATCAACATCAAATATTGTTCAGTCTTTGCATTTTGTTTTATGTCTAACCTCTGTACTGCAAAATCTAAAGCTTTTTAATCCTTTATATTTGATGTGTGCTCCCCTTAAGCAGATAGACACTGTCTTAACAAACACACCGTCCAGACAGTAAGGCATAAGTGCAGTTATAAGAATGCTGGTGTTATACACAGGACTTAATACGTTTATATTCTATTGTCCATCAATCTGGAGTACAAATCTGTCATACTGTAGTTTGTTTAGTTTTTACTCAGAGATGTTTTCCTGTGTGCAGTGGAATATCTGGTAGACGTGATATTTTCCTTTTTTGGTTGTCTTTGTCAGTTTGCTCAGCGTTCGGTGTTTAATGGTGAGAGGTTACGGCAGGTCTGATGAAGAACAGAGGTGCCATTCTGTCTCGGTTATTTACGTGCGTGGTCTTTTTCATCTTTTGGACAATAAAAACAACGACAAAGGAGGAATTAGGAAGGGTTTTCACAGAGGAGAGGAGCGTTTTACCATTAGATTAAAAAAAAATCTAGGGCCAGTGGTATTGTTGGCCTATGGTTTTTAAGACCTTTTAAGTCCTTATTCGTTTAACCCCATTTTTTAGGGCAGTGGAATTCTTGATGACTTTGCAGTTTCTGATCAGCTCTGGGTAAGACTGGGCACTAATCACTACTCTTCTGTGAGGCTTCAAGCCACTGTTGGGTGTGTGTGTGTGTGTTTGACCTCACAGTTATGGTGACGGTGTGCTGTACTGGTGTTTCTACCCTGCTGTTGTGGTTATCTGTGACTACCTTTCCCTATTGCTTGTGGTGGTGGATTTGCTGGTTCCCGTCATGTTGCTAACCTGCTGGCATCCATACAGTCAGACTGGATGCTGGTCTCCCAGTTATGTCTTTCCATCATGGGGGATTATTTTGACCTCAGTTTAATGGCCTTGTTATACTGTCGTCGCAGCCATTGTGTGATACTTGGCCTTGGACTGTAGTACTAAATATGTGTCTTTTTTTTTTTTTTTTTTGGTTTGTTGTTTTTGTCGCTCCGATTGAACTGTCCTGTTTTATTACGGACAGTTTTACGTATGCCCAGTCCAGGGCTTTGCAGCTAACCATCTGTTTGCATTGTGATGTTTCTGCTGCTCACTTCAGCGATATAAAATAACTGTTCTTTTCGTGTTTTTGTCGGTATCGCTACTCTACGTAGACGTCATCTGTATGTCTGTGGCTTTCACTCCTTCATCCATCCTTTCTTTTGCATCTCTCCATCTTGTCTGTCTTTCTCCCCCCTCCATGTCTTCATCTCTGAAGGAGCCTGTCTTTTCTTCCACTCTGTCCTGTGCCTCTGAGACTCTGGACCCCATCGACCCTCTGTCGCAGGTGAGCGGGAGAACGCGGGTATCACCATGCTCACCTGGGTTGTAGACGCTCTTGAGAAATGGGGCCAGTTGAAGCACTAAAGCAGCCTTTAATGTGTACCGTCTCACATGGCACTGAAGTGTCCAGTATTTGTGCCATGCTATTCTCCCCAATGGATGACTATTGCTTAGTTTTTCTTCTTCCTTCATATCTGAGCTCACCTGGCTTTCCTCTGGTCCTGTCGGCCATAGAGGCTCTGAAAGCGCAGATGCACCGCTTAACTGTTTACTAGAACACTTAAGTCTCCATCGGAAGAGTTAGCACAGAGCGTCACTCCTTCATTCAGCCTGTACACACACACATACCTGACAGTGCTTGTGCACATACAGCTGGTACAGACACTCGAGATGGGGGGTGGGGGGGTGTCTGGCCTTTGCTTTGTTTTAAGAGCCTCTCTGGTCTATGCTGCATGTTTTCATCTGCCACCTTCTCTTTCTACTCTTCTATCACCCCTGTATTCCTGCCCTTCTGTCCCTCCCATGGAGGCCAAACCCCTGCTCGGGCAGGCTGATGAGCGTCACCCCTGGAGACGGAAGGTGCCCTATATCCTGCACCAGCAGACACACACACACACACACACACACACACGATGGCACTAGCTGTAGTGTACAGGGCTATGTCTTCACAGCACATCAAAGGTTTAAAAGCATTGGAAGGAAGACAGCAAACCAAGGATTTTATCTTTGGTGGTTGTAATGAAACAATTGTGCTGAACAATTAAAAAAAAAAAAAAAAAAAGATTTTTCATCCAAAATGAAATAAATTTGCAAAAGTCATCATTGCTGAATGTGAATATGAATGAGTCTTTGTGAGATTTTGTGGTAAGTTTGTCTTTGTTTGCTGCTCTTGTCCAGAGGATGGCTGGTGAGGAAGAGCATGTCCAGATAAGTTTGTCTTTGTTTGCTGCTCTTGTCCAGAGGATGGGTGGTGAGGAAGAGCAGGTCCAGATGACCGAACACATGCAAATGTCCATCCAGGACCGCAAGCAGCTCATCACCGCTCAAGAGAATGCCTGGAAGGTCAAAGGTCAGGGAGCTGCCAATGACTCCACCCAGTTCACCGTGGCTGGACGTATGGTCAAGAAAGGTCAGGCAATGTGCAATGCACGTCTTTCTTAAATTTTTTTTTTTTTTTTTTTTTTTTTTTTTTTACATATCTCCCAGATCTCCCTACAGCAAAACTATGACTCATTTGGCTCGAATTAAATGATGAATCCCACTTGCTGTCAATAGTACAGGACAGTTCTGAATGTCCTGCCATGTGTTAAGGATTAGCTAGTATTACCTCCAAGCAAAAATGTAAAGAATATAACTATATATGGCATTTCGTTGTGTTGTGGAAGTCATGGTTATGTAGTCTGAGTGGTTGAGTCATTCCAGACGCTGCTCTGTGTGCAGTGTTTGTGTGTTCTGCACCCGTGACCTCTCTGATATGATGTGCAAGCCAAACATAGCAAGAACACACCACCATCACACGCCATTTGCTGCCGGGGCTTTTTCAAAGCAAACCAAAGAACTGTGACTAATGTGCTTCTAATCATAATTCATTTGTGCTTTGTCTCATCACATTCTGTAATATTTCCCTTATGTTTGATGCCTATTCAGAGATTGAGGTCAGGCAGGACATGAAAGTGGAGTCAGACATGAAGTTGGAGAGGTTGGAGTCCTTCCTGGGTCGGCTGAACAGTAAAGGTGAGCATGTCCGGTCCAGCTGCCCCTTGTGTGTGCACTGCTGTGCTAAAACTACCTGGTCAAATCTGCACCTTTTAACCTTTTCATTTGTTTCCTCTTTGTTGACACCCAGTGGATGGATTTCAGGAGACCACGCTTACAGTCACTGAGAAGTCGGTTAAGGAGGTCATGACCATGGATGACGACTGCTTTGATAAGTTTTACAAACACACAGAGGAGCTCATGAACGTTGCTAGCAAAGTGGAGATCGACGATGACTTTGACGCCATCTTTGGAGCTCAGACGCCCAAGTAAGGCCAGAGTTAAAATTACTAACTAAGGCAAATGAGAACTTTGACCTTTCAACTTTCATTATTTAGGATGTTGACATAATGTATTATATTGGATGCTACTGTATTAGCAGAAGTAAACTAAGCATTAGAGGTATAGCAGAATAGCACGTTGGCTGATGTTAGTCACCAAACCCTATTTTCATCCCCAAGACTGCAGATGTAGTCCGACTGCACCCTGCAAGCAGCATTGTGTGTCCTGACCTTTGACCCTGGGTGCTTTCCAGACTGACCTCGGAGATGGTGCAGCATAAGCGGGCAGTGCGTCCAGCGCGGAACGTGCAGGCGTCCAAGAACCCTCTGAAGCAGCTCGCCGCCCGCGAAGACCTCAGACGAGAGTACACGGAGTCGAGACTCAACGTGGGCCTGCTGGAGAGCAAGAGGATGAAGCAGGAGAAGAGTGAGCGATGGAGGCGGGTGGAGAAGGGGGAAAGGCTCCGGGCTGGGCTGGGACCCTGCTGATGGTGGCTTTCTGAGATGAGATTCCTAAACTCTTTGAGTACAGCCACACTAACAGTATGTTATTGTAGTGTAGGCAGTACTGTAGAAAGAAACAGGAACTATGAGTGGGCTGTGTTACCATGTGGCAGTTTCCTGTATTTGTTTGAATTTGTATTCGTTTCAGTTCACGTAGATTTGTAGATTGGCAAGATACGTAGCCCCTCCCCCCAGCTCTTACTGTCTGTCATATGGTCTCTCGCTCTCTATTCAGTTAGCTGAATATTCAATTACAGCTTTGCCAAAGCAGCATTTCAGTAAAGCAGCATAAATGAACCTTTGTAATTAAGGAAATGAAGCATTATGTTTTAATAATTGACTTTATTTGAACTGTAATTGGTATGAAATCATATCTGAAAGAAGTAAAGATGGGAAATAATAATGAGACGAAATAATTGATAATTAGATATGTGTTTACAAACAGGGAAATAAAGTATGTGTAAGGGTGTGTGAGGGTGTGTGTGTGTGTGGGGGGGGGGGCTGACTGTGGCAGGCATATGTATATCGTCCAGTTTTTTGCTTTTTTCTCCCTATACGATTGGCGGTTTGTCAGTATTAGACACTTAAATTTGAGGTGTATCATCTCAGAGTTTGTAAAATAAATGTTGCATATTTGGTCAGATGTAGAGAGTGCAGCACTGTCTCTACAGTGTCACTGTTACACTGCTGGGAAAGTCTCTCCTGTCTGGGTAGCCATGAGTTCTTATATTGGCCGGTCTGGATGGCCGGGGTGTGTCCACAGAGTCTGTACTTGGTCAGTGTTGTCCTGTGTTTAGTCATTTTAGGTCCAGATAGCACTGCATTTTGCTTTGTGCCTGTATGTTCCAGTGAGTGTTTTAATTTGGTTTGGGCTGATTGGTTTGTTTTCGCGACTAGTCCTCATGTGGAACAGTGTTTTTTCAAATGTAACCAGTATGTAATAATCCTTAGATGAACTTTGAGTAATACTGGGTAATAGTTAACTTTGAGTAATACTGGGTAATAGTAATAGTTAACTTTGAGTAATACTGGGTAATAGTTAACTTTGAGTAATACTGGGTAATAGTAATAGTTAACTTTGAGTAATACTGGGTAATAGTTAGTTTACTTTGAGTAATACTGGGTAATAGTAATAGTTTACTTTGAGTAATAGAATTGCGCTAATTCACCTCTGCAAGTGGTATTTTTGTTTACCAAATCTGGAGTGCATAATGTCAGCTGGGTGTTTGTTTATATATGAGCGTGACCCCAACACCTCACCGCCATACAGCAGACTCTATTATAGACTGGAATATATTGAGCCAAATTTCAGTTGGTATTTGCATGTGAATTTGAAATCCCTCTCTTTCTCTACCTCTCCCACTGCCCCTCTGCCAGTGAGTAAGACCAGTGGATTCTCTGCTGTGGCTCTGGCTGGTTTGGCCAGTAAGGAGAACTTCAGCAGTGTAAATCTACGCAGTGTGAATATATCTGAGCAGAGCTCCCACAACAGCCACATGCCCTACAAGACCACCATGCTCATGCAGGTCAAAGGTCAGTGACATCTAGCATAAACCAAGCATGCTTACTAATGCAGACATGCAACATGAATACAGACCATGTAGATAGATCAGTTATGCTCTATAAGTACAGTATGTGAAAGTATATTCTCTTTAAGAATAGTATGTATAAGTATTTACTCTATATACTTTATAAGTAGGTTATGTACATGTTCTATAAGTAGAGTATGTTGCATCTCAGGGTCCTGTCACATGCTAGCACAGACTAGGTACTGTCCTTGTGTTTAAGAGCACTAATCCATCAGTGTGTTTACTGAGTGCCTTCAGAATGGTGGGAACACACTGTTACTGTTCAGGGCCTTCTGGGTAGATTTATAGTGGCTCTGGAATGCTACTTCCCATAAGGCACAAGTGCAGGAATGATATGCTGGCTTTGTTGCTGTATACCCCCCCCCAGCCTTCAGTGGGACAGACACTGTCTATTATTCTGTTCCTGTAGAGAAATAGACAAAGAAATAAGAAAGACATCCCAGATTTTTTGTGCATTTATTTTATTAGGTCGACGGCATGTCCAGACCAGGTTAGTCGAGCCCAGAGCGTCGTCCCTGAACAGTGGCGATTGCTTCCTCCTGGTCACACCCCACCACTGCTTCATCTGGATCGGAGAGTTTGCAAATGTCATTGAGAAGGCCAAAGTGAGTGTTCATGGTGATGACACGCGCAAGAAAGCAACGTCATTAATGATGTGCATATTTACATCAAGGCAGCCTGATTGGTGAATGAACATACCAAAATCCCTACATATGCCTGCTTATATACTCTAACATTGTCCTTTAATGGAAGGGGAATGCTAACATTTGTTTAAATGTCCTTTAATGGAAAATGGGGTGGTGTGGTGGTTAGCACTGTCACAGCAAGGGTCTTTATTTATGTCCAAAGACATCTATTTGTTTAAATGGAATGTGTGTGCGTGTTGGCCAAATATAGTTGGCTCCACTAGCGGGAATTTCCTAAGATGAATGAATGAATGATGAATGGCAGTACACAGAAGTTGCAACTGATAAAGAAAGCACAAAATATTTCTGCTTGCAGCATTTAAATAGCTTTGTTCATATTCATACTCATTTAAATAGCTCTGTTCATATTCATACTAATTTAAATGGATCTGTTCATATTCATTTAAATAACTCTGTTCATATTCATGTTTGACAAGTAGCTTCTTGTGTCGGAAGTCATCTAACCACAGTGCTGCTTTGACATCACACCAGAGGCAGGATGTTGGTTGTAAAAGACAGGAAACATCTCACAAAGATGTTTGTGAAAAGATCCGTCACATAGGCACGCTTTTAAAGGACGAGATCACTGTGTATGGGGTTAAATTTGACCCACATCTGACAAAGGCCCCCTGCAGCAATTTCAGTCTTTATTTACTTTTAATCTTCCTCCAGCCTACGGAACAAGGGATTACGTAGTAAACTTTGAGTTATATATAATAAAATGATCTGGGCAGGTAGAAGGCATCTTTCTCTCTTTCTTGCTTGCTTTTTTTCTTGTCCTGCTCCAAGTTGAAGGTAAACAACATCTCCCTGCAGGCTTCCGAGCTGGCGACCTTCATCCAGACCAAACACGACCTGGGCTGCAGAGCCTCGCATGTGCAGGTCGTAGAAGAGGGCATCAACACGCACAGCCACGCAGCCAAGGACTTCTGGAGGATTGTGGGAGGACAGAGCGGCTACCAAGGCAATATGCTCCATCCTGATCTTCCGCCATAGGCATGCATGCACGCTGGAGACGGGGCTCCCGAAGCTCACGCGTGATCGTGTGTGAGCTCCCCCCTGCAGCACTGTTGACATGGATGTGGATGGTGAAGGCTGATCTGAGAACTATATTCAGTGTGTAATGACAGAGGTGGTCCTGTGTGCTTCCATGCCACAGCCGCAGGGACGCCGGAGGAGGACGAGTTCTATGAGAGCGCCATAGTGGAGACCAACTGCATCTACAGGCTGCAGGCGGACAAGCTGGTGCCCGACGATGATTACTGGGGTAGAATGCCACGCTGCACCATGCTCCACCCTACAGAGGTCAGGCTCCGCCCATCACAGCCTGTAAAACACCAGTAATGCTAACGAATGCTTAATGAATGTGAATTTAAGAAGTGTGTGTGTGTGTGTGTGCGTGCAGGTGCTGGTGTTTGACTTTGGCAGTGAGGTGTACGTGTGGCATGGTAAGGAGGTGACCTTAGCGCAGAGGAAGGTGGCCTTTCAACTGGCCAAGCATCTGTGGAACGAGACTTTTGACTACACAACCTGCGATATCAACCCCCTCGACCCAGGGGACTGCAACTCCCTCATCCCCAGGTGAGCCCTCCCCAGCCCGGGCAGAAAGGGTGGTGAAGCAGGTGTGTTGGACTGGCATGCACGGAGCTGCCCACTGCTGTTCACGTGCTCTGTACAGTGCTGTGTAATGGCTCATTTTGGCACCAGGAGCCTTTTAAAGATGTGACATGGAGGTGTGCTCTGTTGGGAGCACACTCTCCTGTCAGAGCACCAGCCAAGAATCTTTGTTTTAGATAAACAGGTCTTGGTTACTCATAGCAGTGCCTAAAACATGATACCAAGGGCTTCAATTTGGCCAAAAACACCCCCCACCATTTCTCTCTCATTCAAAGTTCAATCCGCCTGCACCCTGTATTTTTCCGTAATGGCCTTGATGCTGTATAGCATGCTTTCTCTGGTTGTACCAGACTGATTTCTCCTTTTGGAGGTCCTGGTGTGAGTTTTTTGAGGGTTAGCATCAACGTTTAACCATGCTCTGTTTATTTTTGGGTACTGGTTTTCTAAAGCTCGGTGTGCTAAATGTGTTTTGGTGAACTTGCTGAGCAAAGTTAGCGATTTGGAAGTCTTCTAGATGAGCATGTGCAGAATGTATAAAGGATCACATATAAAGGATGGATTAGTCGTCTACCTATGCACATGAAACATATGTGGCTTTGAGGGGAGCTGTGTGTGTAGATCCATTCTGTGTGTTGGTAAATGATGCAGGGAAATTACTGTCTATCCTATTGCAATCCTCACAACCTGTTCTCATCTGCTTTTGGTTCCTAAATGAAGGGCTTGTAAAACTGTCTTTCTCTTTCTCTCAAACACTCCTCCTTTTTCTTCTCTCATCCCCTGTAATGCAGCTGTCTCTGTCTGTATACGTTTCCACACCTACTTTTATTTATTGTTCTCTGTGTGTGTGTGTGTGTTAGGAAAGGACAGGGCCGGCCAGACTGGGCTGTGTTTGGTAGGCTCACACAGCACAACGAGACAACGCTGTTTAAGGAGAAGTTCCTAGACTGGAATGACTCCAGTAAGGCTTCAAAGAAGAACGGTGACACGCAAGCTATTGAACAAAAGGTACCGCAGATCTGAAAGGTCTATTCATTCTGCTCTTTCACCTTCCTTCTGTCCTCATTAGCCACTGTGTTAAATCCACCCGTCTTACAGGCGTGTTTTATAGGGCTACAGTTGCATACTGTAGTCCATCATCTCTGAGCATGCCCAGTTTCTCAGCTGCCAGCTCCCTCATTAATCATGGGCCAGTTTCTAAACACAGGCCCACTGCTGATCTCGACACCATAGATGAAAAAGTGCAGTTATGTGCAGTTCTTGAATATCAGCAACAATGTCTATTATACAAATAGTAGAGATGTTAAATGACAGATTTTATATAGACATTGCAGGATTTCAGAAACATTGACTTCTTACATTTCACCTTGTAGGAAATGCAGAGTGGAGATTGCCGGCCATACAACGCCTCTCTCATGTTGCCATTGTCACGGACACCTGTCCGCACCATTGTAGACGGAGTCGATGTGGGTCGGGGTTACGGATTGGTGGAGGGAGATGAGAGGCGGAACTTTGAGATCAGCACTCTGTCCGTCGACGTGTGGCATATTCTTGAGTTTGACTACAGGTATAGAGTTTTATGTCAGTTGTAGCACACTGTGCCATTTATACAGTACAAATACATATATACAGTGTTTTTTCTGTTGAGAATCCTATTGTGTGAGTGTCATTTAACGTGTGATGTTTCCCTCTGCAGTCGACTGCCTAAGCAGAGCATTGGTCAGTTCCATGAGGGAGATACGTATGTTGTTAAATGGAAGTTTATGATCAGCACAGCAGGTGAACTCTTTTTTTAGGGTGGGGGGGCATAAACACTGTAATTTCTCTAATGGTTTTGGAGTGATTCGCATTTGTCTGCGTCCTTAATGTGTCTAAACCGCAAACCCATTGAATGATTCTATTTGCTCCACTGTCATACCAGCATCACGTACAAACGAAAGAGCTACCTCTCTTCATCTTGTGTTTGCGTGTGCATGCTTGTCTCCTCTCAGTTGGAAAGAGGCTGCATTCAGAACGGATCATCGGTCCAGGGAAGGAGAAGTGTGTGTATTTTTTTTGGCAGGGGCGAAACTCCACGGTTAGTGAGAAGGGGACTTCAGCTTTGATCACTGTGGAGCTGGACGAGGAGAGAGGAGCACAGGTAATCCCACTGGCGTGTTCCAGACCCTACGAACCTTAAGCAATCTGATAGTTATCAATATAACACACTGCTACCATGGAACTGCAGCATAACATACCGATTATAGGCCCTCCAACATGGAAGGCTGGATTAAGGACTAAGGATTAAGGACTAACATTGAGGAATAAGAAGGACTAAGGATTAAGGACTAAGGATTAAGGACTGTGCGTGCACGTGTATTCCAGCTTCAAGTGCCGCAGGGGAAGGAGCTGCCCTGTTTCCTTCAGTGCTTTAATGGAGGGATGATCATTCATGCAGGGAAGAGAGAAGAGGAGGAGGAGAACACCCAGCGTACGTCCCTCACCTTTTGACCTCTAGCACCTCTGACCTCTACCAGGACCTAATGCTCACACCCCCGTTGAGTCTCCTAGTTCATTTTAGCAAAACTTGTTTATTAATGTACTGACACGTTCCAAAGCACAACTAGTTTTCATACTTTCAACTTGCTGTGGCTCTTGATAAGAGGTTAGGAGGATGGAAAGTTAGGAGTGACTCATACCAGCAGGGCTTTGACTGACATTGGAATTCCTGTTTCCGACATGTCAGTCATGGATCGGCTGTATGGGGAAAACAGGAAACAGCTGTCTGGTGCAGACAGCGCCGAGCTAGCAGGGCCTTTAAAGCAGCCCCAGGACTCACGGGACAGTATGGCACTCAACTCCACTGGGTTGCCATCCAAAAAGAAACAAATATTAGAGCTTTATAAGATTATTAATTAATAGTAATACCAATACAATATTAGTATGCAAAACTAAATACGTAGTTTAGCTTCTGCGTACCAGCTCACTATGGATTATTGTTTTTGGTTCAAGAAGGCACGCGTGTTATTTGGTCATGTGTATATAGCAATAAGCTCTGGTATGGCTTTTGACAAAGGTGCTGTGTTTGTAGCTTTCCTTCATTTTGTGTCATAGGAATGAGATTCTCACTCTTTGTGCCGTCATAATCATTGCGTGCAAACCGGCTGCCCTTATTAAATTTACACTCTCCCACTTGGTCTAGACGACTGGCGGCTGTACTGCGTAAGAGGAGAGAAGCCTGTTGAGGGCCACCTGCTGGAGGTGTTGTGTCACTGCAGCAGCCTGCGCTCTCGCACCTCCATGATTCTGCTGAACATCCCCAAAGCCTGCATGTACCTGTGGCACGGCTGCAAGTCCCAGGCGCACACGCGGGACGTGGGCCGCACCACCGCTAACCAGATCAAAGAGCAGTGAGTCCATCCTTCGTTTCTGACACTCGCGTACACTCTCGCATGCAGATGTTATGTACATGCTTTATTTTTGTCACGCCTTTTGCACGCACACACACACGTTGGTTGTATTGTCACTGTGTTGTCAGCTGTCCTCTGGAGGCGGGGCTTCACAGTAGCACTAAGGTGACCATCCAGGAATGTGATGAAGGAACAGAACCAATAGGCTTCTGGGAAGCCTTTTCGAGGCGTGACCGGAAAGCATATGACTGCATGATTCATGGTGGGTGGAACCGCCGTGCACGTGTACAGTCCGTGTTTGTGTGAGCTTGTATGTACCCCGATGAAATTACGTGATCATCTATGTTTCAGACGTAGGAAAGTTCAACTTCATGCCCCGACTGTACCAGTTGAGCAGTGTTTCTGGGGAGTTTGCCGCTGTGGAGTTTTTGTGCCCGTACAGAGAGGCGAGCCTGGTGAACTCCATGCCATTCCACCAGGAGGACCTGTACAACGCCTCCCAGCCAGGTGCTGCACACCACAACACGCATCAACTCTGCCCCGCATGAGTCTCACACGCTCCCTCAGACTTGTCTTCGCACTGACACGGCCGTGCGCATGCTGCTCCGGTCAAATACTATGAAGATGAGCTAAATGATTCCAGTTGCAGGGCAATGATGTTACTTCCCCTTCATTTCCCCCAGTGTCCCTGTCATTTTATGCAGTGACGAGCTCTCCAGTGAGCTGGTCAGGTGGCGGTTTAAATAGATGCCCTGGCAGAAGTACAGGAGAAACAGCACTGATGTCCTGTCTGTGCTAGATGACCATGGCTATAGTGGTACTGTGATGTCATTTCCTGTGTCCTTCTGCTGTAGCTCTCTTTTTGGTGGATAATCATCACGAGGTGTACCTGTGGCAGGGGTGGTGGCCTCAGGCCAGTGATAACACAGGCTCCGCCCACATCCGATGGGACTCGGACAGGAAGTGCGCCATGGAAACCGTGCTCCAGTACTGCCGAGGTAATGCCACCAGATAATAAAGCTTTATTATGGAATAGCAAAAACATTTTCGAATAGTGTAATTTTATTGAATCTAATTTTATTTAATTGAGTCTTGCCACCAGTATTACTATTTTGTTGTCTGTCTGTTCTTTCATTCATGCCTATTCACTCCAGTTGATCCAATTTATTATGAAAAAGTCTGTACATTCTAAAACAAAACATAATTTAATAGTACTATTGCTCTTTAATGCTTTGCCTCTGCAGTAGACATGTTCCATGACTGTTTTGGTTTGTGGGAATGTTCATTTCAAAATACTCAACAACTCTCACATTATCAGATCAGGATGTTCACAGAACACAAAAAATCATTTTCATAATTGGCTTGTGTGTGTGTGTGTGTTTGGGGGGGGTCATGCAGAGAAGAATGACAAGAAGCCTCCTAAGGCATACCTGATTCATGCTGGACTAGAGCCGCTGACCTTCACCAACATGTTCCCCTGCTGGGAACACAGAGAGGACATCGCTGAGATCACAGAGAAGGTTTAACTTCACACACCCGACGACCACCAGCAATGCACATGAACCATAAACGCATGAGTTATGGGCAGGTGTGGATGGACCATGAATGGGCGAATGACCAGTGACCATTTCTCTATGCCCATCCCATACTGTAGGAGTCAGAAGTATGTAATCAGATTATTCTTGTGGAGGACGTCTTGGACAGACTATGTAAGACCACCTATCCCCTGCCTGACCTTGTGGCCAGACCCCTCCCAGAAGGTGTCGACCCTCTGCGCCTTGAGGCCTACCTGTCAGATGAAGACTTTGAGGTGAGTTAGTAAGGCCTGTTTGTTGAATTACAAAGTGGGTCTAAATAACACTTGTAATATAAGTTATAAAGAAACGTTTTGCTGCGGACTTCATCAGACACGGTCAGATTGTTAGCTGTGTGTCATAATTGTGAAACTGATACCATTTTTTTGCATTGTAAAACCTGTGTACACAGTATGTGCCTTCACTTCCCTTTATCTCGTTTTCTCTCTCTTGCTATGTCTAGTCTCTTTAGCTCTTTTTCTTTCAATCTTGCTATTTCTCTCTTGGTCTATCTCATGCTCTCTTTCTCTCTCACTCTCATTCTGTCTCTTTCTTGGTCTCTTTCTTTTGCTCCAAGTTTCTCTTCCTCCCCTCACTCATCCTTCTCTTATTTTGTAATTTGCCCTGTCTTTTCCCTCCTTCTTCCAAACCCTTTTGTATGAACTCTCTGTAACATCTTTCTCTCTCATTCTCTCTATCTCCTTTCTCCTGTGGTGGCATAGTCTTGCATCTGACAGAGGTTAAATTTTCCTTTCACTTCAGGGTGTGGGGGCCTATGGGAAGGTGAGTTCTTAAAGAATCCTGGTGTTCTCCCCACATCCACAGAATCCTCACGTTTGGAATCAATCACCCAGAATTCCTTTTTGTTTGTATTGCATCCCTCACCAAATAGTGACTTCTCTGTAAACTGGGTGTGTATGTCACCTGGCACAAATAATAACTCACTTTTTTCATGCATGTGTTTGTTTTATCATTAATTTATTAATTGCTTTTATTGAAAAGTGGCTTCTTGGCTTTAATGCTTTGAGTTTAATCCCCTTAAATCAACATTTTCTACTAAGCCTTCAAATGATTCTTTAAACTCTTAGATTTTGCATTACTCTTAGATTACCCTTTAGGCTGTATTTAAATTTTGACCGAAAACATGACGACAAATCATCATTATTTAAGGCTGAATTAAAATGTTCAAAAATGTATAAAAACTTTTGAGAAAGGTAAACGGATACGTTGGCAGATGTTTGATAGAGGTGTGGTCTGGTCTCAAATGGGTTCATTTAGTTTTATGGTATGAAAGTTCAATTGTGCAAAAGCAGGCTGGTGTTGTTTGCCTTTACTAAAATGACTGAATTATGTGATTAAAATTTGACTGGGTAGTAAAATGAAGATGTAAAACTAAATGAATAATGTTGGAGGTAAAACTCCCTTCCTGGGAGGAAAGACTGGGTTCATCTTTTCTAGCCAAACCATTCAAGCAGTACATGATGTGCCTAAGTGCATAATAAAACTCCCAAAACATCATGCAAAAACTAAAACACTCAACATGATGGTCATAAACTAGATGGCCTAGTATTTCAGCCCAAAATGACAACAGTAATGAACTATTCAATGTGTGCAATAGCAAGTGGATCAGCAAACAAAGGATGCATTGTCCTAATATACCCATGTACCAGTTGTCCCATGTCCTCATTCAAGCATGTAATGTCCAAACTAATACGTTTCATGTAACTGACCGTAATGGTGCAAGACTTGGCAGAATGCCAGTTTGAAGTGTAACCATACTCTGCACACGTGAGAGAAAAATACATTTTGTCTTGTAGTAGTTCATAGAGAACAGTCAGTACGGTCATATACCAGTTTCCATCTTAATTACAGAACAGCTTTAGCTGGTCCATTAGCCTACTGAACTGACCACCATGTTGGAGTATCAGATGTCCACCAATGCTGTTCCTTTCCCACAGGTCTAGTTATCCCATTTTGGCATTGTTGGAAACAACACTTTGTATTGGACTAGCACTAAAAGCTACGGTCAGCATCTTCACAGCTCACGGATCAGTGAGCTGGTGCAAGGACTTTCTTTCATTATAGTTGCATAATAAAGCAATGCAATAAATATATTTTTTAAATCATTGCCCAAATCATTGTCAACTAACCCAGGTTTTGCCCATCTGCCTAAGCACGTTTTCTCACACAATCATATCAAAACCAGTTCTCCCAGTCACACACCACTGGCAGTCAGTGTGACGGTTGTGTGGTGTGCGTGGAGGTTGTTGTTGTGCCGTTTTATGCCGCTTTATCCACGTCCAGCCTTTCTCCTGTAGTTAAGCACCCATTATTAGGCCGTTTCAAATGTGTGTGTGTGTGTGTGTGTGTGTGTGACTTTTACAGAAAGCCTTGGAGATGACTAGGAGTGAGTATGAGGTCCTGCCCGCATGGAAGCAGGTGAACATTAAGAAAGCCAAGGGCTTGTTCTAGGACTGGGAGTGTCCGAGTGCGTCACACGTGTGGTGGTCGCTGTGCAGTGGAGTGCAGGAGTGAGAGAGAAGGCGCACGCGTGAGGAGACATCACACGTGAGGAGAGAGCACGTGTGAGGAGAGACCACACTCCTTTTCTACACAAACTCTTAAAAGCACGCGTGTTTTACTAGTGAGGCAGTGTCTGTCCGGCCTCTCTAAAGCACGGGTGGGCATTTACTCTGGCCAGGCAGCAATAAGAAGAAAGAAGATGTGGATGTCCAGATTGGCAGAGGTTTTCCAGCCTCTTGTATCATATTTTCTTTTTCTCCTTCATCTGTTTGTTTCCTCTGCGTTTTTCGTTTAAAAAGGAAACAAAAAAAAGGGGGGGTGGGCGAATCGTTTCTGTGCAGGAGGTCTTGTCCTTCAGCCAGCGAGTGTTGTGTTCTGACCCATTCTGTTCAATGTGCCTGCAGCCCGTGACCTCCCCCCCCCCCCCCCCCAGTCTGCACACACAAGACCCCCTCTGGCTTTGGACACAATGGCCACCAATCATTTATCTTTATGAAGAGACATTAACAGGAACAAAGTGGGAATATATGTACAGTCAGAACTCTGGAGTGCAGTGCAGATGATACCAGTGCCAGCCCACATGCCATAACGGATTCCTTGGCTACCCACGGGTTCCGAACGGGGTGTGTGTGTTGGTGTGAGTGTGCATGTGTGGTGTGTGTGTGTGTATCTGTACAGTAAATGCATTAATGTGTTTCATCAATATGAATTTAATGAAGATTGTAGGCGAGGAGCTCAGTGTCCTTACTCTGATTCCAGTGTATAGTGCCTTCTCTATCATGTACAGTTTATATAATGAAATATATAATGGTCTGCAATTTTAAGACTTTTGTGAATATATAAATAACACTAGAGGGTAAATAAACAAAAAGTGTAAATCTGCCGTGCCTGTTGCGTTATTTTCCGTCATCTTCTCGAGTGGGGTGTAAGTGTGGTCGCATGGCACTGGAAACGGTGCTGCTCTGAATGTCCCAGTCGACGCAGGGATTAGAGTCACTAGCAAGGCTGAAATACCCCGATGCGGCCGAAGTCCGAGTGATGGGATGTAATCTTCTCACGTGTGTATAAATGCACGTTCACCGTAACGTAATGTAGGCTACGGTTTGTTTTGTAGATAGGAAAAAACTTTTGAGAGTACATTTTATCATGGTTAAAGTGAAACATTTAGCCAATAATCTTGGTAAGGATAAATACATAAACCAGTTTCATTTACAAATACACGTGGAATTGTTTTGTTAGCTTGATTCACGGTTGAAAAATTAATATGTAGCTTAATGTTTCTGTGTTTGGCCTTGTGTATATGTCGGATTGTATCAAGAAGGACAGAGATGAATGTTGCCACGTAATAGTGGGTTTATCTTCTCACAAATCCATATCACGATCCAAGATATGAACTGCGAACTTCCTTCCAAATTTTCATGTACTATCGAGAATATCCAGATTCGAAATAAGTCTTATCTATTTGCACAAATTAAAACACAATATTGCATTAAATCCTGAGCTAAAATAAAACATCCATTAAATATTACAGGTTTCAAGCATTGCAGTAGTGAAATAAGAGAAGTAAACGGTGGTAACAGAACTTTCGCCGTGTTTTATCTTATCTTCTCATCATTCGCTATTGGGGGAAAAAAATCTGCGACTTCATCATACCACGCATAGAGTGCGCCAGTGTATTAAATGCCACATTATATACAGCTTTAAACAGCACGAGATGAGGTAACTCCCCATAAAACAGAACGAAACCAAAACTAACAAAATACTAATTGCAATCAGAGCCTTAAATATACACGTTAACAAAAACTGCAACTAAGAACATCTATAACTACCGATGGGTGTAAACATTGACGAGGAGAAAAACACACGAAGGCCGTCTGCCGAGAGGGAAGTAGCCTCTTATCTTACCTGCTGGGTGACGTGATGGTAGAGATAATATGCAGTCAGCGCATCTATCTTGTAAGCAGCGTGGATCCACTTTATTACCGGACATCGAAGGTGTTTGTGATGTTTCGAAACGGCAGGAAGCCATAAAATGTCACGACCTCTACGTTTCGGTTGAATAGTAACTTTGGTTACGATATAAAATCGTCAAACAGCCCACCCCTAGCAGACACAGTCACCATTTATCAATTTTAGGTCACTGAGAGATAGGTAAAGAGGTTTAGATTGAATGACATTTGATGTTTAGGTTAAAATGACAAAGAATGTTCTCATTAGAGAAGAGGTGGGGAAATTATTTCAGTACCAGCCTGGTAAACTTGAAGAGGCTTCAAACACCAGAATAATTTTGTGATGAGATGAAGCAATGTGTGAAAATGCTCCTTCAGTATTTTTACACGTTGTTTTTTTAATATACAAGTAAAACGCGATTTCATACATGTATAGAGTAACAAAAAAATTCTGTTAATAATTGTGAGATTCTGTTCTCATCTGTTTGTTCTGACATTTTGCCATTAATCCTCTGATCATTTTATTTTTTTGGAATTAAACCCCTTTTTTTGGAATTAAACCCCCAGAGTCCAGTTCTGATTGGGGCCTGTGGTTCTGAAAATAGTTCAACTGGGAAAACCATCCTGGGCAAATATTAACCAATGAACTTGGGGATTGGCCAGTGTGTGAAGGGGCATGGGGAGATGGCAGGAAGGGAGATGACCGTGGTGGACACGTCCGTCTCGTGATTCCATCTACCACTGACTGGCAAAGTGAGACAAGCAAGACATGAGTGTGTGTGGCTGATCCTGGGTGATCCTGGCTCTCAAACCCAGTCATTCGTGAGGTGGAGGTCACAGAAGAAAGATAATCTCCCACAGCACACAACCTGAAGGCCAAAAGTGTTGAAGACGTGGACCAACACTGCAACTCTGGCAAGGCAGACATCACATTTTGAAGAACAGGAGTCCGGAATGTGACTTGAGGGTAGAAAAGAGGATGTGGAGCCCTGGGTCTCTGAGCTGATGAGAGAGATTAAAAACAGTACTGGCAAAAACTAAGAGTCATCACTGAGGGATTACAACAAACCCTTTACCAGGCAGCACCACGAGATCCTCTGTTAGGATGGAAGAGACGCTTCGTGTGACCTCACAGGTAAGGGAGTATTCCTCCTGCAACTGCTCTACCTCAGAATACACTGAAGTGAAAAGAGGAAGTGAAAGTAATGTGGTTAAGATATTACAGGATGTCACCCCCCCCCCCCCAACTTGGCTTACATTGGAACAGTGGACACAAAATTATTACTGCATCTGACTCCATACTGGAACTTTCATGTATTTATTTAATTTATGTTAAAGCCTTTATTTAATGTTTGAGCATAAATTAACTGAAGATTTAAATGCTCCTGTTTGTGTTGACTAAGCATAAGAGCTGGGAATGTCTTTCAGGCAGTATGCATCAAAATTGATTGATCAATTTTGCAATCAAAATATCATTAAAAATGGCCATTGAAAATGAAATACTGTATATTAGTTACAAAGTACTATAATGTCTAAATGTCTTCTGAATGTGGTCGAAGCCAACTCTTTATTTGAGTGTAAGGTTAACAAGTTCAGAAAATTAAACATGCTTCAGGAACCAAAAATGAGAGTGTGTGTTGCTGTTAAATCTACTATAATAACTGATGCTTGTTTTGCATCTTAACCAACAAGGAGCGTCTGAAGCTTTAGTGCTGGTGGGTTTGTCTGATCCAGGGTCTGTAGGGAGCCTGTCTCGTTCTGCTGGAGGGAGGTGACTGTGGTCTAGGCCTGTGTTAATACAAAGCTTGCAATACATCAACAGTATTGTATGAGTTAATACATGGCCCTGTACATGGCCTACATATAGAACACGGAGAACCTGATGTTTGTCTTTGTCAGAAAAGAGGCATGTATTAATTTGTCTTTATGTAATTGTTATTTATTTCATATTTAATCTTTTACATTTTACTCTCTTTCATAATATGTACAAAAATATTTGTGTAGTGTTAATATTTGTGGGCAATATCTTGGCCAGCAGGGGGAGATATACTACTGGCAATAAGCTTAAAATAGTTTCTGTTGCACCTTTAGTGTTCCTGAGTTGAAATTGATTCAAAAGACAAAATGCATGCATTCCTCTTTCCTAATTCATTCATGTATTTATTTACCATTTTACTGTTTTGCCACTCTGATCTTATAAGTTCCCCAAGGGATTCACCTTTACCAGTAGCTGAGGTAAACTTCAAGTCTAAAAATGACAAGCATGTTTGAATCAGAAATGAACAGCTCATCCAAATCATTGTGAGAGTGCTGTCATCAGAGAACACAGTGGTCTCCTCACAAACAGGCCGTTTTCACCACACAGTTTTTGTGCAAGCTTGTTTTGATGCTTTTTAAAGGTCAAATGTTTGTGTAGGTGGTGGTACGCATCGTTTTTGACACGAGAAACATTTTAATGGCAGTCGGTGTCTGCTGTTTTGTTTGAAACTGAAACCAGTGCATGAGAAAACTTGTACAGATATGAATAGACTGTGTGATCTTTATAGTGATGAGGGTATTGCTACCAAGTTATATATTAAAGGGATCTTGATTACATATAAACATGTTCAAGTCTAATGTAAAGGTGGAAAACCTCATGCATCCTTAATCCTTAAATGGATATTTGTTGTTCAGTCTTATGGCTAAACATTTGAGTGAATTTTGAGTGCATTCCATTCTACTTTTTTCACACCAACACATCTTTGTGTTGCTTGCCAGCTTGAAAATCTGTTTTGTAATACTTCTGAATCAAAATATGTCCTCAGAGGCTGAGAGCATATTTTTCTCAAGACCTTTCTTCTCTATGACACAAACCATGTGTCTATAATAATATATTGCTAATATCATTGGTAGCTTAATAAGACTGGCATGGTGACCTTAAAAATGTTTTCCTTCAGCCATTCTTCATACTGTCTCTCTCTCCTCTATTTTGCTCTCTCTCTGCTCTGGGCACGTGTGCACCACAGCCCCCTAGTTATCACTAGTGTGTGTGTGTGTGTGTTCTGACTGCACAGATGGGTAAATGCGGAGGACAAATTTCGATTGGGGTGAAAATCACAATTGACAATGTGGCTTGACTTAACTTAACTCTCTCACAACATCACAGCACATCCAGCACGGCTCTGTGCCATCGGAGGAGGAAACAGGGCTTCGTTATGTGCATTTTTTGGCCAATCGGACTACAATAATATACACTGGCCCTCCACTGGATCGTGCGTGCGTGCATGTGTGTGTCTGTTCGCTTTCATATTCTCCACCACTCGGCTTCACACATGCTCTCAGAAGCGGCACATTTTAGAGGTATGCTAAATGAAAGAGCCTGGAGCTTCTCTTCTCAATGACAGCTTCCCTGCCTTTCGTCCTCCTCCTCTTCCTCCTCCTCCACATCATCTCCCTCTTCCCTGTTGCATTCTTGTGTAGGTGTGCGAGTGCACGCATACTTTGTTTTAGAGAGACGGAAGGGGAGAGGCAGAAGAACAGGAGGGAATGCAAGGGATTAAGCCCAGTTCAGCAGGCTGAGTGGCGATGTGGACCGCTTGTGGTCCATCCAGATGCAACGAGGGGCCCTCCATGCATCTTCTTCTCTGGCCTGCCTGAGAGGGACTGACGTCAGCGGAGGACAGCCAGCACCTTCCTCACAGCTCTGGCATCCTCCAGACACCACAGCCCTGAAACAGCTGGATGACACGGGGTGGGGGTGAGGGTGGGGGTGGGGGTGAGGGTGGGGGTGGGGGGGTCGAAGCTTTGGTGAGAACGTCAGCACTGCGCTGATCTCAACTCGTCTCTGTTCCTCGCAGCGGCCTGAGCTGAAGGTGCACAGGCCTTTGGCAAAAAAAACATTGTTCTTTAGGTCACTTTGATAGGCCTGTGCTGATGGGAGACGGCTGCCCTCCCAGGATAATCACAAGATAATGATGCCGGGTGCTGTCCCTCCGTCAGCAACATCTTCAGCCTTGTATTTAACCATAAAGGACCCAGAGACCTGTTCCCAGTGCTGGATTCATACAAGCGAATGACTCTGGTCTAACAAAGTATTCATATGGGTGAAAATGTTCCATTGCATTTCCTACAAATGCCATAACTCTTCCTAACTAATTCAGCCCTCCCAATTATGGTCATACTGATGAGAAATGCTACCTGCACAGCCATCTACAGCCCGGTACGTAAAGGAGGTCATGGAGCTAACGCAAGACATCTAGCTCACACCGACAGGAAAGCACTTAGCTCCAGACCCTGTCTTCCAAGCTGCTCTTCTGTTATCCTGCTGGGGACATGGGTATGTTTGGGATTAATTATTAGATTATACAGGTAGTAATTAGAATATCAGACAATATTTACCCCCACCATATGGCACGTATACACAGGGAGGGCACCTCTCCTCTCTCCAGCAGGAAGGGTGAACCTGCGAGCGTTTGGCAGGTATCTCTCTAATGCTCTTAGCCATCTGCCAATCTCCGGCTCTCTCCCCACAAGAACATAGTGTTTTTGATTACTGTGTTAATTTCAGCCCGGTCCGCCTGTGTGGACACCCTGCAATCTCTGGCGGCCCAGCTAGCAGGCTTGGCTAGCAGCCATGCCCCACGCTTGCCCAGGGTTGAATGCATGTGTGGATTAAGCCATAGGTGTGAACTGTGGCAGAACAATAGCGTTCAGAGGGCTGCTCTGCTCTGGCACTGGCGCCAGGCTCCTCGGCTGTTTGTGGACAGATGAATATGTGCCACCACACCGCTCTGGACATCCTGCTGATGGAGCTCCACAATCATTCCATCCATTCATTCCATCTCTCCTTTGCTTTCTTGATTGCTTGTTTGATTTCTCTCTCTAACAGTTCATCCAGGCCATTGCCACATTCTCTCTCTCTCTCTCTCTCTCTCTCTCACTTTCTTTCTTTGTGGAAAAAGCTTGTGCTCATCTTTTCCTGCCCAAACACTGAAGGACCTATGGAAAAGGACTAAGAGCTGAAATGATTTATAGGAAAGACATTTTGCTCCTGCTTCACTGGGTCTCCCTGTTCTGTTTTCCCCTCACTTTCACTCATCTGTGGTTTGTAGCTGTCTGTATTAGCCCAACTTTCTCTAATTGCTGGGTGAGTCCACTAATGCCCTCGTGGTATTTGAGTTTTGGCAGCTAGCATTCGGCCTTCACTGAGTTTCCAGGGTAAAAACCATTTGCACCACTGAAGATGAGTGAACAGTCTTCACATTATAAATAAGAGGCAAAGACCTGTATGTTTGTATGGATGGATGATCCTGCAGTAGCTCTGTCCAGTATTTGAGCAGTATGACCCTGCTGTAGCTCTGTCCAGTATTTGAGCGGTATGACCCTGCTGTAGCTCTGTCCAGTATTTGAGCGGTATGACCCTGCTGTAGCTCTGTCCAGTATTTGAGCGGTATGACCCTGCTGTAGCTCTGTCCAGTATTTGAGCGGTATGACCCTGCTGTAGCTCTGTCCAGTATTTGAGCGGTATGACCCTGCTGTAGCTCTGTCCAGTATTTGAGCGGTATGACCCTGCTGTAGCTCTGTCCAGTATTTGAGCGGTATGACCCTGCTGTAGCTCTGTCCAGTATTTGAGCGGTATGACCCTGCTGTAGCTCTGTCCAGTATTTGAGCGGTATGACCCTGCAGTAGCTCTGTCCAGTATTTGAGCGGTATGACCCTGCTGTAGCTCTGTCCAGTATTTGAGCGGTATGACCCTGCAGTAGCTCTGTCCAGTATTTGAGCGGTATGACCCTGCAGTAGCTCTGTCCAGTATTTGAGCGGTATGATCTTGTAGTAGCTCTGTCCAGTATTTGAGCGGTATGACCCTGCTGTAGCTCTGTCCAGTATTTGAGCGGTATGACCCTGCAGTAGCTCTGTCCAGTATTTGAGCGGTATGACCCTGCAGTAGCTCTGTCCAGTATTTGAGCGGTATGATCTTGTAGTAGCTCTGTCCAGTATTTGAGCGGTATGGCCCTGCAGTAGCTCTGTCCAGTATTTGAGCGGTATGACCCTGCAGTAGCTCTGTCCAGTATTTGAGCGGTATGATCTTGTAGTAGCTCTGTCCAGTATTTGAGCGGTATGGCCCTGCAGTAGCTCTGTCCAGTATTTGAGCGGTATGGCCCTGCAGTAGCTCTGTCCAGTGTGTATGCTTCGTCTCTGTTTTGTGGTCCGTGTGTATTTCCTCTGTCCTCCAGTGCTCAGCCAGCCCACTCTCATGTTCTAGCCATCTGGAATCATTAGTTGGTCTAATTAACTAATCAACAGCAGTAAACACTTTGTTTAGGACTTGCCCATTTTCACCTTTGCTTTCACACTTCTACACTGACTCCTGTCTGTCTGTCTGTCTGTCTCTCACTCACTCGCTAGTCCTTACACCCAGCATCATGTTTAGTACATACTGTACATGTAACCTATTTGGTCATCCTTAGTACAGACTAGTACACTGTTGATTTGAAGCTGTGAGGAAGACACCTGATCCAGTAGGCAATTTACTGTGAGAGTGCCTATATGTCCAGCTGTGTGTGTGTGAATCTGTGTCTGTGAGAGAGAGGGGGAGACCGAGACACACAGACAAAGAAATGGAGAATGTGAGTCTGCATGGGTAAAAGTGGTCAGGTGTAGCTGTTTAGATGAGTGAGCAGGGAGACCACCAGAAACACAATGATCCGTAACCAGGCGGAGACAGGGACTCGCATGTGATCAGCTCTTAGTAAGCTCTCCATGGAGCAGCCCAGGCTAAGGAAGCCAAAGCAACACTCCCACGTCAGGTTTACAGCTCCGAGACCTGGCCTGCTCACAGCGCCTCCAAAACCCAACCTACTGATGACTGCAAAATGCTCAGAGTAGACACAGTTTGGCTGTAGAGCAAAAACCCTTATGGTTGTGTGTGTGTGTGTGTGTGTGTGTGTGTGTGTGTGCAAGAGAGAAGTGTCTTTTACAAAACTTTACATTTACTCTAATGTGACAAAAGCTCACCTTTTGTTTTGCTACGTGCTGGTGGGTGAGAGCAAACAGAACATCTGGCCCCTGTCTGCTGCCCTGATTAGAGCTTAATTAATGAGGGTAGTGAGGTCTTATCTTAGCCCAGACGAACTCAGTCAAACGGCGTGTGGAGGGAGGTCCTGCCAGAGTAGCCCGGCTGACCCACGGGCTTCCCGCCGTGTCACCAGCAACGTAGGAGTGGCTGGGGGGGGGGCGGCCTGGGGGGGGCAACCAAGCTTCTGGCTAATGTACAACAGCACTGGCAATACAGGTGAAGCGTTTTCATTTTCTTAATATGAATTTATGGTTAACATCACATTCTCTCCCCTCCGCAGTGATTTCTGCCCTGTGCTGGGCCTCTGGTACATAAATACATGCAAAAGCTGTAAACTCCCACCATCCATAAAAATGATTAAAGTGCCTATTTTGGTTAAATCTGTGCCTGCCCACAACTGTGTTTGATTTTCTATCTAAACCAGAACCATGTGACGTTCTGCATTGACTTCCAGGTACACACACACTTAAACGTGCGTGAGCTGGCACACACATACACACACACACACACACACACCCCTTCTCCTGGGGGCAGGAAATGAAATCCAGGATGTAAGAAGGTATAAAAATGTATTTTGGACATCATTTCACATATATAAACGCTTTCTTATATTCACCATGATACGTGTTTGGATGGGACACTCTTCACATTTTCAGAAGAGTGCTCCATTATGAAATATTATAAGACTGTGGCAACCGGTTAGATTGTGAGGAATATTATAATTTTTTCTCTCAGCTTGGCCTGCCTGCATGTTTTAGTTTGTCTGCCAGGTAACCGTCTGTAGGGGAGTGTATGTGCGAGATCTCTGACATGATAATCACATGGATGTTGAATAGCCTCCTGCCTTTATGATCTCCCCTTGCAGGACATCTCAATCCTACAAAAACAAATAAATAAAACGCATTGTTCATTTAAACAAAATTGAATTCATGTCATGTTTGCCAAATTTGGTCTTCCCTGAATCACTCCAACATCATAGTGTCTTAGTATTATAATGATTGTGTATTGTGTATATTTAGATATGGTCATTTGGATATTTAGAGAAGAGATAAGATACAGATAAGGTGAGGAGTGCGGTCATCTGGGAGAGACTCTGAGTAGAGCTGCTCCTCCATGTAGAGAGGAGCCAGTTGAGGTGGTTCGGGCATCTGGTCCGGATGCCACCTGGGCGCCTCCCTGGGGAGACGCTCTGGGCATGTCCAATTGGGAGGAGACCCCGGGGAAGACCCAGGACACGCTGGAGAGATTATATCTCTTGGCCGTCCTGGGAACGTCCTTGGTATCACCCCAGAAGAGGTGACTGAGGAGAGGGATACCTGGGCCTCTTTGCTTAGGCTACTGCCCCCGCGACCCAGACCCAGATATGCGGATGAAGATGGATGGATGGATATTTAAACATATTTTGGTCCTGTCCTTGTGTAGGATGTGGACCGTCCCACGCACCGGGCCGTCTGAATACCTGTGTCATCCGTTCAGCTGCTTTGTGTAGGGTTCAGCTTAAGGGCTCCGCATCCTCCACCAGAGCTCCCTGGTTTCTGCCAACCTCTCCTTTGCATGCTCACTTGTACACGGGCACATGTTTATGTACATGTATATGTACACGTTCAGTGATTATATCCCTCAAAGAAACCGCCGTCTTTGTGAGTACTGGCGCGTCGCACATGTGTGTGAGCACGCTGTGATCTGTTGCTCGTGATATCCCTAAGGACTCGGGGCTGAATTCTTGTGTGTACTGAATTTGAATATAGTTTGCAGTATATTAGAATTACAACAGCAAGAACTCAAACTTTGTTACATTCCCACAGTCGTGTACAAATAGACTCATTCCTCGTGGCACTATACTTCTACACAAAGCCCGCTGCCTAACAGGGCCAGCTGTCAATCACAAGCTACTCCTCTGGATGTAAGAATCCACGAGGGGCTGAGTGGAAAACAGCTGCAGACCAACTACAGGTTCTTCTCTGCCACCAAGGGGAGGACATGTTGAAACAAAGAGAAGCTGCACAAATATTGTCTGTTTCCTGGAGAGGGCTTCAGGTAGGAGAGCAGCAGAATGTCAGCCTGACTCGTGTACAGTCGAGGGGTCTCGCTCCCTCAGCCTCCGACAGACACGCCTGCTGGTGAGGCGCTCGGCAGCCTCGCACTGGTACGTTTGGATGGTGCGGAAGGAAAAAAAAAAAGATGAGAGGCGACTTTGAGGATGATGCTTCACGACGGTCTTCTGTGCAAGAGTGGGCACCTATCTGGCAAGGTGAAGACTTCACATACAGTGGGATGCAAAGGACATGGTGACTGGACAAAGGACATGGTGACTGGACAAAGGCACATGGTGATTGGACAAAGGAACATGGTGATGGGACAAAGGGACATGGTGATTGGACAAAGGGACATGGTGATTGGACAAACGTACTGCTGCCATTTTCTTCTTGGCACCTTGTCTAAGACCAAAGTGGGGGAAGCAAAATATGGACACCTTTTGGTCCAATTAGAACCTGGAAAGGAGAGGAAGTGTCCTACACGTCCCCTGGGGTCCACAGAGGAGGAAGCACACAGTGATTAGAGACATGGCTGGATCTTGCCAATCTGAATGTTTGTTGTACTTCTACAATAGATTCATTCAATAATGAAGGTTCTAAAAAGCACAACGAATGCAGCACATTAGATAGATCATTCATAGATGTGGGATACTGTAACTGACTTCACAGTCAAAGAGTTAAACTTCTGTCACCCTCTGGTTGTACTAGTGCTAAGTGCAAATACCTAAGAAGGCTGAACCCATGTTAGTTGCTTGACATGGCCAGTAGGAGGCACTCTTGCCTGGAGTAGAACTCTGTCTCTGTCTGCCCCTCTGTGAGAGAAGCAGAGATCCAGAGATTCCTCATTACAGGGGGTGCTTATGCATACAGAGGAGGGCGTGATTAGATTTTGGAAAAGAGACAACGGAGAGAATGCACAAATGGAATAAAACCTACATTTATACACTATATTGCCAAAAGTATTCACTCACCCATCCAAATTATCGGAATCAGGTGTTCCAATCACTTCCATGGCCACAGGTGTATAAAATTAAGCACCTAGGCATGCAGACTGTTTTTACAAACATTTGTGAAAGAATGGGTCGCTCTCAGGAGCTCAGTGAATTCCAGTGTGGAACTGTGATTGGATGCCACCTGTGCAACAAATCCAGTTGTGAAATTTCCTCGCTCCTAAATATTCCACAGTCAACTGCCAGCTGTATTATAAGAAGATGGAAGTGTTTGGGAACAACAGCAAATCTGCCATGAAGTGGTAGGCCATGTTAACTGACAGAGTGGGGTCAGGGGATGCTGAAGTGTATAGTGCGAAGAGGTCGCCAACTTTCTGTAGAGTCAATCACTACAGACATCCAAACTTAGTGTGGCCTTAAGATTAGCTCAAGCTTCTGGGAGAATGGTCAAAAATCCCCATAAACACACTCCTAAACCTTGTGGACAGCCTTCCCAGAAGAGTTGAAGATGTTCTAGCTGCAAAGGGTGGACCAACGTCATATTGAACCCTATGGATATGGAATGGGATTTCACTTAAGCTCATATATGAGTCAAGGAAGTTGAGCGAATACTTTTGTCAACATAGTGTACAGACTTTCACTGCTGTTGCCACTATAACTCAAACAGCCATAAACAATTCAAGAATGCTGAGTAGCTGAATGAATTGAAAGATTTACCGCAGAAAGGGAGTGAACAGAAGTGAAGACTACACTGCGCCAGCCTTACAGCGAGCTACTGGCACAACTGCCTCATTAGTCACAATGGGTCCTACGCACAAGTTCAAACAGCTCATCACAGCTTCTGTAGTAGACTTGTCTGCCATGCAGGGGGAGACATTAGAACTGGGCTTCAAAAGACAGATCATAGCTCACTGGAAATCGGGTGTCATTCCCTGTGGTACGGTAACGGACTCTGAGTACGGGAGAGTTCCGCACGGAACGTCGGAATGAACGTGCCTTCAGAGATCTTGAGGTAAGAGGGAAAACTCCAAAGCTGAATCAGAGGCCTGGGGAATTGTCTAGCTATGAATGAGGCCAAGTGCCTTGCTGTACACCGCACCGCTCTACTCGTACTGTCCATTAGGATTCATTACACAAATCCAGGCCAGGTCGAAGCTTTTGACCCTCTGCAAAGAGAGACGAGAGGAGAGGGTGTGTAATTCACATCGGGTCTTCCTCGATCAGTAGCATGTGTTGGCTAGCGGTGAGATGGGGTTTACCCAGCCAGAGCCCTGGGTAGATTCCTCCACAGCGCCAGGGTCAGAAGCAACGAAGACTCTACAGATTCTGGCTCTACAGACCGAAGATCAGGGGATTTCTTATTGTGTTAGTTAGGATGCAGATGGAGAAGGAGGGAAAAAAAGCAAGTGGTTCTATGTAATGAATGAGAATGTGTTTTTCTGGGATATGTTTATGCATGTGTAATTATTGAAAACTAATGCACATGCAAGTGAGAAAATGATTGTGTCCGTGTGTGTTTTTCTTGTCCTCTGCAATTTGCAGTCATCGAGTTGATGCATTTTACTAATCTGCAAAGCAGTCTGCTCAGTCCTAGGTGTGTGCATGTGTGTGAAGAGATGAACAGATGTTCCTCGCAATTTCATGCAGCCAGAGCTACAGTGTCCAGCATCGCACCGTACGGCTATAATGACCCAGTGAGTGAGTTGACATGTTATCATGGGGAATGTGTGTGTGTGTGTGTGTGCGCGCGCGCACACATAGGCATTCATTGGTGTGTATTGCCATTACAAGTAATTTTGATTAGTTCAAGATTATTTGTATCATTAAATTATTAAAAAAACATTGCATTGAATACCATTCTGGAAAGGAAAAATATTACTGATATCCAGGTTGTTTTGGTTTCAATCGTTTTCAAAGTGAAGCATCGGTTGCAAACCAAGTTAGATAATCTGAGGGAAACACGCATCAAATTAAGTGCTGGACTATGTATGTGTGTGTGAGAGACAAGAGGGTTTTGATTTTGTACATAGATAATTCTTGGATCAATGGATAACCAATTATCTCTGTCATTGTCAAGTTTTTTTTACAGTGCCTTTTAGTGAGACAGATGATCACTAGAAAAGATTTAAACTTCAATGTTGAAAACACGCTTAATTGCAAACCTTGAAAGCAGCAATTGTGGGCGTCTCCCTCACAAAGAAAAATAGACCTGGGTATTATTTCCATTTAATACAATGTGCCAGATCACAGAAATGTGCTTTCAATTTCCCTCCGTTGGAACTCCGAAGCAGATGGGAGCGTCCTCCCTGGCCAAACGCACACTCCTCCCTCCTCCCCTCAGCCCGGCGGACGCAGCCCTGTCTCACACCCGCGCGCACACACGTCTGTGTGGCCTTGGAGGTGTGGAGTCAGCAGTTTTTCCACCTCCCCCCCAAAACTAGCAGCTGCATTTAACATTAATAACCTCATGTCCACCTGAGCACGTTGACCAACGGTTTGTTATTCTGTCGTTTACACTTTCCCCTCTTGGTCTGTTTCATATGCAAACGCGCGCACACACACACGCACGCACTGGCTGTTGTAATATGCTACAAACCACAATCATGCCTTGCTTCCAGAATCTTGTTTCTCTCTGTCCTAGCTGAGCCGTTCCTCTGGGAGACATCTTGCCCCGGTGCTCAGGTGCAGAAGCGGCTGCCAGAGACCTCAGACTTTCCCGTGATTCTGTCATAATTAAGCAAGCCCGCTCTGTCCAGCAGCGTAAGCAGCAGTGGGGGGTGTCTCATATTAATGAAGGGGAAATGACGTTTCGCAACACAGCTGAGTAGCGCGTATGATGAAGAGGCAGTTGAGTGTCAGCAAGAGCTGAAGTTTTTGATGACTGGAACCGTTTAAAGATTTTTTGTTTAGTTTTTTTCAGTGCTTTGCTTTTTCTGTTTTCATGACCTCTGCTTTCATCTCCATTCCTTCCTATTTTTTTAAAAATAGGAACTGAAATGTATTCCTTGGGGTGTAGGCAAGCCACGGTCCTTAGCTCAGTACTTTCATATCATTAGGGAAAGAACTTGTCAAATATCAAAGTTGTGTGGTTGTGTGTGGCAGAGGTGTGGGAGCAGAAAGCCCTCACACAATGGCAACTCAGAAGTTGAGAGTTCAATCCAGTTTACGGAGGCCTGTCTCCAGCCTCCTCATCAGATACCGTGATATCAAGATTGTGATATGCTACAGAGGGAATGTCAAACTTAGCGTGGTGACCAGCGGAGCGCAGTTTGACGACCCCGTTCCCGAAGGACAAACATGACATCACGTTCGAAAACGAGCGAGACGGCTGGTCTGATTTGGCGACAGTCTGTTTTCATAAGAGTCTGAAGGAGAAATGAAAAAAGGAAAGAATGAAAAGGAACGACAGGTGGGAGATTCAGCTGCTGGTGTCCCTCAGAGTCTGCTGGCCAAGGACGGAACACCTGTCAGGAGACGGAGGAGATCGTTGGGACTGTTTGGGGTATTGGATATGGTTTAATTCAATTTGAGAGAGAGGAAAAAAAAGACCCCAGGCAGTTTGCTTTGCTCAATCGTTATATGGGAGTGTTAAATTGATTTGGCAAGTAGTTGCCACTCTAGCCTACTGTAGGTTTGTGTGCGTGTCATTGTCGATGTAATATATGAATAAGTATTACATAATGTATATCAGTGTGTTACTCGAGCTATGTTGTTTGTTTTGTTCTTGCCCTTGGGCTGTATGAGAGTTCGTATGGAACTTCAGAGTCAGATGGGATGTTACAGGATAGCTGAGCTCCTCATATGGGCCACAGCTGCACATGGCTGTTCTAGTGGCGGTGTGATGTCATCTTTAATGGACGTCCATGTCCGCTGGGATACAGGAGAATGGAAGAAGAGGTAAAATGATCTTTCTCACAAATCATGTGTCCACCTGCTGTGTGCATACCTGCCATTTACCAGTGTTAATTATACATATAAGTAGGTCTTCTGTCCCACCCCTGTATCTCCGGCAGGCGGTGGAGAATCCTTTTGTTGTTATGGCCAAACCAAGAAGAATGATCGAATGGAACGGACTGAGTCCGGATGGAGGAAAATGCGATACACACCTTTGCTGCCTCCAACCAAGGAATGGCCGACGAGACGAGACGAGACAGTGGAAGACGTGCGTGATGGATGAGAAGCCGTGCGGAAGGTGAGGGTGCGTGCATTACAGCAGGCCACTCCGCAAGCCCCGCCCCCTCCTCTCACCCTGGCTGAAAGAGATCTGCACCAGGGACGTAAGGTGAGCCAGCCAGGCAGATGTAGGGCTGAAAGGGTCACGGTGCGTGTGGCGTGGGGGTCAGTGAGGGGGAGAGGGTGTGTGTGTGTGTGTGTGTGTGCGGAGCATTGTGCCTGCATGCATGTGTGTTTATGTTTGTAAGCTGTGTGTGGTTTCTTTCTTAGGACATCAGCAATTTTTTTTCCCTCTATCCATGACCTATTTCTCTGCTGTTGCTCTGACAACTTGAAATATTTAGATCAGACCTAAGCCTCCGTCTAAACGGAGGAGCGAGATCAAAGCAGAAGCTGTATCAGCTACAGCCTATTTAGAGTGGGGGGGGAAAACCGGAGCTTGCGCTTTCCAAACCCGAAGTGGTCACGCCATGAAGACACACAGTGGTGTATGTTTCGTGGTGACTGACACTGGCAAACAACTTTGATAGGTTCAAATCAAAATAATGTTACGGAACCTGCTGGTGCCGACTGCTGCCCGATCATTCTGTCTCAGGTCATGCCTGTAAAAGGATTTATGAGAGCCTTATGCAGAATGTGATCTCAGCCATTTTGGGAGGGGAATATGAAACCCAGAGGAGTGATTGGACGGTGTGATGAAAGAGTTTATGGTGGTTGGAGGAATTCTGCAGCGGGGGCAGGACAGAAGGGATAGGTGGACAGACAGGATCAGAGCAGGCAGAAAGAAAATGAGGGGATAAGAAAAATGCACTTTTGGTGTTTAAATTATTAACGCCTACATAAGTGCTGAGGGTGCAGGTTAAAGCTGGCCTGTCAGGTGCCCAGTGTGCGTCCTGAGCTTCTCTGTGCTCTTCTACTCTTGCCTTCTGTTTACTCATTTCTCTGTTCTTCATTCTATTCTGGATCTAACTACAAAGTAGTGAAATTACTTTAACTACAACCTAATTAATTTGGATTTTTAATTCAGGAATTAAAAAGGAATCTTTGCGTATCATGAGCAAATATTCGTGGGTGTGACTTTTTACTAATAATAATATTAATATAAATACTTTTTTGTACTGTATGTACTGCATACGATGAATTTATTGCAGGAAAGTATACATTAAAGTTCTCTCTCATTCACCATCTTTCTCTCTGCCTCATTATTCTAATTCTGCAGTGTTTGATTAAATATTTAAAGTGTGTAGCACTTTCTCTGGTGTAAGCCACTCCTGTAATCTCAGATAACACTCCATAATTACTCTGTGTGTGTGTGTGTGCATGTGTGTGTGCATGTGTGTGTGTGTGTGTACAATAGCTCTGAAATCCGAGCATGTTACCCTGAACCCTGTAACTCCTGATTACCGCCCCACTCCCTTTTTTGTTCTCTCTCTAATACACACACACACACACACACACACCTTTTTCGTAATTTTTTTTCATTTTAAACCTTCGTTTCACACTGATATAGGTATGTGCGAGAGAAAGCTAGACACATGTTTCTACATAGTGGAATGAATGCTGAAGGTATCTTAGATATTGCTATAATGATATTGATGTGATCCATTTTTAAAAAGTATTATTTCTAATCTTTTTGCTGTACAGTTCAGGGTTCACATGTGAATGTAGTTACAGACTGTAACATCCTTTCCAATCAGTGTTGCATAATATGACATTAGCTAAGATGTAGCCCGGCAGCGGTTGGGAGCGGCACCAGCGTACGGATCAGTACTCAAGCCAACCAGTATTACTTCGTGTGGCATTCGCCTCAGATGAGGACTTCAGCTTATGACCTTCTGTTCCTAAACATCACTGTTTCATTAATACATTTAAATGTTGAAAGCACTGAATTAACTATAACTCTTACTTTAACAAAAACAAATTTGCTGTTTTTTCAGTAACAGGGTTTTAGTTTGGTCTTGTTTTGCTGGAATTGGACTGTGTGTGGCTAAGACACATTTAGGCCTAGTCTAAATTCTGTGTGTAGTGTCTGTACTGTTCATGCTGTAGACTATTCCATAGCTGATCTTAATACTGGGTATAAAAGTGCCCAGCTGTTTCTACGGCATTAATGTTGGATCCAACCCTAAATGTTATTTACACAATCCAGGTTTCGATATATTAAAGTAGCCTATGGAATATGGCCAGATATGTTAGACCTGTAGGAGTCTGGGTACACGATTAAAGATCTGTTTTAAATCCGATGAAAAAGGATAGAAATTTTATTGTTCAAATGATTTGTACTTCTTTGGTAAACAGGTTTAAAGGATATGTTACACTTTGTGCTGCTCGACAAGCAAAAGAGGGATATTCCAACCAATCATATACCAATGAACTCCGTTCCAAACAGTCCCAAACAGCACACCATTCTGGTAACCAGATGTTCTTTTGTGAAATGTAAGCCATCTGGTACTGAGGCTCCATGATCTTAGATGACAAGCCACCCATGACTGTGTCCATGATACACTCTAATTTAGTTCTTCTACTGGAAGTCAACATCCACATAGAAGAAGTGGGAATTTCAGATTAACACACTTAATCAGTGAATTATTGACACTAAAAATCACCAATTTTCAGCTTGGTAGCGGGACTATTACATTTTAAGCGATTGAATTTTAGAGATTGAATGTATGCCATTGAATTATATTCATTATTGTTTATTTATTCCCATCTTTATGATTTAAATGCACTTAATTTAAATGATAGCCTCAAATTAAATTTTTTTTTTTGACAGACTGAACTGTGTATTCACCTGCACTCTTGACCTCTTTTCTGCTAACATAAACATGTCTTATTGTTTCTGGTAACACTCTATTCTTCTCTAGGCCTTGTGAAACCGAGCGATCTTTCAATAGCATCTTGTGCTTCAGAACTCCCTGAACGCCTTGAGGGTGGACATGCTTGGATCAAGTCCATTTTACTGTAGTGTTGAGAAGCTTTGCCTTGGGGAAGATTCTTCATCCTGTTTGGAACAAGGTCAAAGGAGCAAGCGCACTCAGAACATTTATTCTGTTATTACACTCCATATTTAACCTGCAGACATTTCAGTTTGGGATGGCAATCAAATGGCACTGCTCTGATGATGCAACTTCCCCCCCCCCCCCTCTATCCATGGTTCACCATGTGGAGATTTTCCAATCAGAAAATGTCAAACAGTACCACAAGCCTGTGGCCTCCGGTTTGCGCCGCGTGTTTAAAATCTGTTGGTTTTCCTCAGCGTGGCCTCCGTGCCAGCACTGCGCTCATTTTCACACCTTCCGAGTCGCATTAGAGCAGATCCAACCGTCGCTCCTCTCCAGCTGCCACAGAGGTGTAGTGATGTTCCCCTACCCAGCATCCCCGTGCTCCCCCGTGTCCTCCCTGCCGCCCACCCTCACGGCCCTCACGCCTCTTCACAGCCTCCTTTTATTTCCTCTTCATCGGCACGGATTTGTCACTTTTCCTGTTACCCCTCCACATGCAGTGCAAAGGAAGCGCATTTTTCCTAAGCTCTGACGGGAAGACTCGGGGGGGGGGGGGGGGGGGACTGCCAAGCCTGAAAACATGTGACTCATCAAAACGAGAGAGAGAGAGAGAGAGAGAGAAAAATAAATGACTGTAATTGATTCTGACTGCTGAAGTGGGATCTGGCTCTGTACGAGGGAGGACCGTCACAGCTGAAATGCTGGCTAGAGCACTCCTGTCTGGGGGAAGGCTTCAGGAGAGATGGGGGCAGGATGTACACAAGGCTGGTCATGATGGAATGGCTCGTTTAATTCTCTTAACTGCGGACTCTCATTAGTCTGGACCGGAGAAAACAGAGGTGGGGATAAATGGAGTGCATGATGGATGAATCCTAATTGCCACTGCTTGACCACAATCCATTCTTATTTCATGTTGATGAAGAGCAATGGAGAAAAAGGTTGGTAGGTGAGATGACTGAGGATCAGTGTCAGAAGAACACCACTGACTCCCATCTGAGGTCCTCTCTCATGCAGTCACCGTTTAATGCAAATTTAATACAGTGCTCACTAGTATTACCAGAACCCCATGTAAAGTTGATGTTTATAATCTTGATATCAGGCTGATGATTTAACCTTGACTCTGGCTGAGCCATTTGACAGAGGCAGGCAGGTTTTTACACGATCTCACTATCACCAAACATGGGAACCACCAGGGTCACGTTCATCGTGTTCTTTATCCTTCTCCTCATGTTCAGGTACTTAGTGCAGGGTGTTTGATGCCACCTCCAGCCTCTGGGGGAGCTCTAGGCTATGTGTATAATATAGACTTAGGACTGGAAGTAGGTGAGAAATGCTTGTGGACCATGCTTTCTTCATTGGATGTTGTCTTCTTTCTCAAAATCTATATTCCATGCTTTTGTAGGTGAAATAGTGACTTTTTTCATATGGTTATATGTATATTTTATATAGTGGCATAGTGGTTTAGTTCTCTATGTTCTCATAGTGATCTATGCGTATACAAGGTGTGAGTTGATTAGTCTAGCATGGCAGAGTGTAACTATGAGAACTGTTGTTGACACTGTGTTTGTAGCAGCTCAGAAACTGTTAATGAAGTTAGGAGCCTTAACGAAAGACTTGGTCTTTGGATTAGCTGTGCCTTGTACACCCTTTGTATGTATTCTGATGAAAAGGGGCAATGGAGAATACACTTTGTGTTTGTTCCATGCAGCTGTCACCATGCCCTGCCTCACAGACACATCTGCAGCCCGGTAGGTGCAGGATACCTAACTGCTGGGTGGGAGGGTTACAGAGTTCTCTCTACCCAACCACTGGTGAGACCACTGGGGCAGAACAGAACCTGCTGCTGGTCTTCACTGCCAAAAGCTCTATTTCTGTGACCCTGGCTAGATCATGGGTCCAAACTGCGCTCCAGTGGTGCTTCTGTTTGTGGTTCGATGACAGCACGGACTTTCTTCTGGCAACCATTCCAAATAGTCTGTTTCCAACTATAAATAGATTAGATGATACAACCAACTCTCAACCAACTGTCCTTCGTTTACCTTGTGTCCCCTTGCGTGCTGGTTTTGCAGTTCTAAATTACAGTTCCAGTAATTTAGACTTACTTGTTGCTCTAGTATTGGACATGAAAGTAAAACTTTTTGTCTGACTTCATGTGCAAATTTCTTCTCATTGTTTAACCTGTATGCCATGGAAATTGGGGTTTGTACTATGAATTGTTCTTAAGGCCTCAGGTGTGCTTGAAAACATTAAAATAGGAAATTTGATTATAGGATGCTAACTGTGATGTTTCTGAAAAGATTATTCTTCAGTGCATTCTTCAGTGATTTTTCTTTTGTAATATTACAACTCACTTAGATTTCTTATAATTTCAGCGGATGAAACAATTATAAAAAAAAGTCTTATTTGACTAAAAAAGACTACAGAAACCTGTAAACCTTTCATAAGTGAATTCTTTTCAAAATGGACCTTTGCTATGGCTCAGTCAGCATGCAGGTATGAGTGCATATATTCTCAAATCATTAGTGTATGCTGGAGTAGACTGTGTGGCATTAATGGAGTGTTGTGTCCTGAGTTCTTTTTTTTGCTACTTAGTGCTTGTTCCTGCGCGTCTGCATGCAGGCACACAGGAGCATGCGCGGATGTGGACAGCCCATACTGTACATAATAATAGAGTAATCAAGTCTCCTGGAGGCCTGCGGAGTGTCATTAGCCTTATTTGGGAGATGAGAGAGGAGGGGATTGGCTGGGGAATGTAAGTTACTACTCGAGCAGACCTAATTCTCCAGAGGCCGCTGTTCGCACACTGCTGTCTAGAGCCTCGAACAGCCCCGAGGATGGGAGGCATTTGCCCAGGGTGGAAACGATGTTCCAGATCCCCGCACTGCTCAGTGGAGAGGGCCCCGAGTGCTTTTGGGTACTACTGAAACACACAGTACAGTACACACACACACTTTTTCAAATAAAGGACAAAGTACTGGTAAAATGTAGCAGATTCTTCTGCATGGATTCCAGGTTAGTCGACCTCCAGCTCAAGACATCTAGAGTTTAACCCTAACACGTGGTTCTAATATTCAGATGCTTTTGAAGGCCTTGAATTGGATCTTGGATTGGTTAAGATTAGAGTTGGAACTGATCCCTGCTGAACTGTAGTACAGCAAGCAGCACACAGGAGTATTTATCCAGTTGTTACTTGTTAGGAAGTCGTATTCTCTGGACAAGTGAATAGAGAAGTTGGATGAGTAGAGACATTACTTAACATAACAAGTGAATGAGAAGAGACTGCCTGTGGGCTATTTTCTGCATTGGTGCCATTTGGGGTGTCCCGCTGTCGACCCACTACTAACCCAAACAACGTATACCTCCAAAACAATCAGACATAAAATGACCATTTAGCACATAAAATGACAATTTTTGTTCATTCAGATATACTGCATGTAAATGAAACTTAAATCCACAGATAATACCCACCCAAAGGGTGTAAATACATTGTTCTCTTATTCATGTAGGTAAGACATTAGGCTACCCGTTAGCTTGAGTTAGCCTGAGGCTAGTACTGACTTGCACTCTATGAAACTGAAACAGAGGAGCTCCAGAGGATGTTCTAGGCCAGTGGTCTTTGCTGTTTGCGGTTTGTTTCAGGTCAGAGGTTGAATGTGTGTGTGTGTGTGTGTGTTTGTGCGCGCGCGTGTGTGCACAAAGTTGTACTGGGCAGATGGTTGCTGTCCCTTTGGGCACTCTATAGAAGACCCAGTGGAGCACAGTGAGTCTATGCCATCTGGACCACTGAGCTCACAGCAAAGGGCAGAAAGAGGCAAAGTCAATGACATTGAAGCTCAAAGTACCCCTCTCTCTCTCACACACACGCATGTGCACACACATTTACAGGTTATATTCTAAAGAGGTATGTTTGCACGCGAGTCCCTCATGACACTCCCTCCAGGTCTGAGTAAGCGTCCTCGAACCTGATTGTGTAAGAGAAGAAGCATTAGGGAGCTCAGAGCTCGTCGTGCTGCGTCTGATTCAAATGAAGCGCTCTGTGAAAGTTACAATTACAGACCTGCTTAAAAATCATACCATCATAATGTCTGAGAGAGTAAATGGTCTACAGGGGACACAAAATTGTGGGTTGTTTTTATGTAAAATAAATAAAAGAAGTAAAAATATAAAGCAAATGTTTTTTCCAGTTTTACTGGTGAAGATGAAATTGCAGCATGTTCAATAAAATGTAATATAAAGTGTAAAATAACACCTCTAAACTCATACTTTACTGAAGCATTGAACCTTTTCAATTTTATTACAGCACTGTTTTTGGGACAGGGCCTATCAGCTTCACATTCCTGCACCAGTGTCCCACTCTTCTAGCTCATCGGACTGTGAGGGCCCCTCCTGTGCAACACCCTCTTTACGCCACCCCACGGGCTTTCAGCTGGATTCAGGGCCTGGGCTCTGTTAGGACAATACTGACGGCCTGCGTTTGACAGGGGCCTTAAAATGAATTTGATTATTAGGTGGTAGTGATGGCTCTCTTCTTTGCTTTGTCTTTAAATAAAACTTCAATTCAATCTAAAGTGTATATATTTTTCCTTAATAATCAGAAGCCATTCCTTGATCACAGGAATGAGAGGGGTTCCATGCACAATTCTGGTTATCTGTAATATTTGATCACGTCTTGCACCTCTACCTTATACTTCCATAATTTTGTTTTGTTTTGGGGTTTTTTGCCACTGTAAAGCACACTGTTAAATGCCATCTCATACGGTGGCCCTGAAAGCTTGTAAGCGAAAAACGCGCTGCAAATACGCAAAGCAAATGCATCAAAATGACAACGCGTGCGCTACATTTCGGAAATGCGCTGCAAATCCAGCCACAACACAACGGAACTGGCCCACAACACAACGGAAGTGTTTCTGGACGAATTATTTTACGCAGGTTTTTAGCCATAAACAGTTGAGTTATACAGTTTCTCATAACGTTGAACGGAATTTAGGTAGTAAAGCTCTTTAAATGTAGTTAGTTACATTTAAAGAGCTTTATTAATTAAGTCCCCTAGCTAGCTATTTAGATAGAAACTAAGTTGTGTTAAATGGGATTTTTATCAGGGTTTTTAAGCCTTACTTTCTGTGTAAATAGCTAGTTAGCTACATTTAAAGAGCATTTAGATCTTTACTCGTGATATAAGCAGCGACTACCTAGTGATAAGTAAGCGATTTTATTACGGGTGGGATAGATTATGCAGTATGTCTCAAAACGATTCACCAAAATGGACCAAACATAACCTGGTAAGAGACGAAAGGAATAAGACTAGTTTTTAAAATTAGAAACAAGAGTTGTGTTAGACAGTATGCCATTACATCGAACGGGATTGAATTGGTAAAGCTTTTTAAATATAGCCTGAAGGGCTTTCAAGTCTTCTCTTAGTTTTCGTTTAAATAGCTAGCTAGCAAGCTAGCTATATTTAAAGAGCTTTACTCATTCGGTCCCGTTCAACCTAATGAGATGCTGTACAACACAACTCATGGCTTCTGGTTTCTGGCTAAAACTTGCAGATTGTTATTCACAAGAGTTGTTATACAGTGTAAAGGTTTTGATACCGTCTTCAGACATAGATCATAGCCACCAGGGTTCATAAACAGCATTATAAATGTGTTCAACCCGCAATGTTTTAAGTAGCTGGCACCAGAAAGACAGATTCACAACACGGGTGTCAGGAAAGAGTTTAAAAGTTTTAAGAAGAGAAAGAAATAAAAGTTGTAACTGACGGGCAGACACAGATAAGGGAATGAACAAAATGTCAGATTGAGCGTCACGGACAGTGAATCATAAATCCCATTACATACAATCTCTCATTACGCTGAACGGCGCTGTGCCGAATTCCGACTCCCCTCGTTTACACGCACATAAAGACGCTACAGATGATATTCGCCATTTCTGTTGTTTCTATGCATAAATAAGGGATACTATTTAATTATCCATCACAGCAAACAGCGCAGCATTATCTATATCCAAACAATGACACACTGATGATTCATGGGTGTTAAATGTTTTTAATAAAATGTAATGTACCAAATGTTGATTGTTACCGTAGCACTCTTGGGGATCGACTACTTTTCATGCTGAGAATTACGAGAAGACTTTACATATGGGTACTTCCTGGGATTCGGTGCCATTTGACCCTTAAAACCTTTTGAATATTAAACATTGTTTTTATTAGTTTTTCATGTTTTATTATGAAAGGGACATGTTAAACTTTTTAAAACTAATTTTGGTCAAGTTCAGGCATATAATCTGTAGCATTTATTTAAACATTTTTATGAAATCTCTGACCCAGGATGTCCACCCTGTTATGGACATATGCATAACTGAAAGACTTATGGTTTAAAATAATGTGCAAAACAGACATTAGCTGAGAGCTAACAAGTCCCTTTTCAACTTTGAAGTGAGTGTTTCATTTATTCTTTATTTTAAAAAAAGAGATATTTTATGAATTGTGTCTGAATTCTCACCAGCAAGTGATTTAACTTTTTTGTCTTAGACAACAACGAATCCTATACGTATTTTGATTATTTTTAAGGATGCATGCTGTGGCCTGCTTTAATGCAAAAAAATACAAACAAAATATTTATTATTTGTACTATCCTAATTAAATTATAGACAGAAAACTCATATATAACGGGGTGGACATAGCCATAACAGGGTGGACATAACAGGGTGGACAAATAAAAAAATATGTGATTAAAGGTTGTTTTAAAAAAACATTCTTATCACATAAACTTTGCCAATGAGATGAACTTTGCCTATACTGGTTAAAAAAATACAATAAATGAAAAAACAATTAAAAATGGTCCAGTATATGGCACTATATGAACAATGTATTGTGCCTTCATCATTAAAAAATCAGCAATTAAATACAGCAAATATGATATGTGAAAAAGCGAATCTTATTGTTTCCAAACAGGTATTCTACATACTTCCATGTGATTTAAGTTAATAACCATTTGTTAGGAGGCTGTGGCTCTTGCATTAGGCAGAGTAAGTGGTCATCATTATAGCAGCTTATATTCTTTCGTGGACTCGGCCAGAAGTATTTATTATATCCATTGTGGTACATTTTACCATGGCATTGACTTCAGCTATTGTCTTCTTCCTGCTTTTCTCTCCACCATTTATCTCTCTCTCTTTTTGTGGGTATTTCATCCTCCTTTCAGGATCAGAACCCCAACATTCCCTGTAATGCTTGTGTCTCTCTCTTATTTTAAGATATTTCTAGCAATATTATAACTAAACTGAATAAAAAGGCTACATAAAACACATGTGCATTTTCATAGATACACTATGATGTCCACCCTGTTATGTGCAAGTCCACCCTGTTACATCATTGATGGTAACCATAACAGGGTGGACATTCTGACATAAAATTAGCCATTATCCAGTGTGTGAGCAAAACCAGTCTGACAAAAAAGTGAAATTAGACAAAGAATTGTAAGCTTTTTAATATGATTATTATGAAATTATTGAAACTTTCTGCTTGGCCTCATGTTTCTCCAAACAGGGTGGACATGTGGCTGACCATGTCAGACTGATGGGATAAAATGAGGAGGTAGCCACTCACTTCACTTTCCACAGTTGTGACCTCCAGGAAATTATATCGGTATGCAAAACAGCTCTTCATTTAAAGAGGCAATACTTAGGCATAACAGGGTGGACAGTAACTTGAGGGACATGCGATAAACCCTTAAAATTGGTGATAAAATAAACCCATATATTTTAATTCTCAAGCCAGGAGCAGTAACACACTTGCTATACCGATGTTCACCTCTGGCCACGGGACTTGGCAGTATTAATTTGTTCCTCGTCATTACTGACATCCTTACATCTTATATCTTACATACAACCTGACTTATTTCCTTTATAATACGATTTTTGCCAAATATGTCCCAATTATGTCTAATTATATCGACTAGAGTGCTCAATGAACTAAGTTCAAATCACGTCTTATAACTTATAATTAAAGTCTTTTTTATTTTGGTGACTTATCTGGATGTGTAGGCTATTCCATATAAACCACATGTCTCTACGTTCAACAAGGGTTAATTTAATTAGTATAATTTTAGTGACGCCAACACAATGTCTGTCAAAATTTTACTCCCGAATATCATCTATAGCGTCTTTATGCGCGTGCTAACGAGGAGAGTCGGAATTCGGCACAACTGGACAGAATTAGTAAAGCTTTTTAACTGTAGCTAGATAGCTAACCAGCTGTTTAGACGAAAACTAACTAAACTTAATTACTTACCTAGCTACATTTAAAGAGCTTTCCTAATTCAATCCCGTTCGACGTAATGAGATACTGTCTAACACACCTCTTGTTTGTAGTTTAGAAACTAGTGTTATTTCCTTCGTCTCTTACCAGGTTGTTTAGTCTATTTTGGTGAATCGTTTTGAGACATACTGCATCATTTAGCTCACCCGTAATAAAATCGCTTACTTATCACTAGGTACTTGCTGCTTATATCACGGGTAAAGAGCTAAATACTCTTTAAATGTAGCTAGCTAACTATATTTAAAGAGCTTTACTTCTTAAATCCCGTTCAACGTTATGAGAAAACTGTATAACTCAACTGTCGTTTATGGCTAAAAACCTAGAGTCCCTGCGTAAAATATTTCGTCCAGAAACACTTCCGTTGTGTTGTGAGCCAGTTCCGTTGTGTTGTGGTTGGATTTGCAGCGTTTCTGGATTTGCAGCGCGTTTCCGAAATGTAGCGCACGCGTTGTCATTTTGATGCTTTGCTTTGCGTATTTGCAGCGCGTTTTTCGCTTGCATCGCGATGGGCCTTCAGGGCCACCGTAAGCTCAGGAGGTCAGTGTAGCCAGTGACAGTCACATGACAAGCAAAGTCACATGACAAGCTAAGCCACATGACTGAACAAGACAAAGCAGCCTTGCACTTCAGCAGGGCCAAGCCTCTGCACGTGCTATACTCCTGGACCACATTGCCCTGCCAGTGGTTTTTGAGTAGGTGTTTTTTTTTTTTAATATTGGACTAGACATAATCTGAGGCCAAGAGCCTGAGCACAGTAAAATGCCACATCAAAAGCCTGAGACAGTGCCACCGAGTTGTGCGTGAGTGAGAGTTTGTGTGTCGGGGTTCAGCGTCAGCCGAACTCACTCAGAAGAAGTGTTTGACTGTTCGTGACGATCTCCTCAGTGTTATTCATCATGTCCTCTCTCTCTCTGTGTCTGTGCATTTGTATGCACAAATTCATTCTGTAGTCTCTCTCCTGCCCGACATTGCTGTCTTCGCTTCATTTTCCTTACCCCCTTACGGGTTCGTTTTCGCTGCCCTCCCACTCGTCCCTCTCCTCCTCCGTGTCCTGCGCACGCTCCGCTAAAACAGGTACTCTCCTCCTCCGTGTCCCGTGCACGCTACTCTCCTCCTCCATGTCCCTCTCCTCCTCCAGGTACTCTCCTCCTCCTGGTCCCGCGCGCTAAAACAGGTACTCTCCTCCTCCATGTCCCGCGCACGCTCCGCTAAAACAGGTACTCTCCTCCTCCTCATCCCGCGCACGCTCCGCTAAAACAGGTACTCTCCGCCTCCATGGTCCCGCGCCTCCGCTAAAACAGGTACTCTCCTCCTCCATGTCCCGCGCACGCTCCGCTAAAACAGGTACTCTCCTCCTCCATGTCCCGCGCACGCTCCGCTAAAACAGGTACTCTCCTCCTCCATGTCCCGCGCACGCTCCGCTAAAACAGGTACTCTCCTCCTCCATGTCCCGCGCACGCTCCGCTAAAACAGGTACTCTCCTCCTCCAGGTCCCGCGCACGCTCCGCTAAAACAGGTACTCTCCTCCTCCATGTCCCGCGCACGCTCCGCTAAAACAGGTACTCTCCTCCTCCAGGTCCCGCGCACGCTCCGCTAAAACAGGTACTCTCCTCCTCCAGGTCCCGCGCACGCTCCGCTAAAACAGGTACTCTCCTCCTCCATGTCCCGCGCACGCTCCGCTAAAACAGGTACTCTCCTCCTCCATGTCCCGCGCACTCCGCTGGTCCCCAAGCTCCGCTAAAACAGGTACTCTCCTCCTCCATGTCCCGCGCACGCGCTCCGCTAAAACAGGTACTCTCCTCCTCCAGGTCCCGCCGCTCCGCTAAAACAGGTACTCTCCTCCTCCATGTCCCGCGCACGCTCCGCTAAAACAGGTTCTCTCCTCCTCCATGTCCCGCGCACGCTCCGCTAAAACAGGTTCTCTCCTCCTCCAGGTCCCGCGCACGCTCCGCTAAAACAGGTTCTCTCCTCCTCCAGGTCCCAGCTAAAACAGGTTCTCTCCTCCTCCAGGTCCCGCGCACGCTCCGCTAAAACAGGTTCTCTCCTCCTCCAGGTCCCGCGCACGCTCCGCTAAAACAGGTACTCTCCTCCTCCAGGTCCCAGCGCGCCTCCGCTAAAACAGGTACTCTCCTCCTCCAGGTCCCCGCGCACGCTCCGCTAAAACAGGTACTCTCCTCCTCCAGGTCCAGCCAAGACGCTCCGCTAAAACAGGTACTCTCCTCCTCCCACGCTCCGCTAAAACAGGTACTCTCCTCCTCCATGTCCCGCGCACGCTCCGCTAAAACAGGTACTCTCCTCCTCCAGGTCCCGCGCACGCTCCGCTAAAACAGGTACTCTCCTCCTCCAGGTCCCGCGCACGCTCCGCTAAAACAGGTACTCTCCTCCTCCGTGTCCCGCTTCGCCTTGGATGGCAGCCTGGCTTCGCACCCGCGCTCTCCAGGGTGACCACGCCACGCACACCAAGAGCCTGCAAAACTAGGCGTGGCCTTTCAGCCTGGAGGCTGCCCGACAATCAGGCACTGTGAAACACAACAAGAGGAGAACCTGCGGGAGAACCGGTGAACCTGCACCACCGTGGGATCTCAAAATGTATTCAGTGACATTATGTTATCTCCATAAAATGAAGCAATTTGTTTCAGTTAATGTTTCTATTTTATAGTGTTATTTGGTTCTTTTTTGTTGGTTCATGGGATGACTGGGGTGAGCACATACAAATCTGAACTCAGCAGTATGAGATATGGCATGTGTTGGGCACACAGAGCATGTGCAGCAGCAGCTCTGAGCCTCAGCCAATCATGTGCCTGAGGAAAAGTATTTAATTCAAGATTAAAGCACCTATGGTCTGTGTACATGTAAAATCCATCCATCCATTATCTTTACTGCTTTATCCCACTAGTTTGGGTCACAGGGACAAGTTTCCCTGGCGTATGGTTATAGTGTTTGTGTGGGGGAGCAGCTGACGATGAGCAGAGATATGAAGAGACGCTGTCTGATTGTGGTCTCATTCAAATGTCTCAATGCAAGACTCATAGAGACAACATTTCATAACTGACTGTTCATAATGTTATAGGCTCAGTGTGTACTGGAGTTCCTTTTCATGGAAGTGAAATGTAACTCACTAGATTGTGTAAAGACCAGTCTATGTAAAGACCAGTCTATTCATTTGTTACCGTGTTGTATTGAACGGTGGAAATCTGCAAGCAAATAGTATAAAATGTAAAACATTTGAAATTGAATTTCTAACTCCTTTGATCTTTAATGTGGGTAAATTGAGACAAATTATATATATATATATATATATACACACACACACAGTACACACACACACACATATACACACAGGCCACTTTATTAGGTACACCGTGCCTTTGTCATGGATTCAACAAGGTACTGGAAACATTCCTCAGAGTCTGGTCCATATTGACTGTGTGTGTGTGTGTGTGTGTGTATACATATATATATATATATGAATGAAATATATGAAATTGTAAGAAATTCATCAAGAAAGTGGAGAATTTGCATGGAATACACATTCATTCATTTACATACACAAACTATGTTGGTTACATTTAATTTTCATTTTAAGGATCAACACTGGCAATGGCAACTTAGAGTTTGTTGATTATATATATATATCCTCTCGCCAATCTGTTTGCCGTCAATATTCCCAGCCTTCCCATGTTTCAGAAGCTCCAGCACCTCTACAATTCCTTGGCATCATGATCTGTGCAGTTTGCTTAATCTCGACTGCATTACCCCTACTTTGTCAAAAAGTTGCTGCCCGTGTCTGATGCAACAGTCTCTCCTGGGTCTCTCGTGTGCTATTCATATCTCTCTTGGGCCTATTCGACCACAGATATTCCACTCTCAAGACATAACAGGGGCACTTCTTAATACCTCAGTACTGTCTTCTTTGGCTCGTGGGTCTTCATTTTCGGCTCCTTTTCCAGGATTGGAGTGTCATCTTGGTTTTTCCTGTCAAGATGCTGTCTCTGCTGAAGAGTTACATTCCAGACGTTGCCTTTCCCATCGCCTGTGGAGGCCTTCCCACAAAATCGTGGCTAGCTCCCCTCGCCTTGGCCTGCAAAAGCTGCTTTCACTGCCCCTGTGTCCATCAGTTTCTGTGGGAGCCATATTAATTGTGGTTACCATCCTTCTCTTGCAGGGAGGGGGAGGGGGGGGCACGAATGAAATGGAACCTTCTTATTTGGGGGTCTTTGGTGGAACCCTCAGATCCATCAACTGATTCAATTAGACCAGGAAATAATAGGAAGAGTGGTTCCCCATGCACAGACAGCATTTTAGCACATCATTCATTCCGCTCCCTCTGTGAATAACTGCACGGCTTCCCCCTCTGCCTGTCTTTCATAAACCAGTTTAACTCACTTCATTTGATCTTCCACTCCAAGAGCTTATCTAGCCAGGAGTAACATCTTGAGTTAATCCAATCCTTCTTGCATAATTTTCATCCTGAAAGAAATACAGAAAAAACTGACTAACTTTCTTGCTGTTGGTCATCACTGATTCATCTGCGTTATATTTCAACTCAAACTCCAAAAACTGTTCTATGGCAGTTTTTAGGATGTTTGGACATTTCGGAGTTTTGCCTTGTAGTGCAAAGCAGGAACCACCAAGGAGTCCAGAGTCCTCGAGTTCTTTCTCCCTTCTAGTGTCTCCATCAGGAGTTCCAGGTATGTTTTGCACTCACAAATGGAGTTATGCAGAAACTGGAGGTTGGGAAATCCCTGGCTCAAACCCCTCCCTAGATACTTCCTCTTGTGCATTCCCTTGCATTCAAACAGAGAATTCAACTGAGAAATAAATAAACTCAGCAGAAGCCTAACTAGATTTAGTCACTGTTTTTTTTTATTGAGGCACTAAATTATGTGGGTTTCTCAAAAACAAGAGCACAATCCAGTGAGAGCAGAGGCTAAAGCCACATACAAGACGACTAAATAATTATCACAGTGGACAAAAGGACAATCTTTAGTGATGGACAAGCAAATTATCATGTGAGACCTCACTTTTAGAGACACTCAGTTTTATATAGTGACACAATTCTAACACAATGTCAGTTTAAAATTGCAATTATAAGCATAAAGTAGTATTTCATCCATAAAAGGGCAAAAATTTGATTTCAGTTCAGGCAGGGGGTGGGGTGGTTCGTTGGGGTGCTTACGCCACTGGACAAAGCACTCAGCAAAAGAGGAGTGTTTTTAAGATGAGCATTAGATCTTGATAGTCTTTGATTTGTCAGCGTTCAGCTGCTCCAACACTTTCGCTAAACTCCAGATTGTCACACCAACAGTCTGCAAGGCAGCGCTCATGCATTTGTACCGCCCTTTGTTTGCAAAGTTTTGTACCTTGATCAACACAAGTTTCTAGATATATAGTTAATAAGCTTGGACAAGTCATTATTGTTGGTGGGGGAGGGTGTTGTTAAAAATGAAGGTAAAATGTGCCCCATCTTGCATGAGCAATGAAGAGGGGTTTGCAGCACAGAGCAGAAGCTGGAACTAAGCTATTAATGCCACATTAGGTTTCAAATCTTTACTCTTTTCTGTACTGAGATACATCAGCAGCGTGAACCATGTTGTCTTCTATGCAAATATATAAGTATATAAATATCTATGTATCTGTATATGTTTACTGTACCTACATTTGTATATATAGATATATAATCTATCTATATTTCACATATATAACAACATTTGGTAGTTTCGAAACATTCAATATACATTCGTTTACCCTGTGGAACTTTCCTTAAGAAGTGAAAAAACAAATGAATATTTAAATAAATCTACTTTTTTAACTGGGAAATCGCTTCCTATCCAACACAACAATGAACATCAAGAACATGTCTGCACACACGCAAAGTGAACGTCTTATGTGTTGCCTTAGATTAGAAAATGTATATAAAATTATTTCTTTTTATTTAAGATCTCAGTATGGAATTCTTAACTGAGATCAGCACCTCAGAATTGACAACAATGCATTAAAGTGTAGAATCAGGACAAGGGCCAGAGGCATACCAAGCTCTGTAGAGTGGCAGAGAAGCCTTATATCAGCACCATTTCATAGTCACTACTGTTCAACGCAAAAAAAAAAATTCCAACTTCTGTAATACTTTCTGCACATTTCACTGAGTGTTAAACACTCTGGGTGGGATTTTTGTATAATAACCACATGTGTATTCGGTGTGTCAGTAGAAACGTGATCTCCCATAGGTTTCTACAGGGCTTAGAATGAGATAGCAAATTTGCTTTTAGATATTACACCACCACCAATGAAGCAATGTCAACGTCTCCGACACTATTACGTTTGTGATTGTACAAGACCATTTAATTTTTGCTCCTTAACCGGAAGCTGGGAGTTAATGTTTGCAGCTATTCAGAAACAGTTTCCACACGTACAAAAACGCTTTACGCCACCATGAAACACGCAGGTTTGATTGACTGATTGAAGCTGGAGTTTTCTTTCATTTTCAGGCCACTTCTGCATCGGTGGGATCCTAGTCCTGGATTAAAGCATTTGATGAAACAGTTCAGCTAATAGCTGCCAATTACTATCATGCAAAAGAGACCATGCTGGATACAGGCTTCTGTTCCCTGTTTGCCATATTAGCAGATTTGGCTGAACTATTCCTTTAATGTTGATTCATTGCTGGAAACACGACTCCGAGCAGAAGCGTGACTCCTGTGTGTGTGCTACTCATGCAGGGACTTGGCACAGCAAGGATGTTTTGCAGTTGCTGCATTTTCTATTAGTGAAGAATTTGCCACACATGCCTGAGCCATTAAAAACAAGTGGTTGTCGCTACCATTCAATGCATATGACTACAGCATCACAAAATCAGTGATTATTGTTTTAACACACACACTCGCTGGCATTCATAAGGACATCAAATATTAAATGTTTTTGAATTACTTCAAAATTTGAATTACACAATGCTCACTAACTAAAGAACAAATGCTCTTAAAATACTGTTTTTCACACTGCCCAATCAAAACGCTCTCTTCTTTAAAAAAAAATTCAAATGCAACTTAAAATGATTCGTAATGTATAAAAAAAAAAGTTAGAAATTAAATCCATATAAAAACATTGTCAATACCATAATAATACAGTGCAAAAACAATATGAAAGTAAGTTTAGGGTCCACTGATGGTTTTTCTGCCATTTGTTATCCTGTGCTTTAACTTTAACGTATCTTGCGCATCTTTGTCAGAATACCAAGCGCCAGATGCTATTTTGGGCTATGAGCAGGTGTATCATCTTCTCTGGAGTCCAGGACGTCCCACAGCACGTCTGGCTTTTCACAGTTGTGACGCCCCCTCCAATGCTCCAGAACGTCTTGCTTCCTATCCAAAACCTCACTGCACAGGATGCAATTAAAGCGCACCCCCGACCTAAGGCTGGCGGCCTTACCCCTCCGCCCGGCGCCGCGCTCTTCTTCACATCCCCCCTCTTGCTCCTCCCGTTCCTCTCGACTCTCCGTCGCCCCCTGGTGGTGCGCGTGCAGGTGGCGCTTGAGCTTGGAGAAGGAGAAGAACTCCTCGTCGCAGCTGCCGCAGCGCACCAGGTTGCGCCGCTCGTTCAGCTGCCTCCAGTAGTGCGCGGCGTGCTTCACCAGCTCGTCCTCCGCCTCGCGGCCGCCGTGCACCGCCCCGTCCCGCAGGCGCACCTGCACCTCCTCGCCGTGCACGTACAGCAGGTGCAGCTTCATGTCGGCGAACGTGGGCGTGATGGCCTGGCAGCGGCCGCACTTGATCTGCAGCTCCACGGGGTCGACGCGCTGCTCCGGCGCCTGGTCCTCCGAGTCGGCACACCTGAACACCACAAGATGAAAAACGCCCACGTGTTCCACAGAGTGGCCACGCGTTTCACACAACAGAACACACGCAAGCGACTGCTCAGCCTGACTTTACCAACGCGAGAACGATCTGAAAGTAATAAAGCAGTGTATTAAAATTACAAAGACATCTTGCTTAACAAACAGGCAAGGCATTAAGGTCTCTGCCGTTAAGTGTGTGTGTCCAAGTGTGTGTGTCCAAGTGTGTGTCCTATACCCTTCTATAGGCGTGTTCTCCTCGTGCTGGCTGATTGACGGTTCCACGGTGAGTATGACTCTGTGCACTTCCCTCAGGTGGCTGAAGTAGACGCCGACGTAGCCGAACGCCTTCTCGCAGAACTCGCAGCGCAGGCTCTTCCTGGGCCTCCCCTCGGTGTGGTGCAGCTTCATGTGTGTGCTCAGGCTGCCCGAGTGGGCGTAGGACTTCCTGCACACGGGGCAACCGTACGGCCTCAGGTTACTGTGGCTGTTCATGTGGCTCTGCAGGTGATGTTTGAACTGGAAGCACCTGCTGCAGGTGGGACAACGGTGGAGCGGACGGCCACCCACGTACAAGAACCCGCCGCCGCCCCCTCTGGGCTCAGACTGATGGCTGGGGGCTTGGATGGAGACCATGCCGGGCCGGGTGGCAGTCAAGGGTTTCCCCGTCAATGGCTGCCCCAGGATGAGCTCCTGGTCCAGGTTCTCTGAGGCAGAGATTGAAGGTAGAGGTACAAGTTGGGGAACAGTGGTTTCCATCACTAAAATAGGCTTTGGCCGAATACTCCGATATTTTTTCGAAATGTCCACTACGGAAGAAGTCTGGGTGCTGGAGGGAGGTTTCTCCGGTACTCTCCTACGAAAGAATGACAGGGATCTCTTCTTCCTCGCCTCAAAGGCCAGTATGTCCTCCATGGTTTTCCTCTTCCTCCCCCGCCTCTTGCCAGGGGATTTCTTGCAGTGGGTGGCATCTGCATCTTGGATGAGGCAGTTGCTCCTGGCACTGTTGTCTGTGGTCTTGGCTTTGATGTCTGCGGGGCTTTTCGGGCTGGCTTTGGCCAGAATGGAAGCCTTCCCTGGTGACAAGCTGCTGGTGAGGCCGGATGGTAGGAGGGAGTTCTTCACCTTGGCATAAGGGAGGATGGGGAGCTTGCCCTTGGGGGGAGTGGGAATGATCTGAACAGCTTTACTGAAGATGGTGGGGGAGAGGACGGTAATAGCGCTCCCTGTGGAGGCTGCCCCTTCTGCCGGGGCTTTGATGGACGAGCTGTTACTGACAGGAGCTACGAGCGTGGCTGTAGAGGCTCCGGCGGGGTAGCTGAGGGCGTGGAGGGGGTCCACGCTTCTGTCCAACGCCGGCTCGGTCTCTGACCCTGGGTACAACGCAGAGTTGTCGGGAAGCAGGACTTCAGACGAAGGAGCGGAGCCCATCTTGACCGTCTGTTCAGATGACGGTTCTTGACTTTCACCCAAACCAGAGACAGCAGAGTTTTTTACCGCAGCTGATGTCTGTGAAGGTGCACCAGCCTTAGCCGTGCTCTGTGTCCTACTACTGGCTTTTTCCGAGCCTCTCTTGCTTCTCATTGGCTGGTACCTAGGAATCGGGAGCTTTAAGTTCTTCTGGATTTGATGTTGCGGTGGCGTCTGAGGTAAGGCCACCAACGAGAAGGTGCCCTCTTGTCCGGCCACCTGCATGAGGGCGTAGTTCTGTGCCGGTACTAGGATGGATTTGGGGCTGACAGCCGTGGACGCCTCGGGAAGGACAGTGGGCGGCTGGCAGGAGGACAGCACTGCGGAGGACGACCCCAGCGCTGGGGCTTTAGGCGCAATGCTGCGGAAGTGAAGAGCCTTCATCGGGGCCATGGGGCGGCCCTCGCCTGTCAAAAGATCAGCAGGAAATGCGCCGATTGCTTAAGAATCGCAGGACGGAAAAAATAACGACAATAAAAGGAGAGGCTGTTAAATGTATTCCACCATTTTCTCGTTCACACGCACACACCCCACACACACACACACACACCCCCCCCACCAACCCACCCAGCCCTGGGCCACAGACTGAGAACCCTTTGATTTGGACTCAGTGTGCAGGTCTTGTTCATGCTGTTGCTCAGTAAGGGCAAACCTCCCTGTGTTCACACAAGCACACAGGCACACAGTTCCCACGGGGATAAAGGGCCATCGGAGCACTAAAGCGAACCCAAAGGCAGCACCTACACATCATGAAGAGTAGTCAACCCTTCACAGATATGCAGATACACGCACAGGGGGGAAAAATATCTACCTATAAAATGTGCGATATGATGGGTGACAAAGCAGCAATCTGTGTCATCCTGTCTAAAGAAAGGGGGGGAAAAAAAGAACAGGACCTGTTTTTAGCAGGGGACAAGCAAGTCTCTTTTGTTTAGCATTAAGGAAACTGTGGAGAGCGTATGGAAGGGCACTTGAGTTCCTCGTCTTTGTATGTACTTTAATTCTCAGGTACGCCAGCTGTAAAAGCATGAATTTCTTTTTTTGTGAAAATTCATTCACTGTCCAAGATGGAGACATGGAGAAACACGTGTAACGCACGCACACGTGCGAGCACACAGTGTGTGGATGTTTCTAGATTAACACCTGGAAGAGCTTGGTTAGCTTGGAAGAGCTTATTTTGAGAGTGCATGTGCCTCAGTACTTCCTCTCACATATGCTATGAAATACTTAAACTCTATTTGGTCAGTTAAATTCAGGTCAGCTGTGACTTCGGTCAGAGCAGAGAACTTAGCAGTCAGTGCGGAGGTGTGGTCCTGGCCCCAACTGAAGAAGCAGACGCTTATGCCCGACATTAATTCTAGATTACACCTAGAAGGAAGCATTAGCATCAATCAAAGAGGACCAGTCATACAGTCAAATAGCCTTGTGATCACCGGCCACCCTAGGCCTAACCCTAGGCCACCAAGAAAATGGTGAAAGAGAAATAAATAAAAAAAATGTTTAAAAGTGAAAATGTATTCATTTTGTGATTTTATTTATTTATTTATTTTTACACCCTGCATTGTCGCATCGCAGCTTTACAAATGTTGGGTCCAGATCGCTAATGAGTAAGCCAATGGCAACAGATGTCTACTTATGATGGTGCACTATGTGAGGGGTTCGTAGCACTAGTATTATGGAATTCTTTCCCCTACTAAAACAGCCTAACACGAGTATTCCTGTGGAAGTTACTAGAAGACGAGAACTAAAACGATGTTGAAGCTGGAGTGGAGCTTGAGTCAGCTCTCTGTAGGATCTCCCTGCTAGTCTGAGGGGGAAAAACACATAGCAGCTATAGATTTGTTAAAGGGAAAGATATAAAGATTTATTTTTAGCTACAGCCAGATACACAATGAGACAGAACAGCTAGACAGATTAGCAGGTGAGAGGTGAGAAGTTCAAAGGTGATGGTCTGGTGTTTATGTTAGTGGAGGATTTACGGTCAGGCTACGCATGTGTATGAATGTGTGTGTAGGTGTGTGTTTGGTAAATCTGTGTGTGCGCCTCACCCATGCGTAAAAGAATGTGCTGAGATGGCCATGCGCTGGTCACTGGGTCAGGAGAGCTTCACCAATCTGAAAACCTGTCCACAACTCTGAGAAGACCTCACTAAGACTTACTCTCTGCTTCATAGAAATGTGACAAACTACATCATGTTGTCACATAATACTCAAAATATAACCTCAACAGAACCGTTCCAAGTGCAGTCTTAAGACCACTTTAAGCCAAGCAACGTGCAATAAAGCATCTGTAAGACCACACTTGTTGGCCATTATTGTCCTTCAGCTAATTCACAGGCATGTTTCCCATTTGCATTGTTTTGGAAAGTTCCAAGCATATCATATAGCTTTAGACATGAATAACTAAAAAAAAATCACAGTTGGCTTATGATAATACTCATTTTCATAGGTATATCCTGTTCTGTTACAGCATTCGTTCTCAAACAAAACGTACAATTAAACAGTCCATTTAATAAGGCTGAGTGTGTCGCAGCCCGATACAACTCCACTCAGCTATAATTTCCTGCTGCAGTGGTGAGTGTATGTGGAAGGGCTGTAATCTTCATACTCACTTTGCATGTGCGATTTCTGTGGACTGACTCGCTGTTCGTGGGGTTTCATCGCTGCCGTCTCTGCAATTCAAAGCACAACAAAAGAACTCAGTGGCTAATGTATAATTAAAACACCACATACCTTAAATCACAATAGTTAGTTGAGCCTATTTGTGTTTTATCCATAGTTTTGTATCTACCTCTTTCTGTCACACACACACACACACACACTCATGCACACAAACCCTCTATCTCAGTCAAAACTGGAGGACATTCCAGATGCCATGGGGGTGAAGATTAGTGTGGACTGAAAAGTAGAAAAACAACAGCAGGGAGAAGATAGGATAAAAGGGAAACAAGAGAGGAGGAGGCAAGATTGGGGTTAGTGTGTGTGTGTGTGTGTGTCTACGCGAGCACACTCAATCCTATGAGATCTCTGGCCTGTAGGTGAGGGTCCTCATCTGTGGCTGTGTGATAGCAGCTTTGGAGTGTGTGTGTGTGTGTGTGTGTGTGTGTGTGGTGGGCAGTGTTTTGGTGCAGGCTAGCCCAGTGCCCCTGCAGGTCTGGGGGGG
>JAGXOD010001379.1:905000-1092500 GCA_020368025.1 Brachyhypopomus occidentalis | reverse complement strand
TGAGGAACTCCCCCAGCACCTACAACCCTCTCTACACAATCAAGCTCAGAGTAAACGTCCAAGCCTGAGAAGACGCTTGTCTGCATCCTGCCCAATGGTGAAGCAGCCCCCTACTCAGCATAGCTCACACTGATGTGAATAAGGGTAGCATTATATATAAATGTTTAAAAGGTCTAAACCAGGGACTAGTACTCCTTCATATGCCTGAGTGAACCAATCGTCTGACCTGCGTGCTGTGCCGAGGAGCCCTGATGGAGCAGGTGAGAGATGGGCAAGACAGCCGGGCACGAGAGGCGGGCACAAGAGGCGGGCACCAGTTCACGTGCTCACTTTGCGGAATTAAAGGTGCCACAGTGAGCACCAGACAGCAGGAGTGATGCAGCCTGACACCTCCATTCATTCAGCAGAACACACACACACTCTCTCTTTCCAAGTACACTTTATTGCCAAAAGTATTCGCTCACCTTCCTTGACTCACATATGAGCTTAAGTGACATCCCACTCCTTATCTATAGGGTTTAATATGATGTTGGTCCACCCTTTGCAGCTTCAACTCTTCTGGGAAGGCTGTCCACAAGGTTCAGGAGTGTGTTTATGGGGATTTTTTACCATTCTTCCAGAAGCGCATTTGTGAGGTCACATTCTGATGTTGGACGAGAAGGCCTGGCTCTCAGCCTCCGCTCTAATTCATCCCAAAGGTGTTCTATTGGGTTGAGGTCAGGACTCTGTGCAGGCCAATCAAGTTCATCCACACCAGACTCTGCCATCCATGTCTTTATGGACCTTGCTTTGTGCACTGGTGCACAGTCATGTTGGAAGAACGGATGAATTAGAGCGGAGACTGAGAGCCAGGCCTTCTCGTCCAACATCAGAATGTGACCTCACAAATGCGCTTCTGGAAGAATGGTAAAAAATCCCCATAAACACACTCCTGAACCCTTGGAAGAGGAAGGGGCCAGCTCCAAACTGTTCCCACAAAGTTGAGAGCATGGACAAGTCCAAAATGTCTTGGTATGCTGATGCATTCAGAGCTCCTTTCACTGGAACTAAGGGTCCAAGCCCAGCTCCTGAAAATAACCCCACACCATAATCCCTCCTCCAACAAACTTTCACTTGGCACAGTGCAGTCAGACAAGTACCCTTCTCCTGGCAAACCCAGACTCATCCATCAGATTGCCAGAAGCGCGATTCGTCACTCCAGAGAACGTGCCTCCACTGCTCTAGTGTCCAGTGGCGGCGTGCTTTACACCACTGCATCCGACGCTTTGCATTGCACTTGGTGATGTATGGCTTGGATGCAGCTGCTCGACCATGGAAACCCATTCCATGAAGCTCTCTGCACACTGTTCTTGACCTAATATGAAGGCCACATGAAGTTTGGATGTCTGTAGCGATTGACTTTGAAAAATTGGCGAACTCTTTGCACTATGCGCTTCGGCATCCGCTGACCCCGCTGACCCCGCTCCGTCAGTTTACATGGCCTACCACTTGTGGCTGAGTTGCTGTTGTTCCCAAACACTTCCATTTTCTTATAACACCGCTGACAGTTGACTGTGGAATATTTAGGAGCGAGGAAATTTCACGACTGGATTTGTTGCACAGGTGGCATCCTATCACAGTTCCACGCTGGAATTCACTGAGCTCCTGAGAGCGACTCATTCTTTCACTAATGTTTGTAAAAACAGTCTGCATGCCTAGGTGCTTAATTTTATACACCTGTGGCCATGGAAGTGATTGGAAGAGTTGATTCTGATCATTTGGATGGGTGAGCAAATACGTTTGGCAATATAGTGTATATAGTAACACTGACATTTGAACACAAACACCTACAGGCACTTTAACAGTTCAGCAGATCTACTGAGCACAAACGCACACGTTTCCAGAGACCTCCCCTCCAAAAACACACAACACAGACACACACACAATCAACAAGCTTCCATTGTCCAAACACAAATGGTCTCTATTTAAGTCTTTGAATATGAATAAATGATGACTTGGGTAAAAGGGTGATATAATAAGAAAAGGCTTTTTGCTTTTACGTGGTGTAGAACACCCTGGAGTCCTATCACCAACTCCCAGCTGATGCATGTCTGTATTAGTGTGTGTGTGTGTGTGTGTGTTCATCAAAAGACATAATTTGCAAGCACAACAATCAGATGCTCTCAGACAGCTGACCTCACTAACGGTTCATAAGCAGCACAGTATTAGCCACTGTCCCAGGCAACACCAGAGGAGGTATTAGCCCTTCAGAAAAATACAGCCTATTATTAAGGCCTTCTTATAGATTATTCATAAAGCATTGCAGAGTGCTTCTCTGTTTATGAATAATGCATAAGGAACTCAAAAACTATATTAAAGTGAATAAATATTTAGCCTTTGAATCACTGTTTTTGCTGGCTAAGTTTTAAGATCTAACTAGCAATTAGATTAACTATCTTACAGAGGGATAGAAAACATACATAAGGACCACAAGTATAAATGTGACGAAATACAGCAATAATGGATAATAGCAACAACTGATGTTCTTGAAACAAGAGGTCTGGATTACCCCAAACACAGAACATCCCCACTTAAACACCTCATTTGCAAAACACTGTTACATTTGCCAGTGACTTTTCTTAAGACGTATGAAACGAACGGATCCTAGTTACATTCAGGATCAGCCTTATACCACAAACCGTTCAGCTGTACGTCCTGAAGGTCTGAAGATAAATAATAACACTTATTTTGCCTGTCCAAACCTCTTTGCCGGTCTTGCTTCTTTGTGTCTCCTTTGTAAAAGCAGAGTTTAAGTGTTTCGACGTGTGGTGAAGCATGTGAGCGTATGTGTGGTTCCTTCATTCTGGGCTGGGACTCGGGGCAGAGGTGTGAGGAAAGACACACTGAGGGAATCCGGCCCTGCAGTCTCTCTCGATAAAATAACCACCAGGTGTCTTTGCTGCCTTTTTCCAAATGCTGGTTTAGTGACAGACAAAGCCGACAGGGCTTGGTTAAAATCACACACAGCTGCACGCTGGCCCGAATAAGCTGCGAGCGGCAGCGCGTCAGGGGAGGAGAACGAAATTACACCCTTCAGCTCTGCATGCTGCCATTAAAGCTCAATTAGAGAGCTACACTGATGTCATCATTATGAGACACATGACCGAGAGACCCAGTGTACCGATGCAGGCTGCTCCTACTAGAGGTCGCTGAATTAAACTTAAGCATGAAACCCAACCCATCATAAAAACGACACAGCTTAAGTGTAACGACGTAATGCGAAATGTGTATTCGCAGGAAAGTAAGGCAGGTGAACCTTAACTCAATTCAAAGAACACTCTACAGGAAGAAGATGGGAGTTTGTGTCTTGATGCTGAATGTGTACTTGTCTGATTTGCCTTGTCACTTTTACGAAGGCTCAGACAGTTAACCTGCTTCCGCTCCGCAGGGTGCTTTGGGTGTGCTTCTGTAGAAAAGGGTTCATGTGTAAACTTGGTTTAACACCATAAATTTGAATTTGGTGGTGGTGGAGGCCCGAGCTAGACTTCCTTTTGTGGAAGGTAGAAATCGTAGCCGAACTCCAAATGGAGGATCGGAATAGAAGGCTCAGGAAAGCCCTCATCTGATCTCTGCATAAGGCAGCAAATGAAGATTCATGTAATCAGATGCTTTTGGCATCCTTTTGGCATTCCCTCAAGGAAATGTAGTTCTTCTAAATGTATCCAAGTTTACCTCTTTTCATTTTCCCATCTACAGTTTGTGCTGGTCTTAATAAGCACTGTTTGTGTAGAAGCACGATGACGATCTATTCAAAATCTATATTTCTGGTCCCACATCTGAACATATAGGATTAGAGATGCTTGTGTGTTTGTCAGGCCTTTGCACTTCTGCAAAACAAGTATACACGAACTCAGTGCTGACCTAGGACCAGAATCACAATTTGAATATTGTCTCCACAGCAGATTTTCCCTGATCCCCAGTCAGAGTGAAGAGAACACCAAGAACTCAGTTAAACAGTCAGCACTTCGAATTGATCCTACTCGCCCCTGTACGGATACAGTAACCAGACGCTCTCTCCTTCAAACAATGCTTCAGCTAGTAGCCTTTTGTGTGGTGGCTGGTGATTCATGTCTTAACAAAAGGGCTTTGCTCTGTCCATTTGCTCCCGGAGTGCTAACATCAGAGCGCTTTCATTTCTACACCTCGGCGCGGGTGTGCATGTGAGGGAGAAAGAGGACCTACAACACTCTGTGTGAATAATGCATGCTCGCCTGAGGGCTCCCTATAGCATGGAAGGGCTTGTCAAAAAGAACAACCTAAAGAGGAATCAATTCTCTCTCTACCTCCCTCTCGCTCTCCCCTATCAGCCACAACATTAAAACCACTGACAAGTGAAGTGAATAACAGGGACTATCTTGTTACAGTGGTGCTTGTAAAGGGGTGGTGTGTATATGTGGCGACAAGTGATCGGTCAGTTCTTAAAGACGATGCGTTGGAAGGAGGAGAAATGGGCAAGCGTACGGATCTGAGCGACTCCGACAAGGGACGATCTGTGAAGGCTAGTTGACTGGGTCAGAGCTTCTACAAAGCAGCAGGGCTTACAGGGTATTCTTGGTACACAGTAGTTAGCACCTAACAAAAGTGGCCCAAAGAAGAACAGTATGCAGTAGTTAGTACCTAACAAAAGTGGCCCAAAGAAGAACAGTATGCAGTAGTTAGTACCTACTAAAAGTGGCCCAAAGAAGAACAGTATGCAGTAGTTAGTACCTAACAAAAGTGACCCAACGAAGAACAGTATGTAGCATCTACACAAAGTGGTCCAAAATGTAGTAGTTAGTACCTAGAAAAAGTGGTCCAAAAGATAACAGTACGCAATGGTTTGTACCTACCAAAGTGGCCCAAAGAACAACCAGTGAAGTGGCGACAGGGTCATGGGTGCTCAAGGCTCATGATGCATGTGGGAGCAAAGGTTAGCTCTGTCCGTTCTGACCCCACATAAGAGATACTGTACCACAAACAGCTAAAAATGTTAATGCTAGTTATGGTGTTAGAACACACATCAAAGCTTGCTGTGTATGGAGCTGTGTAGCCATGGGCCTGTCAGAGACCCGGAGATGAACCATGTCCCCCACCAAACGTTCTTACAATGGGCATGTGAGCATTAGAACGGAGCCATGGACAAAATTTAGAGATGATTTTAATGTTATGGCTGATCAGTGTGTGTGCGCTGCGGATCTGATTTTTGGATATTGGCCAGTTGTAATTTTGTCCCATAATGAAGAAGCACCACGTTTTTAGAAACTTTTTAAAATGAATTAAAAAGCACTAACTAAATCTTGTATTCACAAAATGTTTTCAGACCCGTTACTCACTACTTTGCAGAAGCCCATTTGGCAGCAACTGCACCTAAGTGTCTTCTAGGCTGCATCTCTCCAAGCTCAGTACATCTGGATTTAAGCAACAAATCCCATTCATCCCATTCAACTTCCATCTGATTGGATGGCGAGCACGTGTGAACTGCCATCTTCTGCTCTCTCCCATATGTTTTATTGGGTTTAAATCTGACACGTTATTGAGTTAAATTCAGGCCACTCAGGAACATTCAGAACATTAATTTATTAATACCACACACACACACACACATATACACACACATATACGTACACATATACATACACACACACACCTCACAAAAGAGGGATATTCCATATTTGGCTTTCGGGTGAAATTTCAGGATGATCCTAAAATGCATTCTAACCATTACAGGTGAACTTATAGTGACTTTCTGTAAACCTTTGAATGCACATGTCCAACTGTTCAACGCTCAAAGAAAAGGAACAACACTTCAGAGCCCCATGGGATGAATGTTCAGATTTAAACATCTATTGGTTGCTCTTTTGGACGGCTTGCACGGCTGATAAAGGACGTCTTCCAGCACATCCTATTTCTCTGGAAACTGCATTTCACAATACAGGTTTAAATACACTGTACATATATACATGCATAAATACACTGATGTGCCAAAAATCATGGGGCAGGAACTAGTGTTGTGTAGCACCCCCTCTAACTCAGTGAAGTACAGCAACTCAACACATCATCGATTCCACAAGTAGACGGAAGACGTCTGGAGGGATGTTGAGTGGAGTTGTCTAGACTTGGGCCCGATGGCAGGGTGCATTATCCTGGAATGTCCCATCATTGTGGGGCTACATGAAGACCATGAAGGGCTGCAAATGGTCATCAAGCAGTGAACTGTAACAGGCACCGGTCAATGACCTGTTCAGGCTCACCACAATCGCCTGTCTGCTCAAACAGATAATTCTAGGTAGATACTGCTGGTAACGATCATTAAACCTACTGAGGTCTCAGGACATTTCCTGGATTTTTGCAGATTTTCTTAAATTTGTCTTTTAAAACGTAAATCGAATGTCCCATCTGTTCAAATTCTGATTTACGTGGCACTGCCATGGGCACCCTGGCCAGAGCTCAGCCTCGCTCACACGAGATCACCTCACAACTGCTGCAGGAGTTCCCAAGCCGTCCCATCAGATCACGCCACTTCGTAATCAATATACATACTGCAATCCCACAACTTTTGGCACGTATAAATATGTGCATCCGTATGCTTGCATAGCTGATAAAGGACCTCTGTCCCGTTTCTCTGCATCCTTGCGTACCTCAATGCAATGTGCTGTTTTTGAATCGTTTCACTACTGTACACTAGATCTGTTCCCTGGAAATGTCTTCGGATATGTTTAGCTAAAATGAATTACCTAATGGAATAATAGGAACCAAAAGGGGTAATTAATTAATTACCACTTAGAACTTTATTGAACATGTCAAGAAGTACCAAAACGTGCTGATTATCCACGTTAGATTTCAAAAGGTATAATACTTCATAAACTGCAGAAATGTCGGGACTTGATCTGAGTAGTGCTGGCAAACAACATCTAAGGTTTTGGTGGATTTGTACATTTTTACAAATACACAATTTCTTCCCCACTTTCCCTTCTGCCTCCTCCCAGGTGGCAGAGAGAGGCAGAGTGGGCCAGCAGATGAACAGACACCCTGCAGAACAGCCAACCCGAGCCAGGAGCCATCAGCCAATCAGCAGAGAGATAGAGTCGGCGCCGGACCAAACCTGTCTGAGATTGGTTGGCTCCAAGCACACTACATTCAGCCAGTGGGCCAAAAGACAACAAGAGAAGGCTATGAGAGCGCAGTGGATGTGAGCAGGGCAGAGGGAGAGGAGTTCGCTTTTTAACAGCTCTCTGGGCAACAGAAACCAGTGAACTCACTTTCTGATGATAAGAAGGTCACTACTTCATCAGTGTTGAAAACCGTCCAAGACTTCAAAGCATTTTTCTTCAATATGTCCAACAACACCAGCAGGAAATAATTCTTCACCAAAAGAACTAAGCATTTGAGAAAGGATAAAGCTATACAGAGGTACTACGCCTTGAATGCATTATTAACTAATCCATTTCCTTCATATTGGTTATACCAAATGCTCTATCCTCATATTCAAACACATTAACAACAAATTAAGACACATGAGGAATTGAAATGTGGAAGAAAGAGAAATCATGCATACATTCTTTTTTTTATGTGTGCAACTTTCAGCTCCTGTAGGTGGAGCACTGCCTTCTGCTGTGAAACACACTCCATCCCTTCACAACACAGACTTGTGAGTGTGTCTGTGTGTGCGTTTTTGTCAGAGATACTCAAATGATTAGAAGCTTTAACATCTTTCACCTACAATCTACCCTCCCCCTCAGGTTCTGTTACACCACAAAATAACTGAATGGCATTCTAAAATGCCAAGCACCTTGCCTTCTTACTCAGCAGTAGGTGATGGAAGTTTCCGGAGGCTGGCAGTGAACTGCTTCCGTTAGGCTTTCTGCTGCACACCTGTGATGGATGACCTACACTGCGCATGAACAACCAAACAACCTCATAAATTATCCAATCACTGGTAATGTCATTAAAAAATCTAGCCTCATTAAAATATCCAGCATACCTAGGTGCCCTGTGAGCCAAAGCTTTTCTGCTGACTCCTTCCTTGTGCTTATAAAGAACTGCGCAAATCCACCTCACTGTGTAACTATTTAATGCTTCTGACATTTCGTTCAGCTCACCCTCTCCCGATTCCACTTATTAAATTAACCGCATGCAAATACGGAGGCGGAAAAGAAATCCGGGGGCATGTCTCCTGTTAGTGATTAGCCGCAGGTGACCTTACCGCGCAGCTGAGGGACTTAGCGTACTTAGCGTAGCGAATTGATTGCTGCCAAAGCCTCCTCAGCATAATGGCTAATTTTCAGGTCAAGAAAAAGATGAAGAAGGACAGCGGAAAGAAGGAGGCCACTGGGACAGGGCAGTGGCCAATGAGGAGCGGCCGAGAGTGAGGAGGAGTGGGAGGAAGGAGTACACAGGCAAAAAAAAAAAAAAAAATCAATCTCTGCTTTAAAAAAAGAAAAAAAAAAGCCAATAGCCTTCCACTCATTGACAAGAGCGTTTAGGCCAATGACAGAAGACAACAGTGTGTGTTTATCCTTCTTTCAGGAAAACAGACAGGCACACCGACAGACCAGACGGAGGATGAACGTAAGCACTAGGATACTGCACACAGGACAAATATTCAGGTAGCATGCGGAGGGCTCAGAGAGGGGGAAAAAATGCTGACTCATCAGTTCCCGGTTCACATTTATTTCCTTGCTTTCGACAGTGTGAGGTGAATTACAGCACTTTCCTGACTTAGCTTACCTACAGATATACCCAATGAGAATGGAATTCAATGCCTGGTTATGTCATGTATCATTCTCCAGGCATTAATAGGGAGTAGCATTTGCAGTTCATTACAGAGCACAAATTTGTAGTATATACATTTCAATAACCTGTTTAGAAATGCTACCGTTTCCTTCCCTGCTGTCCTCTGAGCTCTTGCAGAACACTCAATCAGCCACATCTTTGAAAGCGCTCAATGTGTTTAAGAACACAGTGATAGCCGCTCGCTCGTGGCATTCGGTTTAACCTCCAAGCACCTCCAGCTATTCCACATTTTTGCTCTAACCTAGTTGCCAGTTCCAGGTAAAGCCAGCATCAGTGTCAGTCTCAGGCTACAGCCTTGTAATCAATGTCCTGCTGACCATGGTTATTTGATCTGGTTGTAGTGAGAGCCGTAATAGAACATATAAATCCTACGTTGAAGATTTCAATCTTGTACAGTTATATGAATGTCAGTGCCAAGTACCATGGGTCTGGTATGAATGTCTGCCTTACTACTCTCACAGAGCTCTACTCTGCTTTGTGAACGAGTGGCACTTTTAAAGCTAGATGCCTGAAAATAAAGAAAAAAAGGACAAACTAATCTTTCTTCTCCTTCATAGAGCGCCTTTTCTCATTACCTCAAAGGAGAGAAACAAAAACATCAATAACAAAGAGAGAGAGAGAGAGTGTGTGTGTGTGTGTGTGTGTGTGCGCGAGTGAGTGATTGTGTTTCTACCCATCCTGTACTACAACCACAGAGCACTGGCCTGGTCTGCCCCGCCTGCCTGACGACATGTCCACTCCCTCGACGGTGAGAGAGGGGACAGGAACTAGACAGGAAGCAGCAGAGAGGAACATCACTATAACAAGAGAACAAACCGGCAGCTCTAAAACAGCCTCCATTAAGAGACGTAGATGCATTACTAAGCAGAATGAACCTCTCTCTTATCTCTCCCTCTCTCTCTCTCGTCTATCCTAACTTAAGGTTCTATTTAACCGTGGGAGGTGGGAGGATATCCGTTTGGCGGTGGCTACTTCCTGTGTGAGACCACAGGTTTGGTCACAGGGTTGTGTTGCCATGATCACAGACAGGTAGCATGCTTTTAAACATGTCATGACTCTGAAGATCACCTTTAGAAAGACCCTCGGAAGCCCTTTGGAATTATTCTTAACATGCTCTCCAACAAAAATCAGATATTTAGAGTGCCTACTTAAACAGATAATGTTATAGAATAATAAGCATAAAGGGATAACAAAACTAAGCAAGCCCAGTTTCATTGGCCCGTCATCTTCTTCAGAAAACTCTTTAGCCAAGTGTCCACAGTACATCTCCAAATGCAGAATGCGAGTGGTCTTAGAGAGGTGTCTTATTAGTGAGCCTTGGCTTCATGAGGTTTGCTATCTTGTAAGATGATCTACAGTCTAAAGTGACAAAAGATTAGTGAAGTCTGTACTTTGCAGCTGTTGGCTGTTAGCTAAACATCTAACATGTTAAACACAAAAGTTGAATCTCTTGTGTATGTGCATTTCAGCAGCCTTCAGTAAAGGTATTCAATCATATTAAAACACTAAACCTTAAAGTTGAGGTTAAAAAAAGATAATTATACCACAGTTTTTTTTCTGAAGCACTTGACTACAGGGTCTGACGATCACTGATGTTAAAATGTAGCGGATATGCTGCACAGCCAGTTAGCTAGCTGAGTAGGTAATAAATCCATTCTCTCATATTTGAATATATCCTCAGCAGCAAAAATCAATTTCCCCCCAAAGCAAATCATGCTAGATTAACAATCATAGTAATCCTCAGCACCTTAGCTCTGTCCTGAACATCCAGCATTATAAGCCAGTAAGTTAACTAGATGGTTAACCTAAACTCCAACAAAGCAACGAACACTATTGAAAATCATTCTTGGATGTAATCCAACCCAATACCCATTACCAAACTACGTTATATAACAGGAGAACAGCAGCATCTCTTCAAAGCCAGCAAGGTATTTACAGCTGCCTTCACTCTTAACCAATTTCTGTGTTTTGCTAACATGGCTAGAAACCTAGCCTAGGTAGCCACTGCACAGATGGGCTGAGACCCCTGGCAACTGCCCACCTCTACAATGGGTTGGACGGATGGACAGTCTGTCAGTCAGTGAAAATGTCTATTCTAGGCTGACCTGCGAGGTGGTCCAGCAACAAAAAAAAAAAAAAAAAAAAAAAGGGGGGGGGGGGTCCAGAACAGAAGCAGTTAGGAACAATCTCCATCTGTGCATTGCAGGCACACACCTGCCACTACCACAAACCCTCTCTGCACCATGTGGCTCTGGTTAGTATGTGCCGTTGGTCTGGGAGGCTCTGATGTCTGGCATGGCCGCAGCACGAGGGCAGCACCGTCTTGGCTCCCTCAGCTGGTTAAGAAGCTTGGGGGCCTGGAAGCGATTACCGCTCATGGGACAATTAGCCGGCGCATCGGCTGGCTGAACGTAGCAGGCCTCAGCGGCTACGCTTTTTGGGTCAGACGACACGGGCAACACTTGCTAAGGTCCGTCCTGGGCGTCCGGGAGGCTGGTCGCTCGTGCCAGAGCAGAAGACGGCTGTGTCAGGCGCTGCGCCTGCAAGGCCAGAAACGGCAGGATGAAGCGCACAGCCAGTAAGGATGAAAAGCAAGATTCTGAACCAAAAGTGCTCTTCCTAATTTGAGCAGGCACTGTTAACCTAATTATTAATTCTGATGAAACTTCTTTGCCATGGGATATTCTAACCTGTACAGTTCTACCTGGAAAGTTACGCCCTCTTTTGTACTAGGAGCCATTTGTGTAGATCCTGCAGTATGATGTATTTGGTGTCATGTGACCATGTGACATCACTCAGATTGATCACAAACTTCCTCTGCTGTCTCAAAGCCTTTCGATGTTGTCATGGGAACAGATCCGTTGCGCAGAGCGATGGCTCCAAGAGCCAGTGAATGGTTCTCAGATGCATCATGCTTTTATGGCCTTTCGCAGGAGGGAGGTGCCATTTTTACAGCCTTTTTGGTCAAGTACAGCGATCGAACCCCTTTCTGCGACCGTTCCAAGGTCTCAGTGCCTGAACGCAGCCTTCCTGGCTGGTTTCCAGTGCTCACAGCCCTGTAGGAAATCTTAAGGCAGCTTTCATGGGTCCGAAAAAAAAAAAAAAAAAAAAAAAAAATCAAGGTTCACCTATCACATTATTTTTGGCCCTTTATCTTTGGCATCATTCATGAAAAAAAAAAATCCTGCCTGTGATCATGGGGTATATTTGTGAAAACACATTTTCATAGCTACTATGGCTAAGAGAAGGGGGGGGAGAGAAGGGGGGAGAGAAAAATGGAGAGATTTTAATCCTTAAAAACAGGAGGTGCGCCCACGCGCTCACCTGGGACTGCTCTTGGCCGGGGCGAGGAAGCCAGGAGGTTATGGGAGCCTGGGAATGTTTAGCATGAAGAAAGCGATCTGAAAGGAGCTGAAGCTGTGGGAATTGGACAGGAAACATGGAGAGTAACCCTTTCCTGCCTGAGTGAGAGAGAGAGAGAAAAGGAGGGCAGGGAAAATAGCGCATTAAGCATCTGACTTATTTTCACACCCATGCCAAGCTGGAGACCTGTCAGCGCTAAGACAGCTGGCTGAGCAAGGACACAAATTGCCTCTCTCCTTATGCAAATTGAGAGAGAGGGGGAGAAAAAAAGTGGCGTACAAGCCATCAGATCTAAATCAGACTTAATTTTTTATCCAAAGGACTTTGGACGCAACTGTATGGAAACTACTGCATGGCATAATCAGGAGTTGAGGTGAAGGTGCGGTCTGATAATGCAGTCTAAAAAAAAAAAAAACTGCACAAAACATTTGGGATAAACATTTTGGTGCACAGGAGATCTGTGCAGCCAACAAGGTTTTAATCAATTTTCAATAAAACTGCCCTCTGCAAGCCAACTAAATGAAAAGAGGCCACATTTACAAAGGAATTTAAAGAAAACTCGCATTCCAATTACATATAAAGGCTCGACGTTTCATCACTGTACCAGGCTGAGTAACTACTCCAACCAGCGATCCTGCCCAAGACCTACGAAACATACGAGTAACCGACAAAGAAGTGGCCAGACTGGCCAACTGCAGATCACTTGAGTCAGAGACATCAAATAAAAGTTAAATGCCGCAGTGGATTCCAATCAATCGTTATAAATATTTTAAACCGGTTTTCCTTGAGCAGCGTTGCTGAACGCATCACTTCCCTTCAGTGTAGTCACCAAGAGCTCTGACCAAGGACAGGTCAGACTTTTTTTTTTTTTTTTTTAAAAAGGCCACAGGAACAGAACGTTTATGTTTATTATAGCCCCCCCCCCCCCCCCCCCCAAACCCGTCAAGATCCAGGGCCTGCATACACAAACGCAGGACCATTAAAATTTTATTACGAAATCACAACTAAATATGATGTTATCAAACAATGTACCGGGAGATAATTTGGCAATTTAGAGAGGAAAAACAAAATTCAGCAATCACAAGAAAATAAAACTGGTGTACTGCAAAAATGTTTTCACTAGGAAATCCCCATAAAACAGACAGCTAATTAGAAAACAAACACAGCGGAAACGTGACTTGGTGAGAGAAAATGTACTGGGAAGAAAAGAAACGTTTAAAGACGGCTACTTTGGCAGCCCGTCCAGGTGATAAAACACTGCACATGCTCAGTGGACAGCGTATAAAAATGTTTGTTAATCCATCAGTCACTGGGGCAGATGAGAGAACAGTCTGGTTTAGTGATGCTTCACGTATCCAGAATGGATTCCAGCACATCCTTGGAGTGACATAATTTATGGAAATAAAACTTGGATGACTTCAAATATGTACAGCAAATGCATTATGAGCGAAGCCGGAGAGAGAGAGAGAGAGAGAGAGAGAGAGAGTACATTGGGAGGATCTATGTAGCGTGACGCACTCTTTTCAACAGATGTCCCCTGTGATGGGAGACCAGAAGTGGGATGCATCAAAAGGTCAATTCCCAATGTTCCCAGTAATATATTTAGTGTAAAATATGAACATACACTCTTCTCTAATTGATCACAAAAGCAGTTAAGAGCTTCAGCGCCCGCTGCGTTAACTATCGTGCTATTGCGTCCACAGGTCACCTGCTTCTGTGGTGAAGTGTTACGGCCTTTTTTTTTTTTTTTGCTGAGGACTCAGAGATCCATTTGTGACCGTGGATCCCTCAAAGCCTCTTGAAAAGACAAACGCTCCTCAGCGGGGTTCTTTAAATGCGTTTCCATGGAGCACGTGTTTTACTGAGAACTTTAGACACTCTTCCCCTGTCCAGAACATAGGGAGATTTTCACGAGATTTATGTTTTATCGTTTTTCAACGTGTCTAGTCAGGTGTGCGCAGGCCTTCAGAATAGTCCAACCACAGTTCACAGCATCCATGTAAGCACTACTGTATTTACTCAGAACATTTCTCTACATGCACTTCAGTGCAAGAGCATTAAGGAGATGAATATAGAACAGTGATGATTAGCTGATATCACATCCATCACTTGTACGATATCGCACACATCACTGGTTTAGTTGGCTGCAGCCCTTTGCAGTGCAAGTGACCATTTTCGATTGGCTATACTCCAGTGGCCCCGCCAGTGGAATGTTGACGACAGCTGGTCATTGTTGAAAGTTTCATTCTAGGTCATGTGACCTGGTTTGGATTCAGAATGGAATCTGGAACTGAACCCTTGCTTAACTGATCCCTCTCGTCATACATGCACATATGTGCGCAAAATAACATTAGCGCAAACACGCATACCGAAACAGACATTCAAATATTCATTAAAAACAAAAAAACAACAACAACAACAAAAAAAATCAGTTACAACCAGTCTCTGCGTTTTCCTTTACCACAACTGGACGGTATTTTTTTTTTAAAGGGAAGATCTGGAGATCTTTTAACAGAGGTCTGCTGTCACAGACCAAAAAATGACACGAGAGGAGAGGGAGCGAAAGAAAACAGCTGCGCTGGGAGAGCCGTCCAGAGAACATGCGTAGCGGGGAGAGGTCAAGCAACCAAGAGAGGAGCACACAGGACCTGGCCGGCCTGGCAGCCCCGAACGGGCAGGTGAGAGCACTCTACCACACTGAGAGAGAGAGAGAGAGAGAGAGAGAGGAGAGAGAGAGAGAGAGAGAGAGAGAGAGAGAGAGAGAGAGAGTGTAAGGCAGTGAAAAGCAAGGTAAGGTCCAGATGAGGCAGCTGGGCTCTATTACTCCACACTGACCCTCCTCCTCCATGCAGGAAATGAGCAATCATTTAGCAGTGACAGGTACATGCTGAACCTCACTCTACCCCCCCCCCCCCCCCCCCCGTCACCCCGTCCCCCCACACAAGCCCACACTGCAGCAACCTCCCAGCCTCTCCCATTGGCCAGGTCTCCGAGTGAGTGGTTGCGTGAGCACAGGGGTGTGGGTTTGTGTGTTTGTGTGTGTGTGCGCACATGTGTGCATCACATACCCATATGTGTGTGCAAGAAAAGGTGAAAGTGACCAATAGAAAAGAAGTATAATTGATTAAGTGAGGGAAGAGGCATCCCGGAGAATGCTGAAGAACGCATTCTGGTTTGGAGGAGTCTCGAGTGAGCTGTGAGAACTGGGCATGACTGATTTTAACTGGCTCTGACTGCCAAACTGACTGAATGCACTATCCTGGCCAGGAGGAGCAGAACTTACTGAACGGACAACAATACCCGTGCACTATGGAAAGAAATGCCTGCCCATCTTATCTACTGAGTGCACTCGTATGCAGGCCAGGTTTGAGAAGGTTATCCAGCAGGACAGCTGATCTCATAGAAGGGTTGGGTGCTATAACGGGAATATCAATATATGATTTAGAGTTCCTAAAGTGCATAACGGGAACCAAGTAAAAGCTTCCATCCTTTACCTGAATAAAAAAGGGCTATTAGGACGAAAACTTCCATTTCTTAAACCAGATCGTACTGTATCAATAAATATTAATTGATGAACCATATTTCCAATTAATGTTATTTTTTTTTTTCTGTTTACTTCTTTAAAGTATATCAGAAAATTGAAATACATTTAGCGGGCATATTATTCATTGGAATGTTTTCTCTTATTTATTTCACTGTAATGCACGTCCTGTCCAGCCAAGCCTATATGAATATTCAGGGATAAAAACTGGAAATACCCACTCGTGTCACCCAAACTGAACTTCCAAAAGAACCAGACCCAATCTAAAAGCCAAAGGCACCACAGCGATGCCCTGCAGTACCATAGCGAGAAGCACAACACACCCGCCAGCTCAGCGGCCCAATCCTGCAAGCGCCTCATTCACAGTGACGCGAACATTCTGGTACTCGGAGTATGGCTGGGTTCTGGAGACAGACGCAACCCCGCTGTGAAGAGAAGCTTCACACATGCTCCAGTCTATCAGTTATAATAACACTCTCCCACATTTCCCAGTCCATTGTTTAGAAGTACTTTTTTCACTACTTGGTTCATTTTCATTTTACAAAGATATTTTACAACGTATTGCAATATTTTACGGAAATCCGAGTCTGAAATTCTCAGCGTGCAAGCCAGAGGTGATGGTGGTAATGAAATATCCCCTGGGAACTTTGAGAGGAACTAAGCACCTAGCCAGCAATGGGCAGAAGTCAGAATTTCCTGTCATCTCCCCATATCCATTCAATGTGCAGCCCTGACCTCCATTAACCTGAATATCCTGGCCCTCACTGTGGATTCAAACACAACACAACACAGACTACTCCACTAATGATCTCTTAGTCCATTTCCTTCACCTTTTGCAGTCTGTGAAAGTAAAGAAAAGGCAAATGAGAGCTAGTTATCTTCATCATAGACAGCAGCATCTGGTTCTCTGCCGTCGCTGCATAGGACTACATTATTCTTAGGTCTTATTCATTTGGCTTTAACATATATTGCTGGTATTACGATACTGCAATAAAAGGAGTACCATTTGTTTAGCGCACAGTGTATATAGTTTTTTACTAGACCAATGGTAGTACAATGGAGGTGGGTTTAGACGAATCAAGTGTCACCACTCACACAGGGTTTATGAGTGAACAAATGAAACCACACACAGAAACTCATACTGAAAGTCCCACTGCAGGCTTAACCACTGCAACATGATTCAACATTTCTATCTGGAATAGTCCTATTTCACTTAACCATGGTGCATAATTTTTCAGCCACGCAACACCGAACGTAGAGCTGTAAAGTGCATTTTAGCATGCAGTACTACACGCATCTCTCTGCACCTCAATAAGTTAACAGCAAACCCATGCAGAGTGCCGTTACGTTTAGTGTGTGCGCTGGTGCGGCTGGAGGCAGGGGAGGCCTCCTCCCACAGGGCAGCCAGCCCAGCAGCTTAGAGAGGCTCCTTCACCACAGCGAACCATGAAACATGAGGACTCCCACAGTAATGTTCACAGGTACATATACGTATTCGCTATAAAATATATATAATAGATATATTTACCCAAATATATTAACCAGATTTCATTAACCCGAATATCTAATCAGCCGATCACGCGGAAGAAACTTAAACACATTAAGTTTGCATTTAATAGGCATGCAGACGACCTACTTTAGACAAGATGCCTTGCTGAAGCTCAAAGCAAGCATCAGAATGTGGAAGAAAGGGGATTTAGAGACTTTGAACATGAAGCTGCTGATCTGCTGAGATTTTCATACACAACCATAACGATGGTTTACACACGGTCCAAAAAATAGAAAATATCCAGTGAGCAGACGATGTCTTGCCAAAAATGCCTTGAGGTCGAACAAGAATGTCCAAACTGGTTTGAGCCGATAGAAAGGCAACAATAACTCAAAAAACCACACTTAACCGAGGTACGCAGAAGTAAATCTCTGAATGCACAACACATTTAACCTTGAACCAGATGGGCTATAGCAGCAGACGACCACACCAGGTGCCACTCCTGTCAGCTAAGAACAGTCAACTGAGGAGAGAATTTGCCCTCATCAACGTTGGACATTAGATGATTAGGAGAAAGCATTGCCTGATATGAGTGGTCTAGTCCTGATTTCTGCTGGGACATTTTGATGTGCTGTGAACATGAAAGCAGGAATCCATCCTGCCTTATATCAACTTGTTGATGTTGCTGGTTGTGCTGTAGTAGTGTGGTGGATTTTGGGTCCTTTAATGCCAACTGAGTATCATCTAAACACCACGCCCTACCTGAGCATTCTTGACGACCATATCCTTCCCTTTATGACCACAGTTTTCTTATGATAGCTACATCCAGAAAGACACGAAGCTCAAATCATCTAAAACTTCTTTATTGAACATAACAGTGAGTTCACTGTACTCAAATGACCTCCACTGTCACCAGATCTGAATCCAATAGAGCACATTTGGGATGTGGTGGAAGGGGAGATTTGCATCATGGATGTGCAGCCAACAAATCTGCAGCAACTGAAAGATGTTCACGTGGACCAAAATCATTTACAAACTATTTACAACAGTTTGTTGAATCGATGCCATGAAAAAATTAAGACTTCATTTTAACAGTTCTGATTCCACCCTGGTACTTGCAAGGTGTACATAATAACAGGATCCAGAACCCATCGCACTAGCAGATGTCCAAGAAAGGGTCTTGAGTATGAAGAGCCGGACATCTCCAGGGCCGGCCATACTCCAAGCACACTGGCTGAAGAAGCTAACCGCACACCATAAATACCGGGCAGTGCAAATGAACCAGCTGCTAACAGATGGAGCCCACCCTCCATGGTTAAGTCCTGATCCCGAAAGACCCCTGAAAGAGGCAGTTCCGTCCAACTACCTGCCGACAACCCGCCTCTGCACAACATGCAAGCCAACCAACCGGACACGGTCGTGATGGACAAACAGCAGAAGAGGGCTGTAGTGATGGGAGGCGGCAAGCTCAAGCCACAGGAACATCAGGATGAAGGAACACCAAAGTTGAAGATATACCAAGGGCTGAGAGAAGATGGTGGAAGGAAAAGATGGAAAAGATGGTGGAAGGTGGAAGCAACAGTGGTTCCCATGGTAACTGGAGCACTGGGGCCTGTGCCCCCCGAACTGGGAGGTCCAACCGATCTCAGCTCCCCCGAGCTGGGCACCCCCTGGCTGGGGCTTTCAGCAAGGCCAACGCACCTGCATGGTTCCACATGCACTTTGGGGAGCCTTTTCCCCACCTATTCTATGCACATGGTGCTGGGACCTCAAGTACTGTACAAAGGCCCAACACAGACCACACACACACTAATTTGTCCGGTATTGGCTTGTTATCTGTTTTTGCCATTATATAACAACTGTAAACTTTCTGCAGTTATTAAAGCAAAATGCTGATTAAGCTGCCAAGTTTGATGGGAGGTAGTGCTTCACCTTGGCTGTCCTTGGAATTACCTCATATTTTAGAAGCTTACAACTGTTACAGTGTCTCCCGAGTGATATTCTCTAATTCCCGACACCTCTTAGCATCTTAAAACAACAACAAAAAAAAACAGTAATGAGAGGTCACACATGCACACTGTCCTCACTATCATCATATTGCTGTATACCAGGAATAATGCAGTGCACACATAAAGCACTCACAGGACCCTCCGAGACCAAAACATCATATGATTATCAGTCGATAAGGATCATCTTTGAGAAATGCAATCCTGACATGTCATACTCTCTCGTGTTCCCATGGCCTCTGTTCTGGCCACTGCTGCTCCGTGGGCGGCCACTCACTCTGATGCACCCTCTCTCACTCACTTACACACACACACACACACACACACACACACCAGGTCAGTTGGTCCCAAAGCACACTGATAACTTCCATCAGTCATTTTAATGGTTAGAAGGTCTGAGATTCAAAAGGACCTTCCATCTGTTGGGAAGGGTGACAACATTCTATGGCTGCTAAATGACAAAGGTCACAAATCCAAGAGCAAGCTGACTGTTTATGAAACAGTTAGCCACAAAGTTGCCACAGTGACGAATTACACGAAGGGCAGATAAATGGCACACTGTAGACATATTGGAGCCACCTTCAAATTTTAAACATTGAAAAGTTGAGATGAAATGTGAGGGTTTGAAGAGCTATCGAGCTTGTTTTGTCAACGTGTCCAGTTAAAATGTCATGTCTACCTGGCCCTTAGAAGGCAATGAAACCTGACTTAAACCCGTGTCATCTAAGGTCACTCGTGAAACGCATCTGGATCTAGGCTGTCTCACTATTTTCTTTCTCTTTCACTCTCTACCGTTCTCACATACTTCTCTCATCGACCAAAATGTGATGCTGGAAATGACACACAAGCCATTACAGCACCTGTGTGTGTGCGTGTGGTGTGTACGCACGTTTGTGGTGTGTGCGCAAGTGCATGCGAGCGGTGTGTGTGGTGTGTGTGTGTTGTGTGTGTAGGCTCCCACTGCCAAGCTTCTCACTACCACACAAACACAAAGAACAACTGACTCATAGAGGAGTCACCTCACCATGGTGAAGGAGGCAAGCAGTGGAGAGAGGGAGGCAGGGTGGAGAGACAGACGAGGCGAAGAAAAAGAAGATTCTTAAAAAGACAAGATGGAGCACAAGGAGAGAGCAAGAACAAAGCAAGAGACCGCGGGCCAAGGTTACAGAATAAAAACAAAACAGTAAAAGGCAGCACAAGAACCATTTTTGCGCTACGTACTCCCACTATCCTGAACAGGACTCGTCAGCCTCGCTCCCAAGCGCTCCGAGGTCACGCAGGATCTGATCCTGATTCAGGGAAAGTGGATAGCAGATGGAGCAGTCACTAGCCTGGTATTTAGCTGTTTCCTCTCTCAGTCACATCAACGGTGTTTAGCTCCTTCCTGTCTGAAACCAATTAGTCATTCTGCACCAGGTGAACTATTTACGGGAAGACATGTCACCATTTCACAGCAATGTTACTGAAGACATATCAAACTCATTTCATCTATGGCACTTGGACACACACATCTGAAGCGCATCAGTCCTCCGCGCGGTCAAGAAAGGAGTCGGCCGTATTTGAACACGGTGACATCTGTAACTAATCGCTCACTTTAAAAGTGAGAGAGGTCATGTGACTAATACAAGGGAGCACTAGGTGAGTCAGTGAGAACCATGTCAGGGCTGCTATTTTTACCTCCACATATAAACATCAGCTGTGTTGGTGGAGGGGTCTCAGGCTGCGTTCGCATCTCGCCGCTGTGTGGCCTTGCTCCATGTCTGCAGTGGCGTTGGGTTGACGCGAGCTTGGCCTGCCTGGACTAGGGAACGAGCTCCTGCTTCGACTTTGTAAGATCATCATTTTCATTAGGCCTCTCACCAACCTGGTTCATTGGAAGGTTGCTGAGAAGTTCCCATCATGAGGCTAAGAACAATGTAGCGGTGAATGAAACACACACAGAACCAGTCGGTCTCTTGCCTCCACCAGAATACATTTACCAGTTCATGTGATTTTCCTGTTCAAAGTGGGGGTTCTTTGTACCGCCTTTGTCGAGGTGTTTTGGCTCACTTCTTAATGTCAATAAGGTGCTTTTGTCGCAAAAAGAGTTGGTGGGTCTCGTCTTCCTAAAGGGAAAGGAGGGTTACTCAGGTGGGTCTGTTTTCAGAATCAACTAGCGTTTATACAGTGAGATTAAGAAGTTCTAAATATATCATACACACTTGTGTGTGATATTATTTCTGGGTGTGTGCCCTACAAATATGTTTATTCTATATTTGTACTTTTTAATTTATTTTTCAAGCAAAAATCAAAAAAACCAAGCAAAAAACCCACCCATCTACAGAATGCTTGAAACTCCAGCGCATCTGTCACTGCGCACTTCTGGGAAGGAGGCATGATGGGGGAAAAAAGGTTTTATGATAAAAACAATATTTCTGTGGGTGTTCTCCATGTGGACACAGAATATGGATTCCTTTCCTGTATATTTTGTGAGGGAAAGACACACTGCAGATTGTTTGTACAGAGGACTCCCCTTAGACTGTAGAGTGTGTTTTATTAAAGTGGTCAGCGAGTTTACATTAATGCCATGTGATGGCTAGGAATACGCACGGAGGAGATGAGGAAGAGCCGCCGCGTTGAGCGGCCAAATTCTTCGATACGGAAACCAAAACTGGTCACAGTTAAAACTTGTGAATTGTGACAGCGAAGCTGGCGCAGATGTGGGCTACGCTGGAGTTCAGCGGTATGGTGCAGTTCTGCACGCGCTCAGAGAGCACGCACGGCTCCCAGCTCACATATTTACTTTGGCTACGGTGGTGCACCTCTCGGCGGCACGCTGCAGACTTGAAACAAAGACATTTGTTCTGCATATGTTGAGCAAGTCCCGCAGTAATTAAAGCGGAGTTTCCTGAGTGGGTTTTGATCTCTAATTGCAGCATGGCTACACACCACACGACTGACCTCCGAGAGACAAGCTGGTGCTTATTAGCACACCCACGTCCGATGGCGTCTCCGTAAGAGAGAGCAGCAGCACTGATGGATCAGCAGTACAACTCGACCACTGAAGAAAGGGAGAAAGCACTCTCTTTATCCTCTCCCAGAGTACATGCTCGAGTGCATGGGTGTGTGTGTGTGTGTGTGTGTGTATGCACATGTAGTGATGTTGACATGGTTCTGATTGACCGGAAATGTTAAATAAGCATCTGTGCTATGAAAAAGAGTCTCGCTCCCCTCTCTCTCACCACATGTGAAACCACACAATGTCTTTACACCTGCCAAAACAAACCTCAACATCCTCCAAAAGGGCTCGGTGCATATTCCTCCACAGCACAAAACCCAAGTCGTGCAGTGTGGTATTTCATAATCTTTTGCAGTTGTGCTCACTGACACTGCGCATTTTGATTGCTGATGTGCAAACAGCAGCCAAAAGACTCTCTGCTTAACCTAAAAATCTTGTGTTTTTAAATTTACCAATAATTATCACAGTGAAGAAAAACCATGTGGAGATTTTCCGACACGTTTAAATCCAAATTTAAATATACAGGCAAATATGGCAAAAAAAAAAAAAAGCAATATCGCAATACCCGAGGGAATTTTCATCCGGTACAATATGTATCATGGCATTTAGACACATTTTTCAGAGGTTTGTTAATAAAATCATCAAAACAGTAGTGCACTACTGCCACATATAAAAAATGCAATGACACAAAAAAGGGTGATTGACATTAATGACGAAACAGCAATATATGAAAACATGTTAACAGACAAATGGGGGAAAATGGGAAAGTACACCACCACTTCCAGCCACTTCTGCAATACAATAAGCACACACTCCATTGGCTAAATGGGTACAATGGGTGAGGTTCCCTGCGTAATTCATTTTGTCCTTAGCTGTGATCTCAGAGGCATGCCTTATATTCACTGGTGGGATGGTACATATGCTGTGAACTGAATGCTCAGATTAAGGCTCAGAATTGATTTGTCCTGCAACCCAACCACAACCCCCACCCCCTTCCCCTGTAATGCTCTATTTCACAATTACGCTCATCTGAAAACACACAAAAAATAAAACAGAAATAAATAACAAAAATAACTTACATTAGTTTAATCTAATACATCTGAATTACAAAATATAAAACAAATATGCTAAAATATGAAGTAGGCATAATGGGCTATTAATGGGCAATTAGCTACTAGTATGGGCTATTAATGGGCAATTAGCTACTAGTTACCATGTTTTAATTTGAAAGTGTGACACCACTTTTCCCCCCAACAGGCACATTACAGAATAACAGTTTTGGTTGGTGTTTCTAACAATATCAACAGTATGCTGAGAAATGTTGCCCATATTGTAAAAATGATATCGTATTGCCTATTTCTAGCTGTCTACCACAGGTGAAGCAGTTAATTGAGTTATTATTGTGTTATTCTACACAATTTATGCTGTACTGACAATACAACTTAATCACATTTACAAAAAGCAGGACTGATTGATTTTGAAGCAGTAAAAGAATACTTTCCTGATACAATGTTTTTCATTTTCGTCTTGAATTAGGGTAATTTGGCGAGATAACAAACAGCAGGTTTTAACAACTTAGTGTGAGTAAACGGCTATAAAAATTAAGTTGTAAAACCTGGAAAGCCACCTACACACATATTGGGCATCATACAATAACATTTTCCCATTTTTAACTTAAAGAACTTGTACTTTATCATAAATTTATTTCCCATCACTGGGTCACATCTGATTCGGCAAATGCTTCTAAGTTTACCAATTTGTGTTAGATGACCTCTGTAACAATGAGTTACCACATAAAAAAAAGGTTTGATAGGAAATTAGATTCAAGATCATCTTGCCAAAACAAGACAGTAAAAGACTCAAACAGAAGTGATGCCACATGGAAGAAGGATGAGAGAAAACGTGTCATGACGGGCAATGGTGCCGTTAGGGGCTTCAACAGAGGACGTTTCCTGGAAAACGGCCATCAATATCAAAAACAGCCTTATGACATCCATGGACTTTAACTGGAGGTTAAAAACTAAAATGTCTTCAAGTCGGTGAAAACGACATTTTTTTTTCCTTTTCACCCGCTATGCATGAAAAACTAATCTGAATACAGTGAGCGAATGTGGCAAATTCTGAATCTGATGGTACGAGCTATTGAATGAATGAATATGTTCGTACACGTGGTTCATGCCCTTGACCACCATCAAATGACATTAGGAGCATCATGTGGCTTTTCTTTTTTCCCTTACAGGGGAACAGAATCCATTTATTTGAGAGGTTCATTTATAATATACACTTGTGTGGTATTTTTGAATATCTAATTTTGGTCTTTTGGGCTGGCATCTAATCTTACTCTATTGAACCCAAATGATGCAGAGCAACCTTCACGATCCCAGGACGGTGCTTTAATATACTGACAAATGTAAGAGAAGTGGCATGTATTACGATCTGCCACTGCACTTGTGGCATTTAGTGTTCCATCACCCCTGTTGCTGCCATTATAAATACAAGACTGTTATGGTCTAGGCAGATTTAGTGTAACAGCTAGAAAATTCCACAAACTTATCTCCTTTACTAATAACTAGTCAAAACCATAGCTACTCTGGCACAGCACTGCTCACACTTGACTTAAGACTGTAAACAACCCATGAATTAAAAGCAACTACCAGTAGCAACAGCAACAAGTGGCGGTAGACTGACTATTCGTGTATTGGAAGAGAATCTATGCACAATAACTGCATTTTCATGTTACATCGATGTATTTATTGCGTTACTAAATGCACAGTATGCATAGCTGCTCAACATGTGCATTAAAGAGTTGCATTAACACATACTGCAACGGTGCAACACTGAGACGAATAAGGAGATGTTAGCTAGCTAGCTGACCTCGGCCACTACACTGAACATTAGCCAGCTAGCTAAATCCGTGTTGGAAGTGTTGACATGTTTTCGAAAACCATCTTCATAACTTAAGATGGAACATTTATGGGAAGTATTTTATAGACTTAATGTATGATCCACGACAAAACTTATCAACTCTTCTATTCCAGCACACATATAGTGAGTGCCACCTTTAACATACCTAGGACCAAATAACATTGTAAAACTGACACTTGCCTGATTTATGATTGGCATTCTGTAAATAGACTCGTCGGCTAGCCAGTTAGCCAGCTAGCTACGTGGCTTGCTAGACTGACATGCACCGGTAGTGTTTGTAGCTTGCTTATGCGAAGAATGTGGAGAAACAGTTGCTCTGCTTGTTGACAAAACGTTGACGTGGAGTCACCCGACTTTCCTGCGCTGTTCAACAGTTTGTTAATAAAGTGCTACACAGTTAGCCATCTTGTGTTATTCTACATTGCTAAGCCAACGGCCCGTGGTTCCAGCGCACACTCCCATTGGCTGAACACGGCGTCGTAATGAGACTGCACAGGAACCCCATTGGGTTTTGTTTCCTGCACGGCAAGCGAATAACCCGTCAAGAAATGCAGTGAACATCTTTTGTCTCACCTTTCAAGAATACCCTCCTACTCGCTCAGAGGTTTTCTTCATAAATATGGAGCGTGCAACATGTTCGTTTCTTTTGAAGAACGACAGATCTTCATAACTGTTTCTGTACAGCCATTTTGAGCCAGACCTTGAATGGCATAATGTGGGGGAGTGTGGTGATTGCGTGACTAGGAAATTAACGCCACATTTTGTTTCATTAAGAGTGTTTTTGATACACACAAAACTAAAGAAATATAACCTAAGGTATAACCCAGAACTTCGGTTTATGTAATCTGTACATGACTACAAGCTGTGACCGATGCCTGTCACTCACCCCTCTCAAAAAAATAGTACGGCTCTCCCAACACCGGATAATCGCGACAAATGTAGCCAATCAGGGAATGTGAAAATGCAGCTATCCAATGATATATTTTTCAAGTTTCACGTGCATCCGCCCCTTTAACAAGTTGGAATCGTCCTCTTGCAAATACAATAATATAAAAATAAAACGTAATAATAAAATAGATACACGGAAAAATTAAACGAGGACAACGAAGACAAAGTGATGTTGTGAATAGACTAGAGACATTAGACGTCTGCCACTTGTCAACTCAGCCTATGTAATAGCAATGCGTATGCACAAATTCTTCTCTTTCTGTCTCTCACTCTCTCTCTCCCTCCCTCTCTCTCTCTCTCTTTCTGTGTGTGTGTGTGTTTGAGAGAGAGAGAGAGGGAGAGAGTCCAAGAACTACATAAATGTGTGTGCTGTTGCAAATAGATCAATGTGCATAACACATGTCGCCCTAGCCTGAATAGAAGAGGTTCCTAGATAATGACTATATTGATCAGTTAAACACCTTTTCATCTGTCATTCTCAATCACAAGGGTGGCTTGTATGGTTTTCATGGATTTGTCTGTGTGTGTGTGTATGTGTGTGTGTGTGTGTGTGTGTGTGTGTATTAATGCCTGCATACAAGTGTAGAGTAGGTTTTCATGGGTTTGGTTCAATGGGGTTGCATAGATAGTTGCATAATCAATCTCACACTTTAAGAATTTGATCCTCTATCGCAAACATTAAGCCAACAGCACCACTGAGAGAAGAACCTGGTATCAGATCAGTTCCAGGAAAAAAAGATATCTTCCTGCATGCATATGTGCATATACACAATACATTCAAATACACACAATCTTAGTCACATGTCACCAACTGATAAACATTGTCAAGATTGTCACCTGACCATATGTAAAACATGTTTTTCAAGTCTCGTTATACCTTTTGTAATCAGGGTTTGGCTAAGATAAGCAGTGTGGTGTAAAAAATAATTTTAACTTATATATTCATTATATAACATATGTGTACTTCAATAGGTTTGTGTGTTTCTCTCTGAATGTGTATTCATGGAATATTTAATTAATAATAGACATTATTATTAACTGTAAGACACACTGAATTGCCTTTAACGACCAGCACATGACATCTGCACACTAGAAACTTATTCATTTGCAATTTGTTGTCAAAACAAATCAGTTGTGTAAATCTCTGGATTTATGTCTTTTGTAAAATTCTCATCTCCCTGAGGCAGCACTCATGCAGATGGCAGCATGAGCCTAGACAGAGTTAAAGGAGCAAAAAAGAGTTAAAGGTCTCATTCTTTGTGTGTGTGTTTGGCACTGTACTACAGAGCTTTATGGCTGTTTGTTCAGCAAAGGGAGCCATTTAGATGTGCTTGTCTTTGAAATCTGTCATCGTCAGCAGAGACAGTTGAAGAAAAGTGAGTCAGTGTGCTCCGCAGGCCCGATAGCTGTAACAGGACAGTTATCAGCAGCATCACATCAACACAGTAAGACTCTTTTTTCTGTTGAAACACCTTCCTCCAATATGTGTGAAGCCAGCAAGCTTATCTTTTTAATGCAACCCTGCAACTTAACTCACTCAAAGGGAAAATTCTTGGTCGTCTTATTGGTTTATATGTTGTATGTGTAAGTTTCCTATCCAATTGTCCATATGAAGCTGTTCTGACTGTTATGCCTCTACAAGGTACTTAACTCATTGGCTGTGTCAGTTACTCATACATCCTCATTTAATCAGAATCCACAGAGGATGTCATTCACTGATTCAAGTGAGTATTGCCCAATGGCCAGTGATGTTACGAGTAGACTTTTGGAATATAGGTGTACAGCAGCCGTTCTGCATGGCTGAAGGTCCTAGTAAAAATTCTAACTTGTTGCATTCCATTGCTGGGACCCAAGGTGTCCACGGCCAAAACGCCAACCGACCACGGCAGCCCTGCTGTCTGCATGGGAAGGATGAATTCGTCTGCATGGGAAGGATAAAGATCTCCAGCAGTGCTGGCTGAAGCTGGCCCCCTGCCAGAGTACATAGAACTGAGCTGTTCCTCCAAGCTTTCCTCTAAGCACGCTCAGCTGCCCTATGATGTTTCAGAGTAGCAGTCGGAAAGCGTGCAGCAGTTGTCTCCAAGCAGAAGAACACGTTCCTCTTCAGATTATTGCACTGGTCATTAAAAAGGTGCAGACGAAGCACGTAATTATCTTATTCAGTTTCCAGTGTTTTCAGTATCACTGTTTGAACTATTAAACCTTGGCATTACAAGTTGAACATATTGTATGTGGGGAAAATTCATCTTTCCAGGGGTTAGGGAAGCTTTTCTAGTAAACTTGACCTCTACGGAGTGTATGCAGTTCTGCAGTCCACTTTCACCCTTCATCGCGCCTCTGTGATATCATTAGCCCTTCACTCCTCCTCCTCTTCAGTCCTCACACAGGTGACGCGGGGTCCATGACACAGAGCAGCTCTACACATGTGGTGGAAGGGATAGTAAAAGTGATTTTATTCATTCAACACGTTGCCCTTCATTCCTCATCTCTTTCACCAAGCACCTTGAGATTTGTAGTTATGGCTGTAATGCACCGCTGGCCCCTATATCAACTCTTTTGTGTGTGTAGGTCTATGAATGTACATATTTTCTGCCGCTTTAAAATATTAGCAATGGTCACCTTGTAAAAGACTAAGGTTATGCATGTCATTCTCACCATATAAATGCTGTATACTTCTATATCACATCCGCTCACACTCTTGTCTTGACTTAGCATAGACAGGTACTGAAAGATTTGATAATAAGGCTTCACTATTATGTAGTGAGCATAATATAGCAATATGCTGGGGGCAAGGCCTGGTGAAGGCAAAAACTGTTGTATCCTTAGACCTTATCTCACAATTATCACAATCATCTCAAAGTAGTTAAAGGTCTTTTTTTTCACCTAAAATATCAAGTGTATCATTTTGAAACTGACCATATGATTCAATAAGAAAGTAAAAGTGGCACGAAAAAGATGTTTTCTTAATTTGCAGTCAAATATACTGTTTCATAAATCTTGTGACATCATCAAACCCCAACTATTAAAGGAAGGAATTCTAAGTTGAAAAAAATCTAGCTGAGGAAATCTTAAACCACTAAGTAAAGGGGACAGAATGAACCATCAGTAATAGGACTTCGAAGAAAGCAGTGAAGAAATGATTGATTTCCAGTACATTCTCTGGAAAAATGCCGAAACCCCTCTCTCTCTCTCCCCCTGTCTCTCTCTTCCTCTCTGAGCCTCAGTCTCATGCTGTCTCTATTTCGCTGTCTCTCTGTCTTTCTCTCACTCGCAGGTATTCTTCATCTATGTGTCACCTCAAATGTGGGTGGGTGCCTCCATTGCTATACAGACTTTGCTATGCATGTGTGTGCACTTAGATATTTACCTTTTGGTAGGGACCAAATGTCCTCATGTTGATATAAAAACATGAATATTTAACACTGTAGGGACATTGGCTGGTGAATCTTCCAGGTAGTCATGCCAGCAAATGAGAAGCAGAAATGCCTACAGTTCCAACATATACAGAATAAATTTTAGCTGTGGTTGTGAGGTGATTTTTTTGACAGAACATTTGGAAAGGATCTGGACTAAGCTGCATGACAGACTTACCGGTACTCTCTAGATTGGCCAACAAAATCTCTGTTGGTCATGCTTTCTATCTCTCTCACTCTCTCTCTCCGTCACACACACACACACACACACACACACGGACATTTGGCACAACCACTGTCACCATCAACAATGCACAGTTTCAATAAAAAATTCATTCATTCTACTGTAATGATTATATGCAGTGTTACTCAATCACATGCACACTTCAGCTGTGCACACTTCTGATTCTGTCATACAATACACACATTTTCATGTTCTCTCTTTTGATTCTTGTATTATTATTCCCTGATACAAATGTTGAGTCCACCTGTATCGACAAAAGTTAATGTCATTTTGTTTGGAGTTTGTTTGAATATTTGTATAAACACATTTTTATCTGAGACCAACAGATTACTTCACTTCATCACAAGTCTGTGTTTTTAAAACTAGACCAAGAGGTCTCTGTAACATCACAAGGAACCTGCACTGAAAAGTAGATTATGAAGTCCAAATATGTCAGTGAGGTATTTATCAGACAGCCTCATACTTTCGATAAGTAGAAAACAGTGTTCATTTGCATTTGTACCGATATCCAAGCCCCGGCTTGCCACTTCCCTGGTGTTCCAGTCTGGGTGTGGTTTACTTCTGCTGGGCGTCAGAACTACAGCTTCGTTCAGGGACAATCCACAGAACAGGAAGTGAGATCATAACGAGCTCACTCTTGGGAGGGGGAGCAGCGTGCCATTGACATCTTGATCTCGCCTTCAAAACATTCCATTGTTGGGCCTGCAAGGGTCGCGGGCTCTGGAATAGTTTCACCATTCTAACATTCAGAGTTGCATTTTCCCAGGCTGCTGTGACTACACACTAACACACAAGAGCTTGCGAAACACATAAACACTACAGCAGCTAAGTGTTTCTGGCTTTTGTGTGAGGTTATGATTTTGGCAGTCACCGCATAAAAATTGAGCTGTTGCAACTTAGCTTTCTGCTAATGTGACAAACACTGATGAACATTTAGCTTTATGCTCATTTAACAAGTTTTGCTTGGCATGTACCACTTACACTGTGCGTTCAGGGATAAACTGGAATTTAAAGGTCATTTTTCAGAACTAGGGAGTTCTCTCTATCCATTCACATTAGGTCTTTGTTCACAGAGGACTGATACAAGAAGGAAATGTATGTAGTGCACGTCATATCTCCTAGAGGCCTTCCTAAACACACCTCTGAAAATGTCCTCCTCTCGGCCTCTGTAGTTGTGTAATGGGGTTTCTTCAGGCCTCATGTTGGGTAGACTCCCCAGGGTCACTTTAGCCACTCGGTTCTTTTTTCTGTCTCTCATCCATCATGGCTGGTTTCCCCTCTTCTGCTCTCCCTCCTTCTCTCATCGGCTCTAATGTTTTGCTCACTCCCTCTCCCACCTGTCTCCTTCTTTCATTCTCCCTGTCTCTTTTGCTCCTTCTTGCTTCCTCTTTTGTTCTGTTTCACGATGTTTCGTTATGACTGCTACGTTTTACTCCCAGTATTTCTTTCCTCTATTGCTCCACTGTTTTCATTATCTTTTTACTGCTGCTACCTCTCTCTGGTTTGGCCATAATGTGTCTGTTTATTTGCCACCTGTGATTCTTGTTCACTTCTCTCTCTTCTTCTTCCTGTTTCCCACCTCCTTTTCAGTCTGTTACTTCCTTGTTTCTGAATTTCACCTGGTTCCTTCTCCCTCTTTCTCTTGTATTCCATTTTTTTTGCAGCTCAGTATTTTTCACTGTGTTCTCCTTCATCTTCTTTCCTTTCATTCTCAGTCTGTTACTTACCATTTCTGTCCGTCTTTCTGTCTCTCTCTCTCTCTCTCTCTCTCTCTCTCAGTCTCACTCTCTATACCCTTCCCCCATGCAGCTGGTGCCCTGAGCTGTTGGTCCAGATGGTGAGGAGGGGAGGCAGGGGCTTGTTCTCTGCGTAGCCCCACAGCAGGCCCTCTGTCCTGGGTAGCTCTCTGTCGGCTTCCCTGCCTCGGCTGGAGAGCACTGCCCCCCTCCTCCAGCCCTCCCCCTGCACCACTACTGCCAGCATTAATCTCCTAAACGATCCCGCTAGGAGGAGGATCAATACTCATTTACAGAGACACGGGCTGATCCCTTAATGTAGAGCACAGAGTATGGCTTTCCACCTCCACCCACACCCCACCCCCCAGCCCAGTCTGCCTCCACCCATACTTTCGAGACAACGACAAAGGTAAATAGGAAGAGAGGGAAAGGGAAGGGGGGCATGCAGATACGTTGAAATGACAAAAATATAAAGGAAGGACAGGGCAAAGGTGAAGATGACAGACAATGGTGGAAGTCCAGTTTAGCTTAGCTTAGCTCCATGACAATGCAGACAAGAAGCAACATCAGCCATGTTACTGCCATGTTACTGTTCTGTCTGACCAGCGGAGTGGTCTCAGGAGCTCTTGGATAGTAGGTCTCATTATATTTTGGTTGAGATGGGTGGTCCCACCAGTGACTGAAAATAGAGGCTTCTAACAACTTGACCACTGCTTTAATAATACGGGGGGATGTCTGTGTTCAGTGGCATTATTTTACTCTTTGTTTTCCATCAGCAGAAGAAAATATGACTTCATGCTAAAGCACCTCAGTCCAAGGAAAATGGGAAAAGGGAGGACTTTCCATTGAATAATGGCGGTGTCTTTTTCCAGTCGGTCTACTTTGCCCTAACATGAAAGCAAGTGAGAGAAAGAGTGTGTGGGGTTTTTTTGGAACTCCTTCACTGATGTCTGATTATGGCAGGTCTTCACTGGAACACCTTTCTCGTGGCGTCTTTCGCAGCCGCACTATGTCTCGTTCTCCTTTGCTGCGCGATCCGTTGGGAGTTTGGGCTCCGGTCCTGCCGTCTCGACCCGGCTCCGGACGCCAGCCCAGCCACAGCTGGAGCCCGCTCAGCAGGACCACCGCTGCAGTGGAGTCCATTAGAGGTTTATCCAGCCAGGACTGCTGGGGTCTTCACTCACTCACCCCCCCACCTCTCCCTCACCAGGCATTAGCAGTTGCAGTAGTCCTGGTGGGACCGGTGAACAGCCTCTCTGGAGGGGGCCATGCCAGTGGTGAGAGGGGAGATATTACTAATATGTCAGCCAGTACCCCTCTGGGGCAGAATGTCCCAGAATGCCAGCTTAGAGTAGAGACACGTAAAAGAAATTATAGTGGAAACTTCTTTCATTCGTAACTTTCATTTGTAAAGTAAACAGACATTAAGTACTTCCGTGATTGATATTGAAGCCTTTAAATGAAGTCTCTTTCGGCGTTGACTGGCCATGTGATTCAGTGCTGAAACAAACAGTGGCATGGAAATCAGGGAAGACTGATGTATGTATCAAAATTTGAACAATTATCAGACCAAAATAAGCCCATTGGTGGGTACTAATTCACTTTGGGAGATGTTTGTAGATGTTAATGCTCTTATTATGTGCTGTTCTTTCAGGCCTCGGTCCAGCCGTGGAGCACTTTGTTGTGTTGAATAATTGACGGTGTGAAGCCACAGGCGGGGCAGAGCAGTGAAGTGATGAGGACGCGGGCACCTTCTTCTGCCCGGCCTTGTCCCCACCCAGCACACGGACACGTGGGGAAGGGTCTGCAGGGACTGGAGAAGATACGTCTGGAAATCTGAGATGTTTTAATCCTCTAAACAATGTCTTTAAACATATCTTTTAAAACAAGCCTTTTCCATCTCCCCTGTATTAAGTAATGGTGTAAAGCAACATTGAGTATGAGAAAGATGCTATATAAACTTATTATAGAGTTATTATTGTTATTATTAAAACAGTCTATTCACTGCCCAGATGTTATAATTTTATAACCTTAGATATTTTAATTTACATCTCATTTCAACAACTAACCTTTTTATTTATATATCTTTTGTTAATATATATGCTATTATAGAATCACACTAGAATAATGTCTCACTACTATAGTATCTATGATGTAGATAAACATTATTAAATATTCTTATTTTCCTTTAAAGGGTGTAACTTGCTTTAGGAACATGAAAATAAATCTCGAATAATAGATGAGTCTATACTAAGTCTATTTTAGTCTGTTTTGTTAGAATTTTGCTTATTCTATTTGCTTATTCTAAGTGGTGTTTGCTTGGTTATGTGTCTGCATGCATGTTCATGTACATTTGTGTATGTATGTGTGTGTTCCCTTTTTCCCCTGAATCACTGAATAGTGTCCACTAAAGGAGTGTACCACACCCAGCTGAGGTCTGTCAGAAACCTGATAGTCACCAGCAGGTACCAGAATAGCCCGGCGCTACTCTGCCTGGCATTAACAGTGCTGCAGTGCTCACGTTTGTGACCTGTAACAGAAAAGGATGGCAGGAATGGTCATGGCTCAGAGTTCCTGCTCTGTAAACCCATCTGAATCAGCTCTTACACATTTTGTCTTTACGCTTTCATATTTCTGCAAAATATCTTACACATACGACCTGATGCTTGATCAGACACATGAAAGATCTGGTCAGTTCTATTCAATGTGTTTCTGGCATCACTTCTGTTTTATTCCCCATCTCTCTCTCTCTTTTTCTCTCTCTCCCTGGCTCTTCTGTCCATTTTCAATCTCTCTTTTCATTTCTGCATCGCTCTCTGGCTTGGTGCAACAGTATAAACAGTCCCTGACAAACAGCGAGTCCTTTCTTTGGGTGGAGGACTGAATCATCGCAGAAAGGGTCCCATGATCCTCCCTGTGCCTTGGGATACATATCACATTCCTCCTTCCTACAGACACACACTCACACAGAATCTGACCAACAAAACGCTGACATTGTCTGTAATATACACCTAAACACGTAAACATTCATGAATATAGCTTGTTAAGATAACACCACACACACACATGCATGCGCCTGCACACGCACACACACACACCCAGCTGTGTCATTCAGCCTTCAACAGGTTACCCTATTGCCTATTTGTGATGTATTGCTGACTTTTTATTGAGCCTAGTCTGCTCTTAGATAAATACCTTAAAAAAGTTTCATTTAAATGTCATGGTTTGTGCACCTTCCCACTTTGGTCTATAAATTACAAAACTTTTCAACATTCACAAATATCAAATATAGAGTGTGTTTTTTTTTTAACTCATTGGACAGTAGAAATGAATGACCAAACTGTATCATCTGATTAAAAACAGGAAACTTTGACACAGAATCCATGGATAGCAACAGCAAGGCTAGATGAAAGCAAATTATTAATAAAGTAAATAAATAAATGACAGTACTTTGAAGTTCAGCTCCTATTCTTTTGGATTTGAATACTGGCTAAATAAAAACATAAATGTATAATTTAAAAAGTTATGGAAAAATCAAAGTGTCCAATAGAAACAGTCTGTACCATCCTGTCAGATACAATTAATAGGTAATAGTTTTGAAACAATATCTAAGCTTTTCTTTCATCATAAAAAATAAAATAATAAAACAATGTTAGAGATCTATCTATCTATCTATCTATCTATCTATCTATCTATCTATCTATCTATCTATCTATCTATCTATCTATCTATCTATCTATCTATCTATCTATCTATCTATCTATCTATCTATCTATCTAGTCGACCTGTTACTCAACAATACAGCGCACAGGTGCACGCACCATTTCATCCTTTCGCCACTCAAACTCACTAGTAATATACTATTTCATAATATAAGGTGATTTACGACATTTTGTTCAAAACCAATGCACCCATCTAATATAAACTGTTCCTTCTGTGTAAGCAGAGCTTTTGATACCATGTGCAATATCTTGGGCAGGGCTAACGGCGCGCGAGCGGGTGAAGCGCGTACTGGGGGGAAAGCAAGAGCGCCACGGGGAGCGCGTGGTGTGAGGGGCGGGAGTTGGGCAGAGAGGTTTATGAGAGAGGTGTAAGCAGCCAGAAGGTAATGTCGTAAAGCGGAGTGTCGTAAACCAGGTGCAGGGAGGGGAGGTGGAGTGGAAGGGAGGGGAGGGGAGGGGAGGGGAGGTGTGGGGGCGAGAGGAGGTGACTCTCCGGCAGCATTTAGACACAGCGAAAGGATCATGGCGGATGGCCCCAGGTGTAAGCGCAGAAAGCAGGCGAACCCAAAGAGGACAAACGGTGAGTAAAACATTCCGGTTTCGCGGGCTTGCCCCTGTATTGAGAGGTCTGTGTTCGTATTGTTGAACTCCGGACTCGCCGCCACCAGTGGGACTTTGCGAGCTCCATTTTTAGTCAGTCAAAGTAGTGGAAAGTAGCAGAAAGAGCGCCGTTCTAGCCCCTATGGTGTACCGTTATACCTGGCTCCCGACTCTCCCTCCGCCTAGCGGCACAGTGCACCGTGGACCGTTATACGCGCCCAGTCCCGTATGCATTGAAGTGTCGCTTTTGTTCCGCCGACCTCTTTTCTCTCTTCTTTATCATGTACTTTAATCACCTTTGGTGTGAAATTACACATGTGCGCCGAATCTTTAGATTCTGCTTGTTAACACCGTCTATTTCCCTTACGCGTATCCAAGTGAACAGTAACTTATTTTCTCTCTCACATTATACCTGCTTGTAAATCTACACGCAGCCAGTTCGAATGAATCTGTTCAGTGCCTTAAATGAGATAAAAATGAGATATGAAAAAAACATATATATGTGTTTAGAAAGGATGGTTTCGTAAAGTTCGTCACCTTCTCGTTTCACATAAACTTCTCTGGCTACAGCGGGTTGTTCCGCTATTGCTGCGTGGTAGCAGGTAGCCAGCGAGCTAACTCTGAATATTGTGGCAGCATTGAGGACTAACGTTACGTCTCTGAGCCGATAAGCGAAATGTCTGTCAACGTTCATCGTATTTTATTTAGACCAGTACAGTCTCTCGGAAGGCGCCGTGGTCGTTAAACGTATGTAATGGTGCTTCCCATTGAGTAAAGCGTCCTACTTATGGTCTGGATCAGCAACGACATAACAGCAAAACACGCTGCTGCTTTGAAAAAGGAAAGTCCGCATTTTGTTTTGGGTGTTTGACATTGGCGATTTCCCAAAACTTTTTAGGAAAGTTTTCGATGCTGAGTGTGAGTGAATTACTTACTTAAATTGCCCATTATGCATCTTTTCGGGACTGCTACAGAGTAAGATAAAGACAGTAAAGGCAACCTGTTCGTAGGCTTTTAGCCTGCCACATTTCTCGTTGGGTGGTAACGTTGTAGAGAAAAGGACTCTGGAATCTGAAGGGCTGTCTTGTGGTACAACAACTGCAGCAGTCTATATAAGGAATGCGTATACATACTGAGCAGAGAAGGGAATTCTGATATATCTCGCCTGGGCTTGCTGGAGGAGAGGCTATTACAGTTGGACTACAGCACACACGTAGCCGAACTTGCTTCTGTGACTATTTGCACTTTTGCACGCTGTTCTAGTCACATTCACGCATCTTCATCTGTCGTGTTTAACTAGTGTTGCTATCACTAACCAGTCAGCCATGTCTATTTTTGTATTCTTTAAAGTTGTACTGATGTTTTTTTTTACTTAACTCCGTTTGTTTTGTTATTTGTGGAACAGCCTAGCTTTTCTGCAAGCGTTTTTGGTAGGCTTATATCGAAGTTATTTTGAGATGCGGTTAAACGGAGATCAGTCGCTCTACTTAAACAAGTGTATATATATCTTTTTCAACAATCCACAGTGATGCGGTTTTTTGTGATTCATAGCTTTATATATATCTTATGATATCGCGCCTTTCGATTCCCTTTATTCCAGTTTTGTTCTTGCAGGTATTGTTTCGTTTTGTCATTTTGCCTGTGCAAGCTCCTCAAATAACGGCTCGCGCTGGCGAACGACTACCGAGAACCACGTCTCGCTCCCCTTTGACGACATGCGCGCGCCATGTATTCTGACAGCCCTGGCGTTGCTCTTACGTGCGCAGCCGGTATTCACCTGATCGGAAGAAGAAAAACGTCGCTCAGGTTTTTCCGAGGGAAAAAAATTAATTTGCTAACACCGTGCAGTTGATTTTTGCTGCGGTTGAACTCACGGACACAGAGAAGAATTCGCTTTTTGAGAAACCTTTTCTTATTTTGAAAGCAGTTGGAAAGCGTCCCTCGTGCGTTGCACCAAATGTCAACTTGTGCAGGTAGAAAAAAAGACGGTTTCAGTGTCTTTCGCATGCTGCCAGTTCTTCTCGATATCATTTGATTTACATACTTAAACCACATGTGCATCGTGCCTGTTAATTTTCCAATAACATAACCGTGTAGAGCGCGAAGAACCTGTTATAGACTGAAAGGTGCTGGTTCGTTGTGCATCCACCCTTTTACCTGCCGTTTAACTACGGACGTTGACATGCTCGAAAGGTCTGTCATGAGTTTGAGTTATGGTGTGTACCAAAGCACCGTTGCAGTTTTCCGCCCTCGACGTTTGAAGCGCGGGTGCTCTAAAGGTGTGGTTATAACGGTAACAGAGTCAGGGGGCTCGTCGCACTGCAGGTACTGCCGCTAGAAAGACGCACCTGGGCTGTGCAAAACACCTGACGTGATCGCGGTATTTAAAACAAAACGCAAAACAATTATTTTAATACTTTTATGGATGCAGTAATTTAATCTTTCGAACAAGGTGTTGCTACATTTTATAGGTTGACGTTTTTATCTTGCCAAATGTTGATTGAGCAAACAGAACATGACTCAATTTTAAAGTACTTCTCTAACAACCTGAGCACCTCGTTGTTTTCAGTAATGACAAGCCTCAGATGGTTAATGCTCCGATTTGTAAGATGCTGTTAGCGTTATATACAGATTCCCACGGACTTCAGAGCACACCCACAGAGTTTCCTGACTGTGCATCTTTCTGCGTCATTAACATAAACCCTCCCCCCGTCGCCTCCCCAAGAAGTGTTGATGGCTGATCAAACCAAGAATAATTACAATATGAATACCCTGTGTTTGGTATAAGGGATTCTTCTTTTAGAAGTATTCATCTCCCATTGAAGTTTTTTTCTAACTAACATCCATTAATTCTTTCAATCAAGATACAATTTTATTTTTATGATAAATGCTTGAATTTTTTTTACAGCGATCATTGAATTATCCACTTCATGTATTGTAAGGTCTACAAAAAACGTTATTTTAGATATATATTTTAGGAAAACCATAAAGATAGTGGTAGATAGATAGATCAGATTAGCATAACTGCTCATTGTAGCAGACCGGGTGTCAGTGACCCATGCATTAATAGTAGCCTACTCATAAACATATTCATGCAGGCTATCTGCATCCGTACTGAGGTTTTAGGCTGACATGTTGCTTACCCAACTCTTGAGTCCTAGCAAGTACACATGGCCAAAGTCTAAGAGTCAAGTGCTTATGGCTTCTTATAAAAATAGTGAGAATAAGAACTCACTGTCCTCATCCCTTCACAAAAGATCATACGATCCACAGAGCCTGTGTGGCTGGATTTGGTTGTTATGGATAGAGAAGTGCTTCCCAAGCTCTCACAAGTGGTCGCCGCATGGCTGACTGAGCCTCGGGGGTGGGGGGGGGGTCCTAGCTGTGTGCTGACAACTGACCATCTGACTCCTATTTGAAAACAAATCTCCCTTTAACCAAGCCCAGGACCCAATTACCCTGGGTACGATTGCCCAGTTAGCAGCATGTAAACTAGCCTTTAATGTGTTACTTGTATTAGATGTATTATTGAACAAAGGTGCACGCCGAACTTAATACGCGGTAGCTGTAACTCTGTACTTCTATTAAATTATATTTCCACAACCCCTTGTTGCCATGTGGGGGTGAGGGAAAGAGGATTGAGGGGGAGGGGGGGGTCTTGGTCATCTGGTGCTGAATCTTTGGTCAGGGCGAGAGCACATCTGCGCAAGGCAGCATGGAGCAGGAGGTAGCACTTAGCCACCAGGTGAAAAATCTCTGGTGTGGATGTTGCTTTGTATGAGGGTAAGCTGTTCCCTTGTTTAGAGAGCAGGGGCTGTTAGGCCATAGGTGAAGAATTCTTCAGAAGGGAGAGACTTCATTAGACAGACTGGGAGTGCCACCTCCAGCATTACTTCACACTCCACCCATCCACCTGAACCACCATAGCCGTATCACAGCTCACGCTGCGGGAGATGGAAGACGGACCTGGCGTCGCTGCGACCACCTCGCATTCGCGAGACACTTCTGACCTGAAGTTCTGACGTGTGGTTCTCTAAAAGCTGCTCCTGCCTCTCGTCCTGCGGCAGTGCGACCCCGAAGGTGGGCAAAAGCCCGAGGCGTGACGCTGTGGTGCTAACGCTCCACAGGACGACAGGTGTTTGTCGTTCACGGGGCAGACGTGCTCCCCTTCTTCTTCTCCTCCTCCTGCCCCCTCCCTCCTCCTGCCTGTGCTCACAGGAATACCGCAGGGCAATCTGAAACCTCCCAGTTTGGGAGTGCAGGAATGTGGCTGACCGGTATTAGCATGGCTAAGAAAATAAACAGGGCACCACTCCATGGGTGTGCTGCACTTTGTAGTGGCTTTGCAAAATGGAGGTTGTGTTACAAAGGAGTCCGTATGGGTTGTTTTTTTTCTTTTCTTTTTTTTTTTGGTATAATTTGAGACGTTGTAAAGACCTGAATTTACACCTCTGACTTTAACTGAAACACACGGTATGACTCGAGCATTTTCACAGATGGGTATGCAACCTGTTTTACACACACCTACATGCACAAACCCACGTTAACTGAAATAGTTATTTTTGTTTACTGTCAGTTCTTCAGAAGGGCCTACCGTGGGCCCCTGGGTCCAGATATGTAGTAGGTGTGGTGAACTTTATTTGGCTGACAAAGTTTAATTGCCACACTGGGCCCTTTTCCCACCTAAGTCATGGAGCATGTAACCACTGAGGATTTTAAACAATAAAGAAAGAATTGTTAATGTGTGATTTGTGAACTCAAAAATACAAGCTTCGGGCCATAATGTTGCGCTCCGGCGTAAAGTGTGTGTTTATATTGTGAAGTTTGGTGGGTGTGTGTTTTGAGGGGGTGGACGTTTCTGTGAGATGACATGCTGTTCGAACATTTTAAAAGCCATCTGTTAACATTTAAAAGGTCTCCCCCAGCGTGTGCTGTTTAGCCAAGGAGGAAATTTTCATTTATCTGCCGTCTTTCAGAGATTTCCTCCACAAGTCCATTTGAAAGTGCAGAGTCAGGGGGACGAGCAGCAGCCCATCCCCCGCCTGGGCCCCGTCTTACCTTCCTCTCTGATCTGTTCTCTGATGTCGGGCTTTTCCTCTCGTTCTTTCCTCCTTCTCTTCCTCTGCACGTCTTCTCTCCTCCCCTCTCCTCCTCCTCCTCCTCCTCGGACCTCCTCTCTTCTGTGACACAGTAGCAAGGAGATGTCGGGTGACCTTTGCCATGGGCGTTCATGCATCGCCTCAAAGTATGACTTCACTTTCTCCCCCTGTGCCATTGTGAGGCCGCCCAGCGTAACAAATTGGCTGGAGTGTTAAGGCTCTCAGTGCGTGCGCGCGCGCACACACGCACACACACACACACACACACACACACACACACCGTGAATGGATCTCGGCTTGGGGCAGGGCCTGTTTTTTTCTTCTCTTACTGCCTTCCCCATTCAGACCACCCCCCCAGGGTAACCTAGGACCCTCCCATCTGGAGGTCAGGTGGGGGAGGGACTGTAGGAGGTGTGTGTGGTGGGGTGGGGGGGTTGGAGGCCTGCTGAGGTGTCATTGAAGGGCTGTTGTGAACTGGCAGGCCAGCTCCTCTCTTTTTTTATGCTTTGCATAACAACATGGATGCCCTCTTGAGAAAGGCTCGAGTGTGAGAATGTGCGCGTCCATGTTTGTCTAAAAGCGTACGTGTGAGAATACGCAGCACGTCGCCGAGAGCACGCCGGATGACGGGGAGGTTCGCATTCAGAGCTTTGTGTATCTCCACTTCTTTTAACAGGCTTTGGAGGTTTAGAGAAGGAAATGGACACTTTTGTTTTGTTAATTAGAGCCGCTGAAAAGGGAAACGGGTGATGACAAAACAACCTGTTCTGCACTGCTTAAGGCAATAGGAATACACATTAGGCTAGAATAGAGCAAGGCCCTCGCAGGGATGTAAAGCCATCGCACTGTCGTGTCACAATAACCAAGCATATGCCCCTTGAAACAAGAACCCTACTGTCTTATATCAGGAATCACCTCAATTCCTCCGTTTGGGAAACTGGGTCTGCAGAAGTGTTTGAGATGAAGGGCTCTCCAGCCTGGGCTGCGATTTTGCGAATGGGGATTAATGATTAGCCCGTCTCTTCTCTAATGGAAGAAGAGCAAGAAACCCAGCAAGAAAAGAGCCTTATTTCTCTTTCTCTGTCCCTCATTCCCCTTCTCTCTGTCCCTCTCGTCTACAAAAGGGCCTAAGGCTCATGAACCCTTTTTTAGCTGGGCATGGTTGTGCTTTATTGGCTGCTGTGTGTGTGTGTGTGTGTGTGCGTGTGCATGTCTGTGTGTGTGAGAATGCTTAAGTGAGCTATTGTGTATTAAGGCTTTAGAGAGGAGGAGAGAAAGGGGTTTTGCTACCTATGCAGTGGGCCACTGTCGGCCATAGAGGGGGCTCAGCGGAGGAAGAAAAGGCCTATTGAGAGAGTGAGGAGGGAAGGAACACTCTTTCTCTCTGTGCCTGTGGGAAACTACTGCCCAAGCCGGGACTCCCATTTGCATATGACCCATTCTCCACATCAAGGCAGGCGGGTATATGGAGGTATGCCGATGTCTGTGTGCGCGTACATGCACATACGAGTTGGTTATGTGGGCTGCTTTGTCCTGTCTCTTCCTTCCAGATTTGCTGTGGATGCGTTTTCCAGCGTCGCCATTGGTTAATAAATTGGTCCCATGCCTTTTGCAAACCCGAAGAGCGTTTTGGTTTTTGCGTGCGTGTGTAATAACTGATAGAGAGGTAACAAAGAGCGTCTGAGAGCTGAGATTGAAGAGCAAGTGTTGGCGCAAGGGAGATGAGTGTGAACCATGTCCTTCTGAAAACTCAAGTATTGTAAAACACACACGCACACACACACACACTGATACACTGGAAAACACTGGCAAGTGATTGGTCACACAAACACACACACTATGGTGAACAAAAACAGGTTGGTGCCTGTGACACACACCTCCCCAGAATAGTAGCTGCTAGTTAGAATCTTTCACAAGTGTTACTGCCTGCAAATACCAGAAGACATTCCATGTGTGTGCATGTGTGTGTTTGTGTGTATGTGTGTGTTTGTGTGTCTGTTAGAAGTGGTGACTAGTATTGCATTGTAATATTGTTATTACTGTTTTGTATGCGTCACAGAGAGAAACGGTAGATAGAGAGAGCAGGAGGGAGAGAGAGAGGGGACAGGATAGATGGAGAGGTGAGCAGGAGAGAGAGAGAGTTGGAGAGATGGAGAGGGAGCAGGAGAGATCACGACCATCCGATCTGATACCTGATAAAGCTTTTAGGCTGTTTAGAAAGGAACAAACTCCACTCAGCTGTCAGTATGAGTCATATAGACAGGTGTGTAAGGTGCATTACCTCATCTAATACAATCAACCATCCGTGTGTGTGTGTGTGTGTGGACATGCAGCCAAGGTCAGAGGGTCACTACCACACCATACAGGAAATTAAGACTTCACTCCTCTCTCTCTCTCTCTCTCTCTCTCTTGCTCTCTCTCTTTCATTCTTTCCCTCTCTCTGTCCGTTACTCCTTCCCTCTTTCTCCTAAGGGATGATATTAAGTTTGTGTGTGTACACCTGTCTAAATGAGTTCTTTAGCTGACAGCTTAAGTGGTATATTCTTGAGGGGAAATGTGTGCGTGTGTGTACACCTGTTGTTTTTTTTATGCACCCGAGAGAAAAGGTAATTGCCTGTTGTGAGGGGTAATTTAGTGCATGTCTGTTTTGCTGATACACTCACTGTTTTTAATAATGTTCCTAGGGATGGGGCTTCAGGGCTAAACTAGTCCCAGAAGGGTTAGCACTTTCTCTTTTTTCTTTTTTTTATCTCCATTCCTCTCTCCCCTCTCTCATTTCCTTCACAATAAATAGGATCCTGTGGTCTGATACCAGTGAGGTGATAAACAGATGACCTCTTTGCCACTACATTGTGCCCAGATGACTGCTTGGCAGAGAGTTCCCCCTTGAACCCCACAACACGCCCCCACACCCACTTCCACACCTGCCCTGAACCCCCACCACACCCACACCTACCCTGAACCCCCACCACTCCCACACCTACCTCCACACCTGCCCTGAACCCCCACCACGCCCACACGCACCTCCACACTTGCCCTGCACCCCCACCACGGCCACACCTACCTCCACACCTAGCCTGAACCCCCACCACACCCACCTCCACACCTGCCCTGAACCCCACAACATGCCCACACCCACCTCCACACCTCCCCTGGCCTCCTGTTGTATCCTATCTCCACCTTAGGCAAAACAACACAAAAAAGTCCCTCAGTTACAAGAAAGCATCATCTTTTAAGACAGAAAAAGTGTGAATGCACTCACAGGGCTTTTTGAGTACTGCCATAACGCTCACCCAGCAATGCAAATGAATTTACCTTTTACAGGATCAAAACAATGGCAGTAAGACCCGCCGCTTTAAGAAGATGAGAGCAGCACTAATGCAGAGGGGACGCTGATGAATGTGGTGTGCGGCGTGCTCGGTACTAGGCCTGCTGTGCTGTGTGAATGCTCCTCTCATGGAGGAGAGGAGGTGAACTGATAGGGTGATACATCAGAGTGATGTATGAAATGACAGCAGAACTGGCGCTGGAGGGGGAGCTTTCTCTGCACTGTGGGCTTCTGAGGGGGCATGTTATCTTTTGTCTAGAAAACAAAAAGGGCATTCTCCTTTAATAATCTCTCACTATCAGGGACCCCCTGGAGGTTAGTGTGATTTTGTGTGTGTGTGTTTGTGTGTCCCCTTGCCTAGCTGAATCTCTAGAGGACTGAGTATGTGAGCAAGTCAGACTGCTATACAGGCACTATGGAAGAATCACTTAGTCACTGCGTGCGTGTGTGTGTGTGTGTGTGTGTAAGTGACATAGTAAGAGGCTATCTGCTACACTGAGTGTCAGAAGCGGTAAACATCTCATTTAGGACCAAAAAGGTGCAGCCTTAGAGGAAAAAGATGCTGAGTATTCCACACTCAGGCCATGATGGAGAGGATGGAAGAGAGAGAGAGAGAGAGAGAGAGAGAGAGAGAGAAACCTCTCCTCCTTTGTCTGTTCGTTGTGTGTTATTTTATTGTGCTACATTTGGATTAGGTTAGAAATGATTGCCTTGTTCTTCCACCATTTGAGCCTAATCATAATCACCCTGTATTTGGGTTTTTCTTAATGCACTCAAACAAAAAAAGTTCATTGCAAAGTGAATTATTCATGACTGTGCCTGCATCTGTGCTTATGGTACATTGGGTTTATCTCTGTCATGTGATGATGGATGTGTTTTGGAGGTGTTTAGTAAATTGTTTGTTCTTGCTATACTGCTCCATATGTTAGATCTGCTCCCCACAGACTCCCTCTGATGTGTGCTAAATAGCTCATGTAGAATTTCTCACACTCACCACCAGTAATTAGCACTGGGTCAGTGTGACTTTGTCTGTGGAAATAGGATGGTTTAGATTATTTCATTGCACTAATACAGCTATTGCAAATATTATTTACCGCCCGGGGTGTCATATTAGGGGGAGTTTCTTTTTGGCGGGAGGGGGCATTAGGATAATTCTGATAGCCCTCGACTAATGGCAGCCCTAAAAATATAATTAGAACATTAGGTACACGTTTTTCATTGGTGTGTAGTGTGATGTTTATTCATAGGGCCCAAAATCCTAGGCTGCATTTTCTTTCGATCTGTCAACATCTGAACTTCTTCAACCCTTTCTTTCACTCTTTTAACGCTGCCTTGCCTCTTTCACTTCCACATTCTTTTGCACTCTTTCACTCTCTCTCTTCCTCCCCCCTGTACCTGGTACCTGTTGGTGCTGGAGACTCCCACCTGTTATTTTGACCAATGATTGCACAAGAATTGCTAACCATGTGTTTGCAGTACACACGATTTGGCCTTGCCTGGTTTACATGCTCAAACTCAAATAGCCAGACTCAAATAGTCAAGTGTAACAACCAGGTGTCTCGTGCAGTAATTAATAAAACCTCATTTCTGACCAGGTCAGGATATGAGTGGTTATGTTTTATGTATTCATGCCTCTGTACACAGTCAGTCGTAATAATACTGTTGAGGTATACAATTGATGAAGGTTTTCTAGCTTAACTACAGATTTGTACTTAAATACAGTACTTAAATTGTACTTAAACCGTAAATACAGGTTAACTGATGTTTAGCATTCTTCGTAGTATAAGGTTAGTACATTTATTTGTTAGCCCACCATATCTGCTTCTTTTAGATGGAGTTACACAGCTAGACGAGGAGATGCGTTCTTACTTGGCAAACCCTCCTGATTCTCCTCAGACACTCACAGTTCACCGTCTCCCACAGTTCCCACAAAATTCTTATTTTTAGGACATTTTTGTTGTTGTTATCAAAACTTGCTGCACAAAGCTTGATCAGTTTTAGAAAACTAGACTGATACTCTTGTTTATCCAATCAAGTAAGGAATGAACCACACAACGTCTGCTTCTAAGTAAGATGTTAAGCCCTTATACCCCAGGAACACACGTGTGGAAAGCACTCTTCAAACTTCACCACATGCTCTTCAGATTAGCATTGATTTAAGAGTTTAATCAGCAATTTAAAAAAAATATGCTTTGGGATGACGCCAGTTTTGTTGCTACTGAAACACAGACCCATACTGGGGAACCAAATGTATGTCTGTCTCTTCACTCCATGCGCTTGCTGAGTGGATCACACGGACAGGCTAAAGTCCCAAGCAGTGATATGGACTCAGGTGTTTGCAGTCAAAATAAACCCTGGCCTTGTCGTGTTCACCTGGGTGCTGCTGTTTACCTGGTTACGACATCAACAGGAGGTGACGACTGAGCTCGAGACCAAACACAACCAGACAAAGGTCAGAAACGAAAGCCACCTGGTTTAATTGTTCAATGCGTGGTTGCATCACAACACCTAGTCGGACACAGACACCCACATACATGCACCAGGTATATCTGATGTGAAGCACTTTGAGCTGCCATTGTGTATGAAAAGCGCAATACAAATGAACCTGCCTTGCCTTGTCCCAAACAGGAACGTTTTTGTTGTTTTGTTGTCATATTTTTTGTTTGTTTACTGCTATCACAGAGATAACTGTTCAGTGAGACTGCGTGGACAATGAAAACTGATGGGACAAAAGCGAGAGGCAAAGAGAAAAGGGGTTTTTAGAGTAAAAATAATAATTTTATGACTATAAGTTTAATGCACATTGATTTGGAATCCAATAAGTGCCAATAAGAATCCAACACATAAGTGCATGTGTTGGGGGTGTGGGTGGGGGAGTGGTGTTGGTGTGTGTGGGTGGGGGAGTAGTGTTGGTGTTGGGGTGTGTGGGTGGGGGAGTAGTGTTGATGGGGTGTTTCGCGAAGTTTCACCTTTAGTTTCATCTTCTTATGACACACTTGGTGCGAGGGGGAGACGAGGGGGCCTACCTTAATTTGTGGGGCCGTATGCAGCGTGCGTAGTGAGCATACAGGGCTCTGGGTGTTGGGTCTGGAATCCACTCGTATGAGCGTAGGAAATGTACAGTTTCCTAGGTTGGTTAGGTTAGTACTGCCATATTGTGTAATATAATCAGGGGTACCTTCTGCACTGTTCTCACACTTCCTGTGCAACACTGTTGTAATGTGCGTAGTCTCCTTCAGTCTTCTTCTCACAGCACCTCCTCTGTTCTCCCCCGCTGCTCTGAACCTCCCGGAGCAAATCCGCCATGCTTTCTCAAACATTTCCTTTAATATTCTCAGCCTCCACGAACATTTAGACAACATTATCTAAATGCTTTCCTAACGTTCCCCACACACTCCCAAAGCCTGGCAGCTGCCTCTCGTCTCCTAGTCCAACAAGAGCAGGTGCTACAGGCTCACAGGAATTCCGCTACACGACTCATAAATAACACCTGACGAGAGAGAGAGAGAGAGAGAGAGAGAGAGAGAGAGAGAGAGAGAAAGAATGGTAGATGCACCTCTGATAATTTAGGTTATAAGTCTCAACACACATAATGCAGTGAATTTTATTTTAAAAGACAGTAAAAGGATGGAGAGAGAGAGGGTGTGAGCTAAACCAGAATCAGATGGAGGAAGGCGTGGCAAAGGCAACAGGGAAGAGTGAAATACACAAGAGAGGTCAGGAAAGGGAGACAGACAGAAATAAAACAGAGATTACAGATTTCCACAGGCTCTGGCATGGCAGGGTTGCTATCAGGGTGTGTCTTGTGTTAGATGTGAGCATGTACAGAATTGCCATAAAAAAGCGTCACATCCGATCGGGATAGATGTAACCTAAGTGAAGCCAGACGTTCAGTCTTCCCTGATTACTCGAACTCACAGAAAGTGGTTTTAAATATTGATGCCTTAACAAATCTCCGAAGCAGCCACTTCCTTGGGCTTTATGTATTTTAACATGACTCACTATCAGACATGCAAGATTAAAAGCACAATTTATCAACTGGCTTTTGTAATGATGTGGCCATTTTATGTTTCACACTCCTAAACTGTACTTCTGTGTTAGATGTTAAGAGATATAGCAGAGGTTACAGAGAGAGACTTCTGAAGCAGAAAGGAATGCTTTTGGCTAATGGACACAAAAGAGAGAGGGAGATTGGTCACCATAAGAGTGTTTTTGAATTAAAATAAAAAGGGGAGGTATTGTTCCTCTCTCTCTCTCTCTCTCTCTCTCTCTCTCTCTCTCTCTCTCACATTTGCACTCTGGTTTCATAATTGCAGGAAATATTACTGGGCAAATGTGTTAATTGCACTGTTAAAAGCCGCTGGCATCGTCAGGAATGACACTGAGTGAGTGTCTGCGATAGTGGAAGGACGATGGCTAAGACGGTGCACAGTTCCAGTGCTACACGCCGTATGATTTAACACGGTGCGGTTTTAACTGAGCTACTGCTTGGTGGGTCTGCTTTGATAAGGTTTTATTTACAGAGACTGAACACAGCAGAAATAACAAGGGCAAACCATCGTTTCATTGAACTGTCTGGCAATTACTATGTCCATCCTGCAACCATCTCTACAATACTAATATATCATAAAGTTTGGCAGGAATGTGAAATTGTGCTCAGTACTGGGGTCTTTGTTAGACTAAAACCAAGAGATATAAGGGGCATTTCAGAATCTCTTCGTAAAAACTCTGCTTGGAATTTGATATACAGACGATAGATTAGCAAATGCTCAGTGCTGTGGGAATTAGAACCAGTCCCACAGTTACCTGGTCCACAACACCACTAACCTGAATAAGAAAACACCATTCTGTGTGTCCCATGGTACGTGTGGTTAATTTGCCACTCTTCTGACCTAGATGAAAACCAGGCCTTGTCCGTGTGTATTGGAATAGTCAGTGTATTTTTGGCCTCTGAAATGCATCTCTCATCTAATGCAAACAAAACCAGGAAGTGGCCAAGAGAGATTACCTACCCAGGATGCACAGCCTCAAGGTTCTGCCCCCAGAAAAACAAGGAAGTGTGTATCCTGGTCACTGTGGGACCACTATGACTCTGTTAAAGGTTTCAACCTGTAGATTCTTTTGCCTATTTTCTATTATAAAATTAGATAATTCTTCATATCGTAAAAATTTAACGTGTATGCTACAGAAAATGTTGGACTGAGGAACAAAAAAAAAAAATATGCAATTGAAATGATTTCGAACTGGCTTAAAGGTGGCGGACACTTATACTCCCACAATCCCTTTCACAGTCTCCTCCCTCTCGTTCCGTTGTTCTCCCCCACCCACGCACCCCGAGCGAGGCACACAGCCTCACCCGTGTCTCCCTTTGCATCTCTGCGCGTTTCCGTTTCAGCGCAGTCACGCTCACAAACGTCGGGGGTGTTGCTCTGCGGCTCTTCGCTCCCCCGACGCCGCCTGCATGCCAAACAGGCCCGGGTGCCATTGTGCGGCGCTCGCTGACTGGCCCCATTCACGGACGGCCCTAAATGGGCCTCCTTCATGGGTGCCGGACGCCCGGCTCTGCCCTTTCTGCTGCTGACTGTGCCCGTGCCAGCCCCTCGCCGCGCTCCGCCTGGCATCCGCTAGCCCGGGTCGGGCACGGCCGCGCCGCTCACCAGGGGCCTGCTGCCAGCACTGACTCACTCCTGCTGAATGTCGATGCGGTTAAAGGAACACCTCGCGCAAAAACGCCGGAGACGGCGGCGCGGACGTCGAGCTAAATGCGGCGTGCGAGATATGGAAGAGTATTACTTTCTATTTGACACAAACATGGCAACATGATGTCATCATCAGAAAGAACACAAAATCAGATGGGGGAGGGTTGTAATCATATTGCCATCATCATGTATCATTATTTTAACAAGGAAACGGGGAGAACTGAGCAGTCCCGTTGCTTCAGACTCAGATTCAGAAGTGGATACTATTGCACAAAAACAGCTGAAAATTTTATGTGGCGTAATTAATCTGGGAATATGGGAGAACATTTTTATCTTTGCATTATGAAAAGCGGAATAGAAAAAAGGAGAATCGGCTTTCAGACTGGAACTCTGACTCTGGACTCATCGTTTTTCTAGTTGCTCATCTTGATAGGGAAGCTAGCTGACTTCCTGTAGTTAATGTGCCTGTTCTGCTAACAAGGGACAGAGAGTGAGCGAAGGGGGAGAGAAACGAGAGAGTTAGAGAGGGAGAGAGGGAGAGAGGGAGAGAGGGAGTGGTTGAAAGGAAGAGCATAGATGAAAACTGGATAAATAGAAGGGGGGGGTAGAGGCCAGGAGGAAGAAGTGAAGAGGTGGAATGAAACCGAACAGGGGATGAGGACGGGTGGATGCCGTGTGAGATTCACGTGGTTGACCTGTGTGTGTGTGTGTGTGTGCGTATGTGCTGGGCATGCATTCCTGACCTCCACCTGGATTCTGACCTGAATGTGAACTGGACTTGTACATCTTCACGTGGCTGCGTCAGAACCTTTGCAGAACGACACACAGTCTCTCAATCACACACACATCGTTTTGTTTCTAGATCTTCTGAGGTTATAAGCCCTCAAGCAGGGTGATAAGATAACAAAACTACATGATGACGAACAGAGGGAAATGGGAACAGGAAGAGGGGGGGGGGGGATGAAGTGGGCTCTGGCTCCAAAGGATGTGAGAAGGCTTTTTCCTTCAGTCTTTCTTGCCTGCAGTCTCCCCCCAGTCTCCCCTCAGTCTGCCTCCATGCCCTCCCCAGCAACACTGAGGCTTCACACTCACAAACCTCCCCCCCTCCTCACCAAACACACCGCAACATTTCTGCTCTGTTCAGCACACCGTGGCCCGCCATTACGAAACCCCACTGGAAAGCAAACTTGCTCGGCTCACGGACGGAAAATTGAACAGCCGGCAATTAGATTTCACTGGCCTCAAAACCCGATATGCCTAGAATAATGAGAATGATTAGAGATGCCGTTAGCCAAATTGAAATCTCTGAAGAGAAAGATGGGCCCATGTCCTAAGAAAGCAGGAGGGCCAGACTGTACTTGGCCTTTCATTAAGCCTACGTCTTCTGCCTGAGCTATCATTTAGAGCACAGCCAGCCCCCCAAAGCCACCGCCACTTTCCTAATCAAATCACAGCTTAATAAATCTATTAAATCAAGGAGAATGTCGTTAGCCCTAGAGATGCCGGCCATGTCTAGACTCGGCCAATGGTGCAATGATGAACCCGAGGAATTCTTGCCGTCCTATAATCACGGAAGAGGTTCTGTTTTTTTGCTATGCGTAGTTCGTGCTTGATAGTTTTAGAGGACAGCATAAAGCCGTAATAATAAATAGACTTTTTGGAGAGTTCTTTAACTGGTTAGCATTAATTACATTTCAGTTTAATGCCGTGCCCATGGTGTAACAGTGCAGCTGCAGGCATGAGCATTAGAGCGTAGACAGATTAGCCCACGGCAGTACAGTGGGTTGGGACGATCTCACGGATGGACTGCTCATTAATTCATCAGCGTGGAGGATTAATGTCTGCTAGCAGGCTCGATCACAGACGCAGAGATTAGAGGAGAGTATGATGGCTGTAAGATGCTGTCCATGCCACACGCGCACACACATACCTGCAGCATACGTGAAGTGATTGGTTAGGGCTTAATCTTCTTTGCAGGGGTTGAGGTCTGAGAAACCCTTCCCCCAGTACACAGAAACACGGCAGGCCAAAACCAGCAAATGTTCATGCTGGAGCTCCAACTCCTCCCAGTCCACCCAGTCTGGGCCACATGAGTGAGTAAACAGCACAATAAAGGCACATCTCCACTGCACAATGCACGCTGGTATAAAAGCCACTGGTGTGCAATGACAGAACACTGGAAGCCAAGTGTAATATGTCACATGACCTGAGCAGGAAGCATGGTCGTGTATGTCACATGACCTGAGCAGGAAGCATGGTCGTGGCTCTGCTCAAGCTGACTCAGTCCTGATCAGGCCTGGCTTCACTGATCCTGGCTTCACTGATCCTGGCTTCACTGATCCCTGCTTTAGTGTCCTCACCAATGTGCTTTTAGCAGAGGTTTATGAAGTGGAACCCTACAGCCTCTGCGAGCCAAGATCTTTTATCCCTAAAGGAAACCCAACAAACACACAAACCTGCTATATCCAAGATGCTTTCAGAATGAATCTCCTGGTAAATGAAGGAGTGTACGGGGCACAAAAATCCAGAGCTCCGTTAAAGAAGTTCTGCTGGGCGCTGGGCGGCTACAGCGGGGTGTCCTGCCCCCGCCTGCCCCCTCCTGCCCTGCCTGGATGCTGTGGGTCTGGGGCAGCAGGGCGATTAGCACCAGTCTGTGCTTCTGCTTTATGACCGAAATAGCTGCACAACCTCCTGACCCAAAAAAGAGAGAGTGTGTGTGATGTGTTTCAGGAGTAGGGATAATACAGTATATAGGGTATTTAAGAACAAAAAGTGCATGTGTCTTTAAGACTCTCTCCCTCCCTCTCTCCACACACTCAGCATGTCTCAGCAGCCCAACGTCTCAGCACCCTCATGTCTCAGCAGCCCAATGTCTCAGCACCCCCATGTCTCAACACCCCCATGTCTCAGCACCCCCATGTCTCAGCAGCCCAATGTCTCAGCACCCCCATGTCTCAGCACCCCCATGTCTCAGCAGCCCAATGTCTCAGCACCTCCATGTCTCAGCAACCCCATGTCTCAGCACCCCCAGCTATCACCTGCATGCTCTCATGGGCGCCCACTACAGGTGCATTTGGTGAGTGCACAATTCCAAACCGAAGCCGTGGACGATTAGTCAGCTACCCATTGCTCACCGGATACAGGGAACGATATTCAGAACACAACAGGAGTGTTGACATGACAGCAGTTGTTTCACTGTGAGCTGTGTGCCCATCACTGCTAAGCAGAACGTTGTTCCTCAATATGACACACACTGCCAGTAGCAGCCCTGTGGTCACAAATCATGGCAGACACACAGTGTATATGGGGACAAATAGTTAATAGTAGAATCACTGTCTAACATGCTGTGTTACATGGTTTTTATAATAAATGCATTACAGTTTGTGATGAAGTGATTGGTGAGTTCTTTTATTCCTTTGGGTTAAAGAAAGCCTGGATCCCCTGTTATAAAGAGAGTTTGGATCCCCTGTTATAAAGAGAGTTTGGATCCCCTGGGTTTAAAAGGAGTGTGTCCTGGTGACTTTGGCAACACAACGTAGCTATATTCACTTGGACCAGTTCCTGCCTTATTTCATTCACATTCAAACATCTTACAAACCAATACACACACTTGCATGCCTGTGCTTCCACACACACAATCCACAAACACACCCTAAGACAGTCATTGTGTCCAAGAACATGGCACAGGAGATCAGGGTTGTCGTGGAAACAGGGATTCATTGATTAAATGGTTATCACTCCCCTCATGTACCCTCATGATATCTTCCCTCCCTTTCTCTCTCTTTATGTCTCTTCTCTGTCTCTGACGTACTTGCTGTAGTGGCTGCCACACACCAGATCTGCATGTTTATACCTCCTGGCCCATGTAGGAACACTGGGCTGGGGTTTGGCAGGTGTGGTCCTTCACTGCACCACTGCAGTAGGGAGCTCCACCAGTTCCACCAGTCCCAACCCCTGTGTGGCTGGGGTGACACCACAGGGCGCCGGGGGCCTGGAGCTGCCTCACACCTGCACACGTCCAGCTCTGCACATTCACAGAGACCTGCATGTGTTACCCCTGTGCAGGGCAGGCATGTTACACCCCTGTGCAGGGCAGGCATGTGTTACCCCTGTGCAGGGCAGACATGTGTTACCCCTGTGCAGGGCAAACATGTGTTACCCCTGTGCAGGGCAGATATGTGTTACCCCTGTGCAGGGCAGATATGTGTTACCCCTGTGCAGGGCAGACATGTGTTACCCCTGTGCAGGGCAAACATGTGTTACCCCTGTGCAGGGCAAACATGTGTTACCCCTGTGCAGGGCAGATATGTGTTACCCCTGTGCAGGGCAGACATGTGTTACCCCTGTGCAGGGCAAACATGTGTTACCCCTGTGCAGGGCAGGCATGTGTTACCCCTGTGCAGGGCAGACATGTGTTACCCCTGTGCAGGGCAGACATGTGTTACCCCTGTGCAGTGCAGGCATGTAGTGCTTTGTTTGTAGACATTTTGTGACCTCTCTCTCTTTCTCTCTCTCTCTCTTTCTCTCTAGTCCAGTTTAGATACATGGAATTTAATTAGTCATAGTCATATACTGAAGAATGGAGAAGAAATCATTCTGTTCATCATTCTGCATGGCAGTATCATTCGTTTTGGGCTTCATCTTGTTCTCTAAAGAAAATACTTCACAAGTTCTATGTACTGAGTGACTTACACGAATGTTTCCACGTTAAGGGGATATTCCTCAGGGCTCAGCAAGGCAGGTTTTATACTGGGCTGGCCTCAGAAGGGCTAGTTGTCATGCAGGAAGCTCTGCAGATCTTGCTGGTGTGTGTGTGAGTTTGAGACCAGTGTTAGGGGACAGGTCCACCATCCACAGGGAGAGGCCAGTCTCTAAATTGAGGGTGCAAGTGGGAGTGTTGCTTTTTGGGTTTGTCCAGAGCGTATTTACCACACACTCTTCTGCCACATTGTGTGTGTGTGTGTGTGTGTTTGTGAGCCACTTTTTCCCTGTAGCGCTAGAGGTGCAGGACTCCATGGAATGTAAATATCAGGGCTACATAAACCACCGTTATGGGGAGGGCAGTGTGAACTGTAAGTGTGTAACTGTTTCTGCAGGTTTTACTGCCATCATGGGTTACTAAGTTGAACTGTGATTATTTCATAGTTCAAACCCTAAAATCTGACCCAAACCCCCAAAACTGACCCACAATTACTAAGGAACGTAATGGTCTAAATGTCCCTCCCCGTCCTGGGAATGCTCATACTGGTTCCTCAAACCTCTCTAGTGTGTTTCAGGGAACCAGTAGGAGCATTTAGACCAGTATGGCCAACACAAATTGTTGTTTGTATTTACTAATATCAACAATAATGTACTAGTTGAGATTTGATAGTGCACCAGGAAGAGTGAAAGTGCTGATAGTGCAGGACACCGTCTCAGGCGCTGAGCAGCTGTGCACAGTCACGTAATGGAAAAGCAATAGGGGAAACATTTTGGGTCGGACCAAGTTCAACAGGAAGTTGTGGATGCCTATGCCAAGGTCGTGACCCTGGAAGCAGATTACCTCTGATAAAGCCTGGCGAGAATCCAACTATTGTGACCATGTCACGAGAGGGGAGACCAGGGCGAGTTCGGCACGGTGACTGTGTCCTCATGGCACCGGCTTCATGCTGCTTTACGACGTGATATCGTAATCACCATATTATATCAGCTTCAGCCTCCCTCTCCCATTAATGTGATTTCCATTCACTTTTTCTTTTTCATTCGTCCTAGTCCTTCAAGGCCCATAGATTCCCATAGAAGTTTCTTCAGTAGGGGAACTTGGGACTGTGTGTGTTTTTCCGTGTTCTAGTTGCGTAATGTTGTCTGAACTTTGAAGGTGTAAAATGTTTTTTTTATTTTTTCTAAAAAGTGAAAGAAACTCCATGTGACGAGCTCCTCTGTGTTTAGTTGAGACAATGTTGTTGCTGTGGTGATTCTGCCACTCATAAACAACGTGAAGCAAGACGTTTGGTGGCCACACCCAGCGACGACCTTGTGATTTCTCTTCTCTTTCTTTTTTGGCCTGAGTGAGAGCAGCAGTGATGTGTTCTGGGCCTGGACAACACCAGTGACTCTGCCTCTCACTTAGTTGCTCATCAGAGGAGCCTTGAACCACTCACTACCTCTCCCTTCCCTCTCTCTCTCTCTCTCTCTCTCTCTCACACACACACACACACACACACACATACTCGCATACACGCATATGCAACAAGATGGTGGATTTATTTCAGGCTTGGATTTCGTTAGGCATGATTAGTCAGTTTGTCTAAGAACAGGAAGATGAGCAATATCAGAGTGCCTGAAGAGGTATGGCTCACACCTGCTGTACATGCACACGCACGCGCGTGTACACACACACACACACACACACACAGGATTGTATGTGTTCTGTGTTCACTGTTATTTGTTCAGTTTCCTTAAGTGTTGTACACTCTATAAACAGCTGCTAACTGCAGAAGGGAAATGATGGAGAGAAAAAAAAACAGATGCAACCTTAATTAACAAGACAAAGAAGAGACCAAAAGAAAAGCAGAAGCAGAGGGGGCAGCGTGGAGGGGGCAGCGTGGGGGGGGGGGCACCAGGCGTGAGGACACACAGCAGTGTGTGGGGGGGGGGCAGTGTGTGGGGGGGGCACCAGGCATGAGGACACACAGCAGTGTGGGGGGGGGGCAGTGTGTGTGTGTGGGGAGGGGGGGGGGGACCCAGGCATGAGGACACACAGCAGTGTGGGGGGGCACCAGGCGTGAGGACACACTGCAGTGTGGGGGGGCACCAGGCGTGAGGACACACAGCAGTGTGTGGGGGGGGGGGGGGCACCAGGCATGAGGACACACAGCAGTGTGGGGGGGCACCAGGCGTGAGGACACACTGCACTCTGCAGAGTGCCCTGCCTGCTCAAACCCACACACACCTGTCTGGCCCATCGTGCTTCGATTTTCGATTTACATGGGTGAAAGAAAGAGAAAGACAGGGAGAAGGAGGTGGAGGGAGAGGGAGGTGGAGGGAGAGGGAGGTGGTGGTGGCTGTGGTGGTGGGGGTGGGGCGTGGATGTGGAGCCGTTGGTTGGTACTGTTTGATGGGCTGATTATGTACAGTTTGTTTCTTGGAGATAATTAAAGAGAGGGCTCAGGCAGGCTGACGGCTTTGCCCCTGCAGCGCTGGAGTGTTGCAGGATTCCATATACAAGAGGAAAAGCCTTTTACTGTGCTCACTCTTATACCAACACACACACACACACACACACACACACACTGACACACGATCGCACACACACACCAACCCTCACATGCTCACACACTGAATCACATTCACACACACAGACACATGCTCACACAAACACACACGCACACACACACCCTCACTTGCTCGCTCATACATACACACCCTCATGTGCTCACACACACACACCAACCCTCACATGCTCACACACACACACACTGACACACATGTTCATACACACATCCAAACATACACACACACCCTCACACACGCATAAACATGCATACGCACAAACACACGCCCTCACATGCTCACACATACACACACACCGACACACGCTCACATACACACAAACACACATCAGACTTTGTACTACTTTGTACTACTAGTCTGTTACAGCCACCTTCGTCAAATTTTCATCAGCGTGCACGACTGTGCTGTAGATGTGTGTTTCTGCCGATAATCCCTAATGCCTTGGCTGTGTGACTACATGGTTGTTTGTTTCAGATTAACAGAATATCAACACAGTAATCGAGGTGTGCGAAAATGTGCATTCTTGTATACGTTCCTTTCACAAACGGGCAGTTGGGAGTGCTGGGCTGTGCTTTGATAGGCTGACCTGCCTCCTCCATGATACAGAGATACTGATCATTAATTCCACAAACACCAGAGCAGAGAATCAAGCCTGCTCACACCCACCAAGTCCGAACCCTCCAGACTGAACTCACACTGTTTTTGAGTCCACGTACGTGCGTATGTGTGTGTGTGTGTGTGTGTGTCCTCAAGGCACGTTATTTGGCCTGGCAGGTAAATGTCACGTATGGCAGTGTTGCCTAGATACTAAATCAAATGTCATTATCACAATGAGCATAGGAGTGCTTGAGATTCCTTATGAATCTCATTTCTCCATAGGCCCAGGTGATCTGACTTTTCAAAGCCGGATCCTTCTCTTCCTTCTCTATGAGCTGCTCTATGGAGTGCTTAAGAATCCCAGTTCACGTCGCGTGCTGTTTTTATGCTATAATACACTATGCTTTGTAAAATTATAACGCTACCAAGGTCTTTTTTTTTTGTTGACTGCTTTTCAGAAACTGTCTATAGGGTCAGTCGATTCCAACATGTTTTAAAAACCTTTTTTGTGGTCTGTGTTTTTACTGGTTAATAGATAAAGGCAAAATGAAGACTGGGAGTTAGACCATAGTCATGTGATTTAGGCATGTGTCTGATTTTGATCTCTGTGGTCCGTTCTGTGTGTGTGTGTGTGTGTGTGTGTGTGTTGTGTAACATGATTTCTTCAGATGGTCACCTGAGCCTGCTCTAGGCAGACTGTCTTTGAGATGTGAAACTTGGACTCGATCAGGTCTTGGAGTTTTAGAATGATACTTCGGTTCGAAAAGAAATGGAATGTCTGACTTGCTAGGTGTCTTGTGTGGTGGTGCAGTAACGTCAGTCTTACCTCAGCTCAGTGTCTTGCACAGAGAGACACGTTAAAATGGCAAAAACTGTCGCTCTGCGTTTCTGCTTTTCTTTTCCTGTCTTGCTTTTCTTTGCTAAAGTTAAGAAGGAGCAGGAACAAAATGGCCATTAATCAGTCATATACCAGTCTCACAAACACACACACGTCCCTTCATTACAGTTCTGCGTCATGCACCATTGTGTTTATTAAAAGCCAGTGTGTGTGTGTGTGTGTGTTGGTTTCCTGTATTGTCTAAGGTCCTGAAAAGTAAAGCACAGGACGTCACATGCACACACACACACACACACTCTGTCTCTCTCGCTCTCGCTCTCTCTCTCTCTCTCTCTCTCATACATACTGTGTGTGTACCACAGCCATGCACAGGAAGGACCATGTTTAGAGTCCTACTGGTGATTACAATGAACAGGAGTCTGTGTGTGACTAGTCGTAGACACGTACATGCACTGAAGATTTATATGGTTAATCTTGTTGCTTTCTGTTGAGGGAGAGACTAAATTCTCTATCTGTATATGTATAAACGACACTGGTGTTTCAGTTTCAGTGTACAGCTTCATTTTGGAGTGCACCGTGACATCACCGTGACATCATTGTTAGGTCAGCCATTTTCTGTGTGGTGTGGTGAGTGTTGTTTAGTCTTCTTGGCACAGGCATGTGTTGAAGCTGAGGACTTTATACCCAACACTGTGATCAAAGCTGGATAACTGAAGTTTGTTAAACTATTTAATTAGTCACAGTATTGTTCCCTATCTCTTCCTTTCTGTCTCCCTCCCTCCCTCCCTCTCTCTTTCTCCATGATTGACCCCACTACACTGCCCAGTTTTCCAAGCTTAGTCAGTCAGACAGACCCATTATTACCGTGCTCCAGCAAACACACACTCCCTCTACCCTCACGACTGATTAAGGTGTGTGTGTGTGTGTGTGTGTGTACAAGCATGCTGCTGGTGTATTTGATAGTGAGTTTTTGTTAGAAGCACCAGTGAAAGGCTCAGCTGTAACGGGGGGGGGGTGACTACCACGCTCCCCAGGGCTGAGGAAGAGAACTTAGCGAAGGTGCTAGAGGATACACACACACACACACACACACAGCTGTCATACAGGTTCGGTCTGTTGACTTTAGACAGTTGTTAAGGCTTTGGCCTTTCAGAGTTTTCTTTGGTAGATGGTGTATCTCCTACTGCGTGCTATACTGAGCAGGCTGTGATGACATAATCTCTGTGGGCTGCATTCTGTGCTGCTGGGTTTGTCCCTTTTGTGGATGAAGAGGAAGCATTTATGATGAATGTAAAATAATAAAAGAATAAAAGAAACTGACCTACATTGTGACTGTTTGGAAATGTGTGATGTGCAAGTGTTTATGGGCAGGCTTGTCTGAGTGAACTTTATGCGTGTGTGTGTGTGTTTGGCCAGATGCATGCTACACACCTGTATGTGGCTCTATATGCACAAGCACGTTTATATGCACATGTAAGCGTGTGTGTGTGTGTGTGTGTGTGTGTCTGCCTGTGGCATCTCTTCACCTCTGTGTCAGGCTGTCTGCCTCTTCTGCTTTATGAGACCTGACCTTTAAAAAAAAGAGCAAGAGTGCTCAAAACACACACACACACACACCATTCTTTCTACTTTCTCCACTATCTCAATCTTCTCTCTCTGTCTCCCTCTTCCCTGGTGAGGGAGAGTGTGTGTGACAGTATCTTGCCCCAGGCTCCTTGTCTCACTAAAGATGCACATTGACTCTGACAGCGCTGCTTTGTCTTTTTAAGTCATTAGCAGTTTTCCGTGCGTGCTTCTCTCCTTGCCGTCCCTCTGTCTCGCTGCCTCGCAGTCTCGCTGTCTGCGCTCTCTCTTCCCTTAGCCAGGCCTCGTAGGGACCCATTTCTGTCACACATGTGTACGTGTATAACCAGGTCTGTATTGTGGCATGCACAACAGTACTGATTTAGCTGCCACAACCAGCACACTTTTGCCTCGTCACTGGGAAGCTGTAATAAAAGCCCTCAGGTGTGTCACACACCACAGCAGTGCTGACCTGAACAGGTGAGAGTGCGCGGGACATTCAGCACCGTTAGGGCTTACAGTGGGAATGCTGGTGGTCATGTTTGCTGCTCACTAATAAGAGCCAATAGTGATACTGAGTCACTGCACTTGTGGATTCCTAATGTATGTAAGGTAGGGTGTTCTGGAGTGGCTATTTCCTCTAGTTAAAAATACTCTTAGATGTGAGTAAGACATTTGTTGCTGTGTGTTAGGGTGTGCATGGCTGCACGAGTCTCATAGTCACAACAGCCAGACACAGAGGAGAACACACATGCACATACACACACACACACACACACAGATACACACACGTGAGGGAGTGATGGAAATTATAATGCTTACTGTGACGTGTTAAAATGAAACAAAGATGAGGCATTATGAAGACAAGCAAGACAATATAATGTTGAGGAATCTCTTGGCAGCTATGTGAAGAACGCTAATATTTTGCGTAGTGTGTGGAGCGCATAGTGTGTGTGGAGCGCGTAGCGTGTAGTGTGTGTAGTGTGTGGAGCGCATAGTGTGTGGAGTGGAGGGTGTGTGGTGTGTAGTGTGTTGTGTAGTGTCATGTGTGTGTGTGAAGTGTGTAGTGTAGTGTCATGTGTGTGTGTGGAGTGTGTAGTGTAGTGTGTGGTGTGGAGTGTGTAGTGTAGTGTGTGTGGTGAGTACGGTGAGGACTTGCACTTCTGTTTTCATTTCTTTCTCTAACTCAGCTCACCTGATATGGTACTGGGGAAATGCCCTTCAAGCACGCTCTCACACACACACACAGTCTCACACACACACACACACAGTCTCACACTCACACTCACACACACACACACACACACACACACACATATATATGAGTAAGACCGTTTTCTTAGTCACCCTGTAACGACTTGCACTCATGTGTGGGCATAAATGTGTCGCATGTGTCTCAGATTGCTTGTGTACTGTTTGGTATTTTGGATGTGCGGGTCAGACAGACCCCGTCCAAGCAGCCCACGGTCTACTCACAAGCTCATTCAGGAACTGTATCGACCTGCACTGGCATGGGGCGAAGATTTAAACCAGTATGGGATAATGTTTATTAAGGGCTCAAATGTGTGGGCTTAAGTGTGCGAGAGTAATTGTGCATGGGTTAAAGTGGCTAAGGCCTTGTCCCAATTCTCCAACCCTAAGCACTTAGGTCCTCCTTGAAGCATATAGGATTGGGACACACTTCACCTCACATGCGTTCACCTGTAAACGTCACTGTAATCCTGCCACTGTGCTGGGTGTAACGCTCCCTGCTGCGTCCGCTGTGCTGCCGTAGTGCCATGAATACGCTGGATGAGTCTGACTGTGGATGCCCACCGTCCCTGCTCAGCCGTAAAGTGACAGGAAGTGCCGGCTCCATCTCTGCCCAGTTCTGAAAGCGGCAGCATTAATGTTTGCTAGAAGCATTAATGAAGCTTTGAACGTTCTTACCCAGACTACATAAAGCACCATAAGGTAAGAGCATCAAAGAAACAGTTATAAAGTCGTTCCCCGTACAGTGTGACCATGTCAGCATGAGAACAGATTTGGACAGAATGTCATTTCAGTGCAGCGTAATGTTGATCAGGTCTTCAGTTTTTCAGTATGACTGTCAACTGTGAGCAAATCTATCAATGCATTACTGCCTGGCTTATTATTAATGTCACTACGCCACTAAACGGTGCATTTTTTTCCTAACCTCAGAATTTTCACACACGACCCTCTAAACCAAATCAATCTTGTTAAAGAAAAAGACAAAAGATTCCACTTACCCTTAAAGAGAGCAGGTGTGAGTAATGGGACGGATCCCAAGTGTGTATGTGTAGAAGTGTTTAAATGTGTATGGCCTAAAGTATGTATGTATGGGGTGCTATGTGTAAATGTTGTATGAGCTAACGTGTATGGGCTGGTGTGTGTAAGTGTGTATGAGCTGGGCTGGTGTGTGTAAGTGTGTATGAGCTAACGTGTATGGGCTGGTGTGTGTAAGTGTGTATGAGCTAACGTGTATGGGCTGGTGTGTGTAAGTGTGTATGAGCTAACGTGTATGGGCTGGTGTGTGTAAGTGTGTATGGGCTAACGTGTATGGGCTGGTGTGTGTAAGTGTGTATGAGCTAACGTGTATGGGCTGGTGTGTATAAGTGTATATGAGCTAACGTGTATGGGCTGGTGTGTGTAAGTGTGTATGAGCTAACGTGTATGGGCTGGTGTGTGTAAGTGTGTATGAGCTGGGCTGGTGTGTGTAAGTGTGTATGAGCTAACGTGTATGGGCTGGTTTGTGTAAGTGTGTATGAGCTAACGTGTATGGGCTGGTGTGTGTAAGTGTGTATGAGCTGGGCTGGTGTGTGTAAGTGTGTATGAGCTAACGTGTATGGGCTGGTGTGTGTAAGTGTGTATGAGCTAACGTGTATGGGCTGGTTTGTGTAAGTGTGTATGAGCTAACGTGTATGGGCTGGTGTGTGTAAGTGTGTATGAGCTAACATGTATGGGCTGGTGTGTGTAAGTGTGTATGAGCTGGGCTGGTGTGTGTAAGTGTGTATGAGCTAACGTGTATGGGCTGGTTTGTGTAAGTGTGTATGAGCTAACGTGTATGGGCTGGTGTGTGTAAGTGTGTATGAGCTAACATGTATGGGCTGGTGTGTGTAAGTGTGTATGAGCTGGGCTGGTGTGTGTAAGTGTGTATGAGCTAACGTGTATGGGCTGGTGTGTGTAAGTGTGTATGAGCTAACGTGTATGGGCTGGTGTGTGTAAGTGTGTATGAGCTAACGTGTATGGGCTGGTGTGTGTAAGTGTGTATGGGCTAACGTGTATGGGCTGGTGTGTGTAAGTGTGTATGAGCTAACGTGTATGGGCTGGTGTGTATAAGTGTATATGAGCTAACGTGTATGGGCTGGTGTGTGTAAGTGTGTATGAGCTAACGTGTATGGGCTGGTGTGTGTAAGTGTGTATGAGCTGGGCTGGTGTGTGTAAGTGTGTATGAGCTAACGTGTATGGGCTGGTTTGTGTAAGTGTGTATGAGCTAACATGTATGGGCTGGTGTGTGTAAGTGTGTATGAGCTGGGCTGGTGTGTGTAAGTGTGTATGAGCTAACGTGTATGGGCTGGTGTGTGTAAGTGTGTATGAGCTAACGTGTATGGGCTGGTTTGTGTAAGTGTGTATGAGCTAACGTGTATGGGCTGGTGTGTGTAAGTGTGTATGAGCTAACATGTATGGGCTGGTGTGTGTAAGTGTGTATGAGCTGGGCTGGTGTGTGTAAGTGTGTATGAGCTAACGTGTATGGGCTGGTTTGTGTAAGTGTGTATGAGCTAACGTGTATGGGCTGGTGTGTGTAAGTGTGTATGAGCTAACATGTATGGGCTGGTGTGTGTAAGTGTGTATGAGCTGAGCTGGTGTGTGTAAGTGTGTATGAGTTGGGCTGGTGTGTGTAAGTGTGTATGAGCTGAGCTGGTGTGTGTAAGTGTGTATGAGTTGGGCTGGTGTGTGTAAGTGTGTATGAGCTGAGCTGGTGTGTGTAAGTGTGTATGAGTTGGGCTGGTGTGTGTAAGTGTGTATGAGCTGAGCTGGTGTGTGTAAGTGTGTGTATGAGCTAACGTGCATTGGCTGCTGCGTGTAAGTGTGTATGGGCTGAAATGTGTAGACGTACATGTGTAGCAGAAAAAGACACAGAAAGGAAAACCTATAAATAGACGGGTTGTTTTGTCCACAAAACGTATAACCGCTCACACTGCGAACGAGTGGAAAGGAAGAAAGAGAAAGCGAGCAACAGATAAGAAACGAGTCCAGCGTGTCTGAGTCAAGCAAAAAAAAAAAAAAAGAGCCGCCACTAAGACAGAGAGGGATGGCAGGGGGAGGAAGGTGTGCCTGTGCTGGGGGAGGAAGGTGTGCCTGTGCTGGGGGAGGAAGGTGTGACTGTGCTGGGGGAGGAAGGTGTGCCTGTGCTGGGGGAGGAAGGTGTGACTGTGCTGGGGGAGGAAGGTGTGACTGTGCTGGGGGAGGAAGGTGTGACTGTGCTGGGGGAGGAAGGTGTGACTGTGCTGGGGGAGGAAGGTGTGACTGTGCTGGGGGAGGAAGGTGTGACTGTGCTGGGGGAGGAAGGTGTGCCTGTGCTGTAGTGTGATGCAGAGAGAACTCCCCGCTTCCTGTTGACACAGGTGTGTTGGGCTGCCTGTGTATTCTCACTCATTGGGTTGCTGTTTGCAGCAGTGTGGGTGTGAACGCTGACAGGGACAGTAGAGATGGGGCTTTCCGTCCTAACGAAGGCCTCTGCCGCAGCTATTCAACACCTCCGCGCGCCTGCTGGAACGCAGGAAAACGCTGAACATCAGCAGCGGTTCACTTTAGAAAGTAAGATCACAAATATGGTGTGTATGAGAGAGATGGTGAAAGAGACGGAGGGGGAGGGAGGGAGAGAGAGAGAGAGAGAGAGAGAGAGAGAGAAACAGGTAGTGAAACTCAGTAAAGGGTAGTCAAGCATTCCTACAGGTACTGTACAAACCAGGAGGCATGACAGATGTTTCCTTGTTGTACTTTAAGAATAACCACACACACACACACACACACACACTTGCATGTGCAGTATGCAGAGAGCAGGCCATCAGTGGTCTGATAAAACAAGCCCTGCTGTAACATACTGTATGTTTTAGCCATGGATACACATGCATACACACACACACAGAGTTAAGTTGCAAAGTGTTTGTAATTTATATCTTATCTTTCGTGCATTCTGTGTGTGCGTGTGTGTGTATGTGTGTGTGTCAGTAAGCACAGCATTATGCCCGTGAATGGGACTTGTCTCACCTCAAACGTAAACAGAGCAGAGTCAGCATTGCTGCCCTGGCAGTCCACACAAGGCTCCTGGCTGTGTTATCATAGCGCAGGTATGATCACTCTCTCAGGCCTTATTTAGAAGAGCCCTGTCGAGCAGAGCAAGATTAGCTCAAAATACACCCATGCACACACACCACACACACACACACACAAGCACGTGCACGTTCACTCACACACACACTGTGCCACATGCATTTTGTTTTTGCCGCTTTACATATCAATATTTGTGACAATTAAAGTGTGTGCACATGTGTGTGTGTGTGCGCACAGCATGCATGCTGCCTCTCACTTGTAAGGATGGTGTGGAGAAGAGGCGACCTGCCGCGGCTAATTAGCTTCTCAGCTTTGGCTCGAAAATTATGCACACATGAAGTGACACTATTAGCAAGGACAAGAGCTCATCTAAGTGAGAGTGAAAGAGAGCGATAAAGAATGATAGAAAGAAAGAAAGACTGAATGAATGAGAGAGAGAGAGACAGTGAAGGAATGAGAGACACTGAATGAATGAGAGAGAGAGAGAGACAGTGAATGAATGAGAGCGAGATGTCAGTTGATCGATTCTGAGGTATTGTGAATATTTGCTAATGAAATTTGTTTGTGAAAGTCTTTTTTAATTCAAGTTTTAAATTAACGTCTACCTCTCACCTTGAGTTCCCTAACATGGCATTAGGTCACATCCCTTTTTGTGAGACATTAACTATTTGGTCGTGTTTACAAATGAGCGCAGCATTGTTAAGTGTGATGTGTAGTTCTACATTTATCTTTTATTGCATCATGTCTCCTGGGAGTAAAGCGCCTCCTACAGGCTAAAGCAGGTTTTGCAGCACACTGTCAGTACAGCGGTACAGATATAAAGTAAGGAAGGCCGAAGAAGCATGCAGAAATTCATATGCAATAAGTAACATGGGGGTGCGTGTGGTGACTGGCTTTTGTTTGATGTGATAGCTCTGTCTTCTTGTGGTTAGCTTGTGTATGTGAGAGAGAAAGAAAAAAAATGCTGGGTGGGGATGTGGTTTAGGTTGTAACTGTGTGTGTGTGTGAGAGAGAGAGAGTGGATGAAAGGAATGTTGAGGTGTGTATGCCTCTGTGGTGGAGACTAAACATCCTGAAGAGGTTATAGTGTATTTTTGTTTACTTGTTTGTTTTTCTTCATATGCATGAACTACACAACAGAAGCATATAAAATAAAATGTACAGCTTCCGTGCCTTGCGTGTGTTTGCGGATGGTGGCATGCAGCAGGGGAGACGGGTGTGTCCGGACTCAACAAGGCCTCGTGCCTCAAGTCTGACGGCACAAACACGCAGTGGAAAGCGTGGGGCTTACAGAGGAGTCTATCTTTGCTGCTAGCAAACAGCCTTTAGCAGCAACTGCCACGCTCAGAACTGCACTTAAGCTCGTCCACGTAAGATGAATTTAGCACCAAATCGTTCCGTTTGTCAAGCCGCGGTACTCCCTTCGCCCCGGGCCTGGTGAATTACAGGGCTGTCCGTCCAGCGTCAAGCACCTCAGCAGCAGCCGTGTGGAGCGTGCCTGTTGTAACGGTGTAGAGAAAAGCCAATGCACTGATCTGTCGCCATGACAGAGCCACTCTGAGAAGTGTTATGATTGGACATTCCTGGCATAGCACTGTCCTCTGGGGGCGGGACTAGCCCAGGCTCGCCGACGCTGGCCAGAAAAAAAATCCCCTCAGCGTAGCCACCAGTGCAGTCCTGTCCTTGCACAAACGGTCCAGTCCCACCTGAATTGGACTGTTAGAGGGGAAGAAAAAAAAAACTCTTGAGCCCAAAAACACAACAAAGTCCCAAAACGAAAACACCACTACGAGCCGCTACGTGGTGAACGGGCGTTCAGTGGAGACGGCCTAATGTGAAACCACAGGAGAGCAAATCCCTCCGCGCTTTAACGGACGCGTGGCTTCTGTTTGGCCCGGCGCAAGGCAGCGGCCGCCGCCCGTGTGTGCGCACTACCCAGAAGAGGAGTGGAGGGCACAGCTGTTAGGGGACGCAAGTCCTCAGTGCTGTTTTAACAAGCACCTGTGTCTGTGTGTACATTGCAGTAAACATTTACGTGACGTTGACACTGATATTGGTGCGTGGCCATCAGGAAAGGGTTTAGACGATACTGGCTTCCATCATGGACTTTACATCATGGAGAGCCAGCTCCACCACCAGCAGCTCCACCACCAGCAGATCCGCCACCAGCAAGCTCCACCACCAGCAGCTCCACCACCAGCCAGCTCCACCACCAGCCAGCTCCACCACCAGCAAGCTCCACCAGCAGCAGCCTGTCCTGCAGATTCGGCCCTCAAAATGGAGATTCCCGATAGTCGTGGGGCCTCGTCCAGCTCGAACGTCTCTCCAGAGAAGAGGACAGGACGAAGGAGAACAAAGACACGAGAACATCAACATCCTTCACTGAAAAACCTGCTGGATGGACAAGAACAATGAGTTTACATGGAGATGTGTATGAAAAAATAGCCCAACTTAATGCCAAATCAATACGTCTTATTTCTCCAGCTTTGGGTTTTTCATCTTAAGGGGAAAGAAATCTGATTAATCAACCCAACATTGTAATATCGGTCCTTGTGGTATTATAATTAGCATATAAGTAGCGAAGGTCTAGACAGTGTGTGTGTATGTGTGTCTGGTTGGGAGGGCTGTGGGATTATGCGGAGCCCAGGTTGGGTGGCATTTATCGGACCACAGATCCGAGACTCAAGCTGACACCTGAAAGGCAGAACCTTGTCTTGGCTTTCATCAGAACATTCAGAACGCGGACCAGGGTGGAGGCCTTCTGGGAAGACAGACCGAATCCGAGACGCACACAGGAGACGGCGCGGGTGTGGCCAGTTTCTGTTGGGTGGGGAGCAGTTCATATAAAAGTAGAGGTAGCCAATATGGTAAAAATAAAATATCATAATACCCAAAGGCTTTTAATGATCTTTCTGAGATTTTTAACAAGCTGCAACAGAAACAACACACCAGCAGATCGTACTGGCATATTTAATCAAAATGAAAACAGTTATTTGCTCAGAATGTACAAAAATAAATTGTCAATGAAAGTACAGGAAGAAAAATCAAACAGTTGGTAATACAGTTAATAATTTATAATAAGATAATGGCATAATGGACGAACATATGATCAGCCTCTGTTGCTATGCAGTTATTCTTAGAGAGTTAGGAAAGCATTTCACCATATTGCCCATCACTTTGGAAATGGAGACGTCTGGTAATGGTGGTGTACAGTGGAATGGTGAAGAGAGCTTATTTTGCATGTTCTCAACCTTTGGTCACCTCACACAGCTCAGTGTACATGGCAGAGGTCTTTGTTTTCGTGCTGGTGTTGAGTCTGAAGGTGGACCAGGTCAGCTGAGTGAGAAGACCTGCCCAGTGCCAGGCAGCTCAGAGCTCGCGCTTCGCCCCTGGCACGTTCAGGAGAAACGGTTACGCTACTGTGTTTTGTTTCGTTAGCATCCTGCTGCGCCTTCCCATTTCATACTCATCATTCATGCCAAGTTTAATGACCCCGGTTTTCCCGGTAGCTGCCCGTGTTTGTCGGCAAACTAACGTCGGCCGTGAGCAGTCGCTTCTCTTCCACCACGCAGCTCCTGGAGGTGGTAATGAAATCTCTCAGGTGTAACGGGAACCGAGCTTGGGAACGTTAGTCACGGACCCCTCCCAGCCAGACCCCTCTGCACACGCCCACGGACGCTTCCGTCCTGCCGGCTAGCGTACCCGCCCTGCTTCCCTTCGCTGCACTGCCTGATGGGATATGTAGTCACGCCTAATGTTTGCCACCGTGTGGTTGTTGTGATGTGGGGGGGACGCCTGTTCATCCTATATGAATGTGCCAAACGTCTGTGAAGGTTAATGCATGTAAATGTTAACGAATTCCAGTCTGACTCTTTAAATGAATGTGTGCTTGATTCAAAAAAAGGAGCAATTTTACAAATATAGTGAGGTATGTATTCATTTACACAAATGCACACCCCCCCCTCTTTGACTCTTTGTCAATGATCACATAGCAGAGAGAGAGAGAGAGAGAGAGAGAGAGAGAAGCAGAAGCCAGGAGGGCTTGGCTAGATCTGCTTAAAGCACTAAGAGAATGAGAGCACAGGGTCGAGAGGGAGAATAAGATTGAAAGAGAAAGTGCGTTAGACAGAGTGCAGGGAAGAAAAGCACAAAATCAGCTTAATGTAAATGTACTAGATACAGCCAGCAGTGGAGAGATATGGTGTGTGTGTGTGTGTGTGTGTGTGTGTGTGTGATTCAGCTCTACAGCCAAGCTCTGTGCTGACTTTGCACCTCTGAAAAGGAAAATTGATTTTGCCAGGCCAGGGAAGGGTACTTAGACCAGTGGAAAAGAAGGTTGGGATAAATAAATGGAGCTGGGTGTAGAGAGGTGGAGGTGGAGGTGGAGGTGCCTCAGCACACCCTGTTGCTTATGCGGGGAGCGCATACACCTGCCTGAGCCCCTTCCTGCACATTTTCGTAAAAACACCGTTTCCGAGCCACTCGGCTAGCAACGCCTCAGCGGTGGCGTTACGTCTTATCCTGTTTCTGTAGCACATCAGGTGGGAGGGGGGGGGATGGGGGGGTTGAGGGGGGGGGTCGTCTTCGGGGAGGACTGTTTTCATGTTAGCTACATTATCGGGACACACCCACTCACTTATCTCAGAGCGCTGCTATCACACACGCACATATGCAGCCCGTTAAAGGCTCATGCCCACAGACCACGTTTGCTTCACCAGTCAGATCCACAGTCCCTTTCCTAGTGTTCTAAACAGGAAACAGGAACCGGGAAATTTTCCAGCTCTTTGTAAAAGACACGAACCACGCAGGTTGCCATGAACGCCTCCATGTTTCTTTACACCTGACGGGTCTTATGCTGCGTTTGTGAATGTATTTACATATTTGTGCAGATCCACTGTCCTTTGGAGGCACGTCATGCGCTTTGTCTTTTGTTCTGTGGTGACAAGTGGAGGTTAAATCTTATTTTCCAGACTTTGTAAACAGTTTTGAGTTTACATCATAAGGCAGACAAAGGACGTTGCAGGATGTCGTTTATTTTATATTTAACGCTATGTCGCCACCACCTCCACCCCTCCCCCTTATGTCTGTCTCTCTCTCTCTTTCTCTCTGTCTCTCTCTCTCTCTCTCTCTCTTTGCTGATGGGTAAGAATCTGACTCTTTAGGCTTGATTTATGCTGCTAGCATTAGCGGCTCTGTTCAGCCAGCACTTACCTTAACGAATGGGAACTCGTTAAGCAAGGCTACCCTCTTCTAATAGAATGGCATGTCACGCTGAGCCAAGCCCACTCGCTTCCACGCACACACAAACACACACACACACACACACACTGCTAATTAAGGTCGTCTGGCCGGCTACTGAAAATCGATGCTGCTTACCCTTATCTCACGTCCCCGCAGGTGTACAGTGCAGAGATGGAGGTCACCCACTTCTCCTTTCATATTAAAAAAAAAAAAAGAAAAGAGACATTTAGTGGGGATGGCAGAGATCAGATGTGCAATGATTATAATGATTAACACTGCGTTGAGTAATGGTTGATAGAAGCCCCCACGCTTGGGCCGTCCCTGCAGCGAACGCTCATCAGAGCCGGTTGTGGGGCAGGGCGGTGTGTGTGGGGGTGTGTGTGTGTGTGTGTGTGTGTGTGGAAGCCACCTGCACTTTACCGCGAAAGGTTCACACCTCTTCAGCACCGCACACGGCGAGCGCTGTGGACGGCAGAAGGCTTAACCCTGGAGATACCCGCGTTGGCTGCAGGCTCGGTCTCCGTACGGGCGTGCGACGTAAACGCGACGGACGCCGCTTCTAGATCGGCCCCCGCGAGAGCCGCCGGTCTGGTGGCTTGATGAGGAAGAGAGTGAAGTCAGGTGGAGTGGGCCAGTGAGACCGACGCTGCAGTGCCCTGTGGAGCAAGCTCAGCCTCTGGGCTGGACCTTCTTCACAGCCACAGTCAGCTGGTAGTAGGTGGCAAGTTTGCCTTCCCTTCACAGAGGGGAGATGGACACTGAGGCAACACACATATGCAGGAGAGGCTCTTCAGTAAAAGTGAGAGCATTTTCTCCTTCAAATAATGGAGAATTTATTTGACATCTGTGCTTTACTGAACAAGGTGGTGGTGTCTTTTACTACCTGTAAGAAAAGAGCAAAACCTTTTAGATTTTCTACTGTAATCAAAAGTGCTCTGGATGTGGTGTAGGTAGCTGAAGTATTTGTCGTTGGAATGATGTTCAGTTAAAACGACCCGGCGAAGTCATTTGGACTTCCCCGTGTCCTTCAGTTCGCTCTTGTTCTTTTTGTCCCATTTTCATGATGAGATATTGACTCACTTTCGGGCATGATGTCACATTTCTTTTTCTGGAATGGTGACGTTTCCCTTTTGAACCCCACAACGTGTGCTGCTGAATTACAATGCTGCATAGCATTACAGTTGCATTCCATCATGACTCTGTTCATCAGTGTCTCCGTGCGGATTAGACCAAGGGACCTGCGGTAAGTGCTGCTGGTGTCCTGCTGCGCTGACGGGCAGGTCGCCACAGCAACCTGCCCCAGTGTGGGGCTGGCTGATTGAACGGTGGGCCGCCCTGTCCCGCTCGTCCTCTGTCTCGTTCATTGATAAACTCAGTCAGGCATTGCTCCTCTGCCCCCTGCCAGTGAGACAAATTACTTCTCTCTCTCTCTCCGGTCATTTTTCTTTTAACAAGCTGCTTCTTTCCCGCTCATCCCCATTACCCGCCCAGCCCCACCCAAGGTGCCCCCTTCCTGGGTGACCACAAGGGGGGGCCAGACTGGATGAAATCATCGTTCCACTGTCCCTCCTCCACTTTATCTGACCGCGTCCGTTTGTTTCCGTTCTTTGGCTCCGCCTCGCCTCGCCTCACGCGTGTCCCATCACCTGCTGCATGGACACCGCCCTCTAAACATCACCTCTCTCCTCTTTTCTCTCTCTCTCTCTCCAAGCAGTGAGTAACTACAGCCATGGATTGGAAGGCCAGTCGGACTCCGATGATGAGGATAAGCTTCACATCGTGGAGGAAGAGGGCACCGTGATCGACAGAGCTGACGGCGACAGCGTCGCCCACGACGATGACCACAATGGCACAGAGGACCGATGGGATGAAGGTAGCAACCCCCGCTAGGACCAGTGGTCATAACAAATGGAACATCATAAGCTCTACCTTCTGAAGATCACTGCTGGACTTATAAAATTATGTGGCAAAACCTGATTGAAGCCAAAAGCAGCAGCTAGAAGTGCTCAGAGCATCATGAAGATGTGTTTGTTCCACAGGAGGGGGACATCTGTGAGAAGAGGAAAAAAAAATCTGCAGGGTGTTTCTCGTGCATTAGCCGTGGGTTTCGGTTGGAGTGTTTTAGATGAAGCACCTGAAGCATGGCTGAGATTAGCAGGGAGCAGATGGATGAGCCTGTGTGGAAGGCTTGTGATTAGGATGGCTCTGGAGGAGACAGGAGCTCTGATATCCAGATAGTGAGTTCCTGCTGTGAAGTGGGAGAGTGTTTTCAGCTGATGTGTGCGCATGCACTGCATGAGTGGGTACTGGATATTACATCTAGGTAGCAGCACACAGACATCAGGGTGGATAATATACTGACATTAAAACCACTGCTATAACAGCGAGCACCTAGCCCTCATATACTCCCTCACACACACACACACACACACACACACGCACACAAGTGCACACACACAGAGCTGTTGGCAGAGGAAGGGCTCTAAGAATATCATGCAGTATTATTTCAAAAAGTATTTACCGAATACAGGTACTTTTCTTAAAGCGCTGTATTCTGTGGTGGAGAGGTTCAGAAAGAGGCCTTTAGTTTTGTTTGGAAACACTGGAGAGCCTGACTTACACTATATTGGCAAAAGTATTTGCTCACCTTCCTTGACTCACATATGAGCTTAAGTGACATCCCATTATTACTCCATAGGGTTCAATATGACGTGGCTCCACCCTTTGCAGCTAGAACATCTTCAACTCATCTGGGAAGGCTGTCCACAAGGTTTAGGAGTGTGTTTATGGGGATTTTTGACCATTCTTACAGAAACACATGTGTGAGGTCACATTCTGATGTTGGACGAGAAGGCCTGGCTCTCAGCCTCCGCTCTAATTCATCCCAAAGGTGTTCTATCGGGTTGAGGTCAGGACTCTGTGCAGGCCAGTCAAGTTCATCCACACCAGACTCTGCCATCCATGTCTTTATGGACCTTGCTGGTCATGTTGGAAGAGGAAGGGGCCAGCTCCAAACTGTTACCACAAAGTTGGGAGCATGGAATTGTCCAAAATGTCTCAGTATGCTGAAGCATTCAGAGCTCCTTTCACTGGAACTAAGGGTCCAAGCCCAGCTCCTGAAAAACAACCCCACACCATATTCCCTCCTCCACAAACCTTACACTTGGCACAATGCAGTCAGACAAAACCCAGACTTGTCCATCAGACTGCCAGATGGAGAAGCGTGATTTGTCACTCCAGAGAACGTTCCTTCACTGCTCTAGAGTCTAGTGGCGGCGTGCTTTACACCACTGCATCCGACGCTTTGCATTGCACTTGGTAATGTATGGCTGAGTTGCTGTCGTTCCCAAACACTTCCATTTTCTTATAACACCGCTGACAGTTGACTGTGGAATATTTAGGAGTGAGGAAATTTCACAACTGGATTTGTTGCACAGGTGGCATCCTATCACAGTTCCACGCTGGAATTCACTGAGCTCCTGAGAGTGATTCATTCTTTCACTAATGTTTGTAAAAACAGTCTGCATGCCTAGGTGCTTAATTTTATACACCTGTGGCCATGGAAGTGATTGGAACACCTGATTCTGATCATTTGGATGGGTGAGCGAATACGTTTGGCAATATAGTGTATCTACTTCTCTTCTTTACTACCACATCATCACATCACATATATCCTTAGAATCATTGAAATATCTTTTTTTTCTGTTAAATGTGCTTTCAGATCAGGGTTGTTCCTTCTTTTTCATCCTTAACCTTAGAGGAGACTGGAAGACATCCTCAGTAGATAGAGAAGATTAGGTGTGTCACTGAGAGAAATTGGCCTGTCGAGATATAATGGGTGTTGCACTTTGCTTCCAGATTTCACGTTCTAGATATATACAGCCTTCTGCCTACACTACCCATAATTCACAGCCTTTCAGGCTATAAAGCAGTCACTAGCAGTATGAGCTCTACAATATCAGCTCAGCCCCCCCAACCCAGCCTATCTTTGTCTTTCTCTCTACTTCTCACCACCACCTACACCAGAGACAGACAGACTGACTCTCTGTGGTCTTTGTGTTTGTCTTAAAGACTCTTTTTTTGCTTCCTCCATTACACGGCAACTGTATCCCCCCTCCGTTACAGATGCTCGCTCTCCCTCTCGCTGCCTCTCAATCTTCATTAGAAGCCATCGTTGGCCCCTTCGCACACTGTTGCCTCTCATTTTCTGCAGTATACAAATGCACCGTCCCCCTTTCACAGTGGAGCACTGCTGACCCTGGAGCCCAGCCTCCCTACCCAGCACTGCTAACCCTGGAGCCCAGCCTCCCTACCCAGCACTGCTAACCCTGGAGCCCAGCCTCCCTACCCAGCACTGCTGACCCTGGAGCCCAGCCTCCCTACCCAGCACTGCTGACCCTGGAGCCCAGCCTCCCTACCCAGCACTGCTGACCCTGGAGCCCAGCCTCCCTACCCAGCACTGCTGACCCTGGAGCCCAGCCTCCCTACCCAGCACTGCTAACCCTGGAGCCCAGCCTCCCTACCCAGCACTGCTAACCCTGGAGCCCAGCCTACCTACCCAGCACTGCTAACCCTGGAGCCCAGCCTCCCTACCCAGCACTGCTAACCCTGGAGCCCAGCCTCCCTACCCAGCACTGCTGACCCTGGAGCCCAGCCTCCCTACCCAGCACTGCTAACCCTGGAGCCCAGCCTCCCTACCCAGCACTGCTAACCCTGGAGCCCAGCCTCCCTACCCAGCACTGCTAACCCTGGAGCCCAGCCTCCCTACCCAGCACTGCTGACCCTGGAGCCCAGCCTCCCTACCCAGCACTGCTAACCCTGGAGCCCAGCCTCCCTACCCAGCACTGCTAACCCTGGAGCCCAGCCTCCCTACCCAGCACAGGCACCAGCGCTCCACCCGCCAGTCCTGTTTGGGAAAGAGCTCTGGCGACTCGAGGACCCAGAGAAGGCGGCTTTGTTCCAAGCTTGCAAAACACTTGAAACGGAGAAATGAAGAAGGAGGAGAGTCCCACCCGCCGGGGTGCTTTCCCACTTGGCGTTCAGATGTCGCTCCCTACCGTGTTTGCTTTGCGTGTTTGCAAAGATTGTACAAATGTTTCACAATTCAGAAAAGGGGGATGCATTCTGAAGCCCACTTGGCAAAACTCACTCCAAATAACCCCGGCTCCCTAGCTTGCTCGTACAACTCCCACACATCACACCACGCCTGATACTCCCTCCACACCAGCATCCTGCAGACACATGGCGCACGCACCGTGGCGTGGACGTTCTGTGATATCAGTGTGTCCTTTACAGCTGATCAGGAATGCCAAGGCAGAATCAAGTACAGTTTAAAAAGCTTTCAGAACAAAACAAAATGAATCATGGGAAAGTGCCCCTGACGCCACAGTATAGTCCAGCTCCAACAGAGCTCTTTGTAGTTTCCCTTTTCCAGCAGCTCTGGATTTGGGCAACCATGTCATTTTGCATCTGGAGCAGTGAGGTAGAGCGTCTCTCTTTTAGAACTGGACAAAAAAGGCGTGTTTTTACAAACCTGCCTAACCCAAACTAGCTAATTTCAGTGTAACACATTCAAGTTCTTTAACACTATAAATACAGGTTCATTAAATGCGTACCTACTCCATTAAAACACTTCTGATCACCACAAAGTGGAAATGAAAAGGAAAGTGTTTGAGTAAAGATACATTTGAATGTGATCAGCCTGCGTACACAGTGTTCAGTACGACGTGTGAGCGTCTGAGTCATAGGGAAGTTCCTCCAGGACCAAAGTGGGTTGTTCTGGGAAATGGAGTGACTGAGTGCAACACCTATATTGAAAAGTCATTTTAGGATGTTGATGCAAACATCCCCGAACTCCAGTAGATAACAATACAATACTGGGCAGCTGGTATGGAATTACTCAGCGTGTTTGATATAAAGCATTTAAGAAGTGCTGACAAACTGCCCTGTTTTATTCTAAATGTACCTGAAAGGAATCGAAAGGGATCTCTCTCTCCCTCTCTCTCCCTCCCTCTCTCTCTCTCTCTCTCTCTCTCTCTCTCTCTCTCTCTCTCTCTCTCTCTCTCTCTCTCTCTCTCTCTCTCTCTCTCTCTCTCTCTCTCTCTCTCTCTCTCTCTCTCTCTCTCTCTCTCTCTCACACACACACACACACACACACACACTTTACGAGTGTTTCTGTGAATAAAACAAAACAAAACAAAAAAAAACTGATGATCGTATCAGAAAGCCCCACTGCAACATTTCAGTCTCTTCCTCTTCAACACTTCCAGTAGAAATGTACAGTGCGAAATGTCTTCGAAACCCCGGCGTACTTTCCGCACAGGCTAGGGGTTCCAAACACAGGCCACGCCGATGTGATGACTCACCCAAACATCCTCGCGTCCTATCGAGCGAACCGCCACTCATGCACTTTATCTGATCTTCCACCTCGCGGTGTGCGCTTGAGCACTGGAGGAAGTGTGCAGTGCTTCAGACCACATCACCCTAACCACATGCTGCAGCACTCCGTGGTGAGGCCCGATCACCACGGTTACAGGTTACCTAGGAGTAGCGCGTTTGTCTCTTCCAGTCAGAGTCTCCGTGGTGTAACCCGCAGGCATGGCCGTCCAGTTTGGCGGGGAAGGAAGGGCTATTGATGATGCAGGTAGAAGCTGGACACTGGAGGGTTAGAGAGAGGAGCGCCAGCAGCCCCTATCCTCCATCTTCTGGGCTTTATAAATGGAGGCGACGTAATCCTCCTCTTCCTTCTTAAACAGGGTTCACCGCGCTCACTCTGGCCGCGCAGTCGACGCGCGATCTCAGCCGAGCGGTGATGTCATCGTAAAAGTGTGCTGTCATCAGCCTTCATTGCGGGAGACGAAGGCTCTGGGGGAGAGAAGCTTGTTGCTTGAACCTTGAATCTCTGTTCCTACTCAAGTGATAATCCCACACATCAGTTTAAATTGGGATTTAAGCTTTTCGTGTACTTTTGGCGACGTGTTTATCCCGTGATGGCAGTGAAGTGATTGGTTACTTGAACTCCTCAATTACGAGTTGTCATGTCTGTCAAGCACATATGGTTACAGGATTTTGTAGACATGGATCAACTGCTGTTGCCCTCATCACTGTCTGTTGTTTATCTGTAGCTTCTTGAATTGAAAAATGAAATTTTGAATTGAATTGAAAAAAGGACTGGCCACAAGTTTTCTCCCTCCGTTACATTCTCATGCTCACCGCTTTCATTAGCTTTAGCGCCCACACCTGAACATACCTGCAGACGGTCCCGACACCCTGCAGACGTAGCACCCACACCTGAACATACCTGCAGACGGTCCCGACACCCGCAGACGTAGCACCCACACCTGAACATACCTGCAGACGGTCCCGACACCCACAGACGTAGCACCCACACCTGAACATACCTGCAGACGGTGCCGACACACGCAGACGTAGCAACCACACCTGAACATACCTGCAGACGGTCCCGACACCCGCAGACGTAGCACCCACACCTGAACACACCTGCAGACGGTCCCGACACCCGCAGACGTAGCACCCACACCTCAACATACCTGCAGACGGTCCCGACACCCGCAGACGTCGCACCCACACCTGAACATACCTGCAGACGGTCCCGACACCCGCAGACGTAGCACCCACACCTGAACACACCTGCAGACGGTCCCGACACACGCAGACGTAGCACCCACACCTGAACACACCTGCAGACGGTCCCGACACACGCAGACGTAGCACCCACACCTGAACATACCTGCAGACGGTCCCGACACCCGCAGACGTCGCACCCACACCTCACCAGACCTGCAGGCGGTCCCGACACCCGCAGACGTAGCACCCACACCTGAACATACCTGCAGACGGTCCCGACACCCGCAGACGTAGCACCCACACCTGAACATACCTGCAGACGGTCCCGACACCCGCAGACGTAGCACCCACACCTGAACATACCTGCAGACGGTCCCGACACCCGCAGACGTAGCACCCACACCTGAACATACCTGCAGACGGTCCCGACACCCGCAGACGTAGCACCCACACCTGAACATACCTGCAGACGGTCCCGACACCCGCAGACGTAGCACCCACACCTGAACACACCTGCAGACGGTCCCGACACACGCAGACGTAGCACCCACGGCGGTTCCAAACGTTGTAGTGAATTACGAGCCAGCGACATTAGTTGCGATGTCTGCCTGTGCGGCGTCGTTTCAGGTCTGCATGCGTGGGAGAGCTTCACACTGCAGAGGTGCATGTTGGGTAGCCTCCGGCATCCCTTTTCTCAAAGCCTTCATTCCTTCATTTGCCCTCGTTAGCTGAGCCGATCGTTAGTAAGCGATGAAGAAGCAGAGTACAGTGCCCCAGTTAAGCGCTTCGTTTTACAGAAGGTTGAGCACAGTTTGTGCATTAAGGGAAATGGGGAAATCAAGAGATTGAATTACTTATTCGGGATTGATTTGTTTTGTTTGCCTTGTAAGTAGGCTAAATATGCATTTGAGACTTAGTTTCTTTTTGTACTCTTCCTGTGAGACTTCTGTTTTATAATTATAAACTTATAATTATGTGCATCTAAAGCTTCCCTCTGTAAGATCACCATTTCCTTCTCTAAGACCTTGGTCTAGTTTAATGCATTCCTATACTATATATAGATATAGTCTCACATTATTCTTTTGCCTTATCCTTAGAATGCTTGTATTCTGTCAGCCTGTTTCAGAATGTGCCTAGTTGGTGTTGTTCAATGCAAAACCCTGAAGCTAAGGTAAACATAACCAATCAGGACCCACCAAGGCCCATGGTGTTGAGTATTAGTCCCCGTTAGGGCAAAAGGGCCTACAAGGAGATAGCTGGTAGACGTTAATCTTAGTCTAGCTTTAGGCTTAATCTGGGTGTGGGAAACTGGTCTCCTGTGTCTCAAAAGCTCTCCCTGCACCAAGGACAGGTGTAGGGAGGGCTTTTAAGACTCAGGAGACCAGTTTCCCTGACCCAGGTTTTAAGTTTAAAACTAGACTAAAAATAATTTCCAATTATGATTCATGATTAGTCCTTCAGTTTCATCCAAGAGTAGGCTTAATCCATGTATGGGAAACTCGCCCTAGGAGTATTAATGATGCGCACCTGAGACTAAATAGAAAAACTGCAACGACCAACTTCCTGCATTGTGTGTGAGGAAGATAAAATGCTACGGATGAGCTGAATAACAGGTTGGTGGAAGGTCCCTCTTACACTCAAAGCAGTTGTTCTGCACCTCAGCAAGAGCAGCATTTCAGCTACAGCACTTACGTAGCAAAACAGAAAACCAAAAATGGCGCTGGAGTGGCTGATATACGAGACACTGCACCTTGGGTAAAATCTGCCGATGTGTCACTACAGGAACAAACATGGCGTCCTCATGAGGACCCAGCCCTGCTGTGCAGTACGCGCTGCATTATCTGCTGCCATTTATTCCCGTGCAACACGCCGCCACCTGACTTCACCAATGAAACTCCACCCCCCCAAACAAGGAAGGAACCCAATTAGTGGTGCGGGGGTCCGGGCAGAAACGTGGGATGGTGTATGCGACGCTGCATCCGTTTGGGAGGTCGAAGGTCATGCTGAGCTCCGTTCCCAACCTAGTTCCCAACACACCTGCCTCTCGTGTGCTCACAGAGAGCTGGATCAGGTGTGAGAGAGCTGGACTTAATATGTCAGGATTTACATTGGAGTTGTTTGAGACTGTATCAAGAGAGCCAGTGTAGAACATCAAAACCACAACATCAAGGTGGCTTTCACAGAGCAGCATATGATTTATAGACCTTAGGGTGGCATGGTCCAGGTGCTATAGACCTTAGGGTGGCATGGTCCAGGTGCTATAGACCTTAGGGTGGCATGGTCCAGGTGCTATAGACCTTAGGGTGGCATGGTCCAGGTGCTATAGACCTTAGGGTGGCATGGTCCAGGTGCTATAGACCTTAGGGTGGCATGGTCCAGGTGCTTCCTGCTCCCGAAAGACCAAATGTACCCAAATTACTGTTACCTTGCACTTTTTGTCATAGGTTTAAAGGTTTTCAGTGCTTCATATCTTTTAATCTAACTTTTTTTTCTGTGAAGAACTACTATAAATATGCTGTGCCCTTGAAAGTGATTTTGTCTGATGTGCCTGTGTGTGTGTGTGTGTTGCAGTGAAAGAGGAGTGTGTGTCAGAAGAGGATGAGAGAAGCAGGCATGCTCTAGTAGAGAAGATCCTTCAGCAGAGGGACACAGCAGTCATCTTCCCAGAGGCTCCAGAGGACGACCTACGGCAGGGCACACCAGAGACCAGTGGCCATGAAGAGAATGGTACACACACACAAGCACACGCACACACACACACACAGTCTATTTCAAATTCATGGTCACGATGAAGCACAAGCTTCACACACCGGTACACACCACAATTGTGGGTGAACACGCATTTTGCCTTTGATGGCATTTCCACCTCTGCTCACCTGTTTGAACAGAAACTGAACAGGGCTGCACCTGAGCAAATGCCTCATACCTCAGAGACTCTCTCATATGCCTGTGCGTGGGAGAGTGTGTGGGAGTGTGTGTGGGAGCATTTCACCTGGCCACAGTAAGAGTTTAATACATTACCTGTTAACAGGTAATATGTTACCTGTGTGGAAGTCGTACGCAGGACCAGGAGGAGGGATACATTAGCTGTGTGTACACGCAGGCTTGTCTCTCATTTAAAGGGCCAAATGAATGTAATAACTTCTGTAAATGAATGTGATTAGTATGGTAATTCACCCTCAGCATTGCATAACCATATTAAAATGAGAGGTGGTCCTATGATGCGAATACAGTCCACAGTTGGTCAGGAGTTGTGAATACTAAAAAAAACTGGGATGAAATATATGCTCAATGTATTGTACAGTATTGACTTGCAGAACATCTCACGTGAACATCTCACTCCTCTATGATGTGTAATGAGACGGGGCTCACCACTGCACTAACGCGCGCTTTATGACAGTCCTCAAGTGTCTAATACTGTAGCTTCATTCGTGTCTTAGTGATGAATCCAGTCTTCTTGCAGACGGTCACTCATTTTCAACCTTTCAGGAGCTCATTTTTCCCTGACTGTTCTCTCCTGCTCGCTGGTCAACCTCGTAATTACATTCACATTACGTTCATTGTGGTGGATTTGATTACCACACTGCGATTCACCCCCACCTTCCTGTCTCCTGTCCTCCTGTCTCCTGTCCTCATGTCTCTGTGCTGTGGGTTCTTGGGTTCTGCCATAGCTGTCAGTGGTCACACATCGAACAGTGTAACTGAGCACACTGCCAGTTACAGTGTGTGACTGAAGTTCACATATCAACTTCATTTACATATGTGGTTCCACATTATCTACACACAAGTTCTCATATTACTGTTTCTACGCTGAGCTCACCACTGCGTGCCCTGGTCTCCGGTGATTGGTTGTGTCTTCATCTTTTTGTCTGAAAAACACCTCTATTGCAAAAGTGCGTTTATTGGTATTCTGTGTGCATGTGTGAGACAGACAGACGTATAAACACACACACACACACACACACCTTTGCCCTTGTGTTTACCTCTCCCGTTGCCTCCCCCCGCCCCTCCCCCCAGGCACGCCGGATGCGTTCTCTCAGCTCCTCACCTGTCCATACTGCTCCCGTGGCTACAAGCGCTACACCTCTCTGAAGGAGCACATCAAGTACAGGCACGAGAAGAGTGAGGACAACTTCAGCTGCTCCCTGTGCAGCTACACCTTCGCCTACCGCACACAGCTCGAGCGCCACATGACCGCACACAAAGCAGGCCGAGAACAGGTACCTCACACAGCCGGCTTATACACACCTTCAAATGTTTACCTCGAAAGAAAAATAAATAAAATTAACGTATTTGCGTGTGATGACACGGCACGAGTGTGAATGCTCAGGCATAAAGGCCAACACAGATGTTGCACGTTTTGTTGTTAATTGTTATACGTTTGCTGGTTTTTGTTTCAGTTTGGTTGTGTGTGTAATTTACAACCTACAGTGCTAAAGCAGCAGCAGAGTTGATGGTTTTCCCCTCGTTTGCCTCCTTTTTCAGCGGCATGTAAGCCAAACAGGGGGAGGAGGAAACCGCAAGTTTAAGTGCCCTGAATGTGGCAAAGCCTTCAAATACAAACACCACCTGAAGGAGCACCTGCGCATCCACAGTGGTGAGCACTCCCGGCTCTCGTGTGTGTGTGAGAGAGAGTGCGTGTGTGTCTGTAATTTTGTGTTAGTAATAGGCTAAATTAGCATTAGTGTGCTCTATCAAAGAACTGCCTATGAAGTCTCTGGCAAGTCTTCTAAATTAGAAAATGATTATGTTTTGTTGTGATTATGTTTGTATTGGCTCAGGACTGCGTAATTAAAGGAATCTGATTGTAGAGCATTTGTTTCTGAAAACAGCAATCATGTGCATTTGGAATGTCTTTAATTTACTTTTATTTAAAAGACCCAGATACCTAGATATCAAAGTTTTAAAATGAACCCTTCATTACATGCGGGGGGTGAAATGTCTGCTTTTTCTTCACATGATCAAAGGTTAGAAACAGTGCATGTAAAAAAAAAACAAGCTTGTAAACAACTGCTGAAATAACTGTAAATTATTTTGCCTTCCATTAGAATTACATAGATGTAATTAGATATTGTTTGATTTTAACTAAAAAAAAGAAATCAGAAATGGATCAGTGTAGGAAAAAACACTTTGAACTTCGTGTGAGAACAGTCCAGGTGTGTAAAGTCCTCTGTGCTTTCCATGCAGGAGAGAAACCGTACGAGTGCTCCAACTGTAAGAAACGCTTTTCCCACTCCGGCTCCTACAGTTCCCACATCAGCAGTAAGAAATGCATCAGCCTCATCGCTGTGAATGGCCGGTCACGACCCTCCCCGTCCACAGGGGGCGCCAAGACCCCTCAGTGCCCTTCCCCGTCCCTGCCCTCCTCTCCCGCCACAGCCCGGACTCAGCACCGGGACAAACTGGACCACAGCAAACCCCTGCAGGAGCAGCTCCCGCTGACACAAATCAAGTCTGAGCCACTGGACTACGAGTACAAGCCTGTGGTGGTGGCCCCAGCCGCTGGAGGAGTCAACGGGGTCTTCCAGGGAGGTGCGACGGCCGTACAGGCTGTGGTGCTCCCCACCGTGGGTTTGGTGTCCCCAATCACCCCGATCAGCATCAACCTGGGTGACCTGCAGAACATGCTGAAGGTGGCAGTGGACGGGAACGTGATCCGGCAAGTGCTGGAGACCCAGAACAAGGGCCAGCCCACCGGCGCAGCTGGTACTGGAACCAGCAAGGTGGCCATCGCACAGGCCCCTCAGCAGGTCATCCAAGCCATCAGTCTTCCCATCGTGGACCAGGACGGAACCACCAAGATAATCATCAACTACAGCCTGGATCCAGCCCAGGCACAGGTTGCCCTGCAGAGCATGAAGAAGGAGCCTGCAGGGCAGAACGTGGATGTCTGCAAGGCAGAGAAACTGCCCGAGGACCTTACGGTGAAAAGCAAGGCGAACCGGGACAAAATCACTGTGGATGAGGAGGTGCACCGGGAAAAGGACAATGCAACACCCCGACACTGTGGAAAGGAGGGCCAGCGGATCAATGGCTCTCACCCAGAGGAGGAGCCGGAAGGGGACGGACTGTGTCCCGGCCAGCCTCCTCTGAAGAACCTGCTGTCCCTGCTTAAGGCTTACTTCGCTTTAAACGCAGAGCCCACCAAGGAGGAGCTGGCCAAGATCTCAGAGTCCGTCAGTCTCCCCACTGACGTGGTCCGGAAATGGTTTGAGAAGATGCAGTCTGGGCAAATTTCCGTGGACACCTCCTCACCCCCACCACAGAAGGAGCAGGCCACTGGGAGAGGAGGTGACGGCACCCAGGAGGAAACTCTCAAGTCAATCCCTGAGCAGGATGAGGATAGGATCCCAGAGGAGGAGGAGGAGGAGGAGAAGGAGCTCTGTAGCCCAGGGGAGGCCACCACGGCTGGAGTCAACGGGACAGGGAGCGGGCCGGCGTCCCCCTCACCACTAAACCTGTCCGCTGATGGGCCTGTCCCAGCCCACTCTACAGAGGAGGGCGACGGACCCCTTGACCTGTCCCTACCGAAAGCAGCGGGCGCTGGCAACCCGGCGGGCGCTCACGCCAACACTGTTTACTTGGCTCAGGACGAGCCGCTGAACTTGACTTGCACAAAGAAGGATGTGCTCAGCAATGCAAGCCCCAACGCTGCCATCTACGCCAGCCAATCAAGTGCCAATCCCATTAACATCATGACCACTCAACTGCCCACGCTGGTGGCAATCACAGACCAGGGTCAAGGTCAGTGTCTGCGTGCCCTCACCACCACTAAGCAGACCATCCTGATCCCACAGCTGGCCTACACCTACACCACTACAGCCTCCAGTCCAGCAGGGGGCGACGCAAACCAGAAGACCATACTTCAGGTCAACGGCATCAAGGTAAGACCACTTAATGGTATATATAAGACATGCATATATGTGTAAAAAACAAAAAAAACTAAGTGAAAAATGACTTGTTTTGGGTGTGTGTGTGTGTGTGTGTAGGAAGAGAAGCAGGATACTGGTTCAGAGGTGACCTCCGTCTTGGAGGAGCAGACAGACTCTGACTCTGGGCCAGTCAGGAAGAAGATGAAAAAGACAGAAAACGGCTTATATGCCTGTGACCTGTGTGACAAAATCTTCCAGAAGAGTAGTTCACTGCTTCGGCATAAATACGAACACACGGGTATGTTTTACACACAAACATGAGCAAGAACACACACGCGCCCCCTCCCCCCATCCCTTTGTTGATCCATTCCCTCACCAGTTTGCTATTGAGTCTCCACAGACTAATGAAGCAAAATGAATTTGAAGGGGAAATTATGACTGAGCAGTTCAAGCTCCAGCATTATTACCTATTGCACACTTAGGGTGGAATTCACAATTCCAAACACAGTTACACGGGACGGAGGGTGTGGTATTTTTCCCGTCTCTTGCTGGCCAAAAGCTTTTAACATGGAACCCAGGATGTTACATCACAACTCTGTTAGTAATTTCTCTCTCTCTCTCTCTCTCTCTCTCTCTCTCTCTCGCTCTCGGACTATACGGAGAGAATATGATCTTAGCCAAGCCAAGACCTGCTCACCTCTCTCTCTCTGTTCAGATACTCAAACACTAGCAGCCTACATCCAAATGACATCACTGGGCCTTGAACTGGGAGCTCGTGAGCTCTGTCCCGCCCCTCCAGCCCACAGTGGAGCTGGGCCGTCTCCCTTGTTCTGATTCATTGTTTGGTTTTATTATCCATGGATACATGACGACGTGTAATGCTTAATCCTTTGAAGCTTGGCATGTGCGGGCTGGGAGAGGAAGGCTTATGAGGTGCTGTGCAGATTAATACAGAGGCATTTGTCACCGAGGAGCTCCATAAGCTGGGCTGTGTAGGGTGGCTTTTAAACTGCTTGTGTAACGAGCTCTGAAAATCTAATTTCTCTATATCTCTCTCTCTCACACACACACACACACACCTTGCTCTGTATCTTTCAGGGATGTAAGGGGGGTAATCCTGTGATAATTACTCAATACAAAAAAGTTAAACGGAATAAATGTTGTACTAGGAGGGAGGGAGAGAGAGACAGAGAGATAGAGAGCGTGTGCACCACAATTGACATTTCATATCAAACTGAAATAAAAGCAAGCTATAATTTCTCCCCTGACCCACAGGTAAGAGGCCTCATGAATGCGGAATCTGCAGCAAAGCTTTCAAACACAAGCACCACCTGATTGAGCACTTGCGCCTGCACTCTGGAGAGAAGCCCTACCAGTGTGACAAGTGCGGCAAGCGCTTCTCCCACTCGGGCTCCTACTCCCAGCACATGAACCACCGCTACTCCTACTGCAAGAGGGAGGTCCACGGCCAGGGGGCGTCCCAGGGGGCCGAGGAGGAGGACGTCCCCGGCGAGGGGCGGCCTCAGACGGGCAGCACGGCCCCCTCGCCCCCCTCCCAGGTCGACTCAGACGAACGGGGGAGCAGCGCCCGGGAGGACGAGGAGAGCGAGGAGGACGAGGGGGGATCAGGGAGCGTGTTGGACGAGGACGAGATCCAGGTGGTGAGGATTGGAGATGAAGGAGGGGAGGAAGACGAGGAGACGGCAGAGCAGGAGCCTATGGAGGAGGAGGAGGAGGAGGGCAAGGGTGAGGGGGACGCACGATGGGAAGAGGAGGAGAGAGGAGAGGAGGAGCTGCCGGAAACACTAGAGGAAGGACAGGAGGGAGAGGGAGAGTGCGAGAAAGACAGAGAGACGATGATGGTTGTGGTGATGCAGGGGAACGAGGAAGAGACGGAGATTGAAAGAGAGGAAGAACGGGCCGGAGAGGAGGAGGAGGAGGAGGAGGTGGAGGAGGAGGCGGCAGTGGGCACGCAGGAGAATGTGGTGCAGCCAGGAGACGCCAGAGAGGAGGAGGAGGAGGGTCAGGAGGAGGATGCAGAGAACATGAAGGACGCTGACGCAAATGAAGAAGCAGCGGCCAGTGAGAACGGAGGTGCGGAGTGAGGAGGAAGAGGTGCGGAGTGAGGAGGAAGAGGGTGCCTGGGATTTCTGGTGCCCTCGTCCTCAGCTACAAATGGTTTTTTACAAAAAAAAGTTTCTAATATGAAGGAACCAAGACTGCAGGTGGTACTCTGGTTTCCAGAGTGCTAGGAAGAGCGTGAGGGCGGGCGTGGGGGCGTCAGCGCTGCGTTCCAGCCCACTACTGTGTATAAAACCCCCTGGTGTGCCTGATAATGAAAAAATAGTTGCTTTTCCATGTCAAGGACAAATTTCAGTGTTTATGAATATGGTTTGTATAAATACAAAGTTTAACAACAAAAAAAATTGACGCATATACGGACTGAAAGATAGACATGTTTTAGCTAATAATGTTTTATTACTAAAACACCTTGGGTCAATTTCTTTTTATCAGTGTTACTAATTTTTTTGTCATTCTTGTTTAATCCTTAAAAAGCTGTACAGTTGGGAGAGAAATTTCTATACATTTTTATTGCCAATGAACAAAACTCAGTATTTTATTGCATTTGAAGGAAGAATCCTGTGCACTACCATCCTCCCAGTTTACCTATGGAACACCTCTGTGGGCCTTGTTTAACGTCTACCTTTCAGTATTAGCACTCTATGGCTAACCCCTATGCCATGCTAGCCTCTGCTAGCTCCACATTTATTTGCCTGATTTTATGTTCCAGAAGTGGTCTGTGAGCCTTAAATGTAAAAAAAAAAAAAAAAAAAAAAAAAAAGAAGGAGGAGGAGAAGCAGCAGGTTTACACGGGTCTGGTGGGGTGACGGGCTGGAAATATCTCAAATCCAAATTAAACATTTTGAGAGCCACGATTTCTGAGCAATCTCCGTCATTACCTGGGGTTTGTGTTAGGATTGTTGAAGATTTCATGGGCAAGAGTCCACAGTCCCTGACTTCCCACCCCCACCCCCCCCCCTCACCCCCTTATGCAAATCCTGCATGTTGTAAGTGCCATTTGACAGAGCTGTTGCGGTTCTATGACACTGTTGCTAGGCAGCATGTTCACATGGGGGGGCTCACGCTGTCTTTAAATGTGGTAGCAAAACTTTGACCCCCAAACCTGAACCACTAGTCCTGACCAAAAGGACAAGACTGCCTCTTTTATGAACAAATTAATACATTACAAGACATATATCAGGAAACGCAATCAGAGAACAAAACAGAAGGTTTAAGGTTTAAGCCTCAGAGGGCTCACCTTTCCTCACGAGTGGTGCACTTCTTTATCGGATTAGTTGCACATCTGCTTTTTCTTCAGGTAACAGACAAATATGAAGTCCCTATTCCCATTCGCGTGTAGACTGAGTTTCTACTTTCGTAACAGTCAGTATTAATTTTTGTCATTTCTGTTTGTTTGGTTGGTTTGTGTTTTTCAGTACGTTTGTGTTGTTCGGTATGTTTTCAGTATGTTTGTGTAACATTACGTAAGGTTTGTTTGCAGTATTATTCTTCACCCCCCTTCACCAGTATAACTTTACTTGTTTAGTTTTAGATACCTTTTATATTTATGTGTCTTATTTTTATATTTTTCTTTGTTGTTATTTATTACACAATGTAGTGTACAATATTGTAGTTTGTATTAATACAATAATATATTTTAGTATGAAGAATAATTTCAAAGAAAAAATGAATACAAAGCTGGGGAAGAAGCTAGCATTTCAAAACATTTTAAAACAGAAAGAGTATTATTTTCAAATTTTCAATTATTTGAATAAAGAAAAAAAAACACCCAATGCTATCAGACCTTTGTCACATTGCCCATTCTCATGTTGTCTCTTTCCCCACTAGACTTTGAAGCTACTGAACATTGATAAACTAATCGTATGCTATACGCGCATGAGTCTTTGCTGTTATATTGAAAGATTGTCTTTAACCATGAAACTGTGCTGCCCTTTTTACAAAGCCAAAATCTTGACGACTTTGTTTTTATTTGTGCCAGTGTGTTTCTCTGTTTGTCTGCGTCTAGGTCACGACTTGTTTTATGTTTTAATTCGTTGGTAAAATTTTTTTATAGATAGTTTTTTTTTTGTTTGTTTATTGGTTTGTTTTTTATGACTCCCCATCTCACAATAAAATACATCGAGAATTCAACATCAGCAACTGTGGACTAGAATTGTTTTCACAGATAGAAACATTTTAAAGCGAAACACTAGCTTGTCAAGAGAAATGTTAACGCTGCTCGAGTTGCTTCTGAAACCAACTCACAGCCATAGATAGACCAGGCCTAAACATCCATGTACTGTGAAGACTTGGAACTGCATGAAGAAGGCGGCTCAGACCAGCCACCACTACAGTGTCCTGGAGATGACAGAGGAGTGTCACCAGAAAGAGAATCAAAAAGATGTGAAAGCCAGCATGCAGCCTAACCTTGGGAGCTTCCCCAAGATCATCCCCATTGATCAGGGCTGGGTTTCAGGGCAGCCGTTGGGCCAGAGGGCATGAATAAGTAATGCAGTGGAGCACAAATCCATAAACTGATGAAAAGTCTGAATATGAGGCCATGCCAGCCTCTTCCCTCTGATACTGTACGCCTGAACGCTTACTGTTGCAGAAAGCTGGGTGTCTCCTGGGAGACATACATATGTGTGTGTGTGTGTGTGTATGTGTGTGCGCACAACGAGGCAAATGTTGGAGCTGTTGCTCGCTGTATTGATATCTGCATCATCATACCATGGACCTTTGATCCATATTTCCCTGATCTGCCCTCTTTGTTTGCCCCTCCCCAGTGTCACGCCTGACACATGGCCACATAACGTAGCGTGCAATCATGTGCAAGTGGACCACTGTGAGTGTGTGTGTGTGTGTATATGTGCAGGCTGAGTACAGTGTGTGCAAGTGAATATACTGTATGTGTGTGTAGTGTGCAAGTATAGTGGCAGAGGCCCTTGATGAAGTAAACTTGCAGGAGTGCCCAAGAGAGGAAGCAGACTCAAAGCAGAATATCCCCTGGGAAATTTAGAGAACATGCACACGCACACGCACACACACACACACACACGCTTTGTATTCAGAAAATTGCCCTACATGTACAGTGCATATTATATTAATTTTACCTGAGCTGTGTGTGTGAGTGTGTGTGTGTGTACACTACAAGAATAAGTCGATGGTTTATGATCAGTAGTTTCTGAACTGTTACCAATTGCAGTCTACCTGTAAAAAAAATGCTTCTGCTGTTTCATACAGAAGCCCCATTTTCCTTAAATGTTACTGAGAAACTTTACAATGCACATATTAAATTAAGTTACCATATTGTCATATATGAAACAATGACTGGTCCTTCACAGTGATGGTAAATGAGAGTGCACCTATGCCCAGAAGCTGTTTGCACTAGATCTCCTACAGTCAGAGTCGTTGGCTTGTACACCCCAGGCCTCAGAAGACTTTTTAGCAGAGATAAGAGGTAGACTGATCTCTCTGTTTGACTTTAACGTCATTAAGAATCATTAAGAACCTGGTTATATCAGTAACTCTTCAGTCACTGATTTGTTTAATTACAGCCCACTACTGGCAGCCTTTACCCACCCTCTCTCCCTCACTCTCTCCTTTCCCTTTACACACTCTCTCCCTTCCCCTTACACCCTCTCTCCCTCACTCTCTCCCTTCCACTCACACCCTCTCTCCATCACTCTCTCCCTTCCCCTCACACCCTCTCTCCCTCACTCACTCCCTCCCCCTCACACCCTCTCTGCCTCACTCTCTCCCTTCCCCTCACACCCTCTCTCCCTCACTCACTCCCTCCCCCTCACACCCTCTCTCCCTCACTCACTCCCTTCCCCTCACACCCTCTCTCCCTCACTCACTCCCTCCCCCTTACACCCTCTCTCCCTCACTCATTCCCTTCCCCTCACACCCTCTTTCCCTCCCTCACTCTCTTCCTCTCACGCCCTCTCTCCCTCACTCATCTTCTAAAAGCTAAATTCAATCAAACGCTAAGTTAATTTGACTTTGGTATACTTCAAGACACCTCCCCCTTCCAGATATACAGTCTAAAATGCAGTCTAATTTAATGTTCCATAATAACCCGATAGACAAAAAGATACACGCACACATCCACATACAGCACAGCATGAAGTAGCCATTGGCTCATTTAGCTGGGAAATGTCAGGAAGCGGTTTTCTCTCTTACTGGACACAATGCACATACGATAGAGAGTTGTTGCCACCACACCCTATGCACGCGCACACACACACAGATGGAGGTCTCTATGAGTATCATGCTGCAGTGTGCCAGAAGTGTCAAGTGAACACAAGTATGTTTCTTGAAGCATTTTTGTCAAATTGAGACAGGGCAGCAGTTACTTAAGTGCTGCAGTGTGTGTGTGCATTTTACATGTCAGGAAATGTTCTCTCATGGGTTGTTAAGGACCACAGTCCTTCACCTTTCATATGTTCCTCTATCTCCGACAGCTTTGACCAGTCTGCTCACTCTCTCTCCCCATCTGCTGATTAGCAACATGGCATCCACCAGAGCCAGCCCACTCCCCAACCACGGACTTGTTAACAAACTCATCTCCACATCCCCTCACACTCACAAAGGTCAAAGGTAAGACGCTCGCTGACCTCTTACCTCCGAGGCATGTTAAAGGTCATTAGCTGCTTAGTTAGGTCCTTCCTCTACCCTGAAGCTACACTCACAGCTGCTGCCTTCACACTAAAAACACAGTTTGCCTCCGCAGAGGACCAATGTGAATCTGCAACTCAATTATAGCCTCCACCCATCCCCCTACACACACACACACACACACACACATATATATATACACACGGCTGGGAGCCAGATGGCACAGAAGAGAAAAATCAATTAGAGCTCCACCTAAGGGGCAGGGGGAATTCATCCCAGCCGACCCCAGCAGCCCCTCCTGAAGCCTGGGTCCAGGATCTCTCTGCCTCCCTGCTGCCAGTGCTCTATCTCTACCTCAAACACTAATCCACTTCTCTGTCTCTCTCCCCGCCCACACTAACCTCGTTAGAGCACCAGGAGAGCAGGAGAGAGAGAGGCAGGCTTGGGTGGGGTGGGTGAGCGTGTCTATATAAATCACCGGAGCTATGTTAAATGCCGAATTACAAGTGCATAGGCAGAAGATTTAACCGAGGTGGAATGGTGAGGAAGACGAAAACATGTTTATTTGTGAGGTTAAAGCGGTCCGAGGAAGAGAGGGCGGAGGAGGGAGGAGAGGAAGTGCAGGTGGATTATAAGAGGGGGATAATCTGCAGAGAATAGAACAAAGATGACAGTATGGATTATCATTCTGCTTAACAAGAATAGCATCAAAATGTGCACAGAGGTATATTCCCATACAGCTGTTGTTTCAGATAAAAATGTAAAAATAAAGTTTAAACAGACAAGCTGACTGAACCACACTGGGTTAGAAGACACACATTTGCTTGGTCTCCTATAATATCTAGTACATGAATAGAAATATAACCGAGATGTTAACGATCAGTTCATCAAGCTCAACCTAATTCTACAAAACATATATAGGTCGGATTTGAGTGAATGATTTCAATTTATAAGCCATTGAATCCTTGTGTGAACTGAAAAAACTGAACCTTATCTGTCCTTTATGATATTTCTCCTAAAGCAAACATGCTTATGGGTGTAGAGGATACAGCATGAGGTCTTGATTGATTTTTAGCCTTGAAACATTTACACTGCGGCAGCTTCAGTCAGCACTGCTGGAGTACCTACTCTAAATCACTTCAGCCAGGGGTGTGTGTGTGTGTGTGTGTGTGTGTGCACGCGCGCATGCATATGAGAGATGTGTCTGGGTCGACAGGAGTGTAAAGAAAACTCTAGGGAAAGAGTCATAATACCACCACAAACACCCCTTATTTATCAAACAGAAGTGTGCACATGTGCGCTCACACACACACACACACGCACCATCAAGCCTATGATTTCTTAGGCTTTAATTAAGAATCACACAGTGCTATTTATAAGTGTGATCATCACTTAGTAGCACTAATGAGGAGGTTAGCTGTTGAAACACATATCATTAAGTCTCAGAGGGTACCGCGCGCTCTGTTATTGACTCCACCTCCTAATAAGCTGCTGACTACGAGCAGGAGCTCCTGGGGCCCCAAAGAGACCTCAGACAGGAAGAGCGGGCCACCCATCTGCCATCTCAGGAGCAGGCAAGCACACATTAGGAGCTGGAGGAGCTGATTAGCAGCTGGGAAGCGCTCCAAACCGTGAGGAGTGTGAGGAGAGCTGGCTGGTGAAGGCGAGTGGCTCCTCCGCGAGCGGCTTTGCTTCAGGTGTTGCCTCCGGCAGAATTTACAGACCCTTTTACGATCGCCCAGGTAATGCAGCACAGCTAAGCCAATCACACGCCATCCCTTCCGACTAAATGGATGTGCAGAAGGGGTCCATTATCTGTCAGGCTCGATACAGTGTGCCTTGTATTTATTGCCTACTTAATGGGGTTGATTGTATTAGCGAATGAAGGGGCAGGGTGTGTGTGTGTGTGTGTGGTGTTGTACAGCTATGCCGACCCAGTATTTCATGCATTCTGCAATTACCTTATGTAAATCAAGGATAAGAACATCTGTTTAAAATGCATTGGATTTTCCAACGTGGAGCCATCAAGTCTGGCCATGCGAACTTCATTAACAAGCATGGCCAATGACATTTGAAATACTCGCGTGATTATTTCAGCCAGGACCTACCTGCATGGCAGCTCTGGTTGGTGAAGAGGGCTGTAACAAGGCACTCGGGTAGAGAGAGCAATGTTTTCACAGTGGCTGTTACTGATGGTGACGTGAACACAACCGTAGTTGTGAACAGCACGAAAAACAAAACATTTTTCTGCAACTAAGAAAAATGCCGCCAAGTAGTTCAACTTAGTCAGCCAGTGCTTCTCAGTACGACCCCCATCCCTTACCTTACTGTCTTATATTAATCATTCATTCACGCAAAAAACAAAGTTAGCAGGCTTTAAATGCAAGCTAACAAGCTAAAGACTGAATAAAATACACAGGTTGGGTGGAGCCAACATATAAGGTCGGTTTCACAGACGTCCACAGAGCCACGCTGAGGCGAAATTAGATGAATGCTTCTGGACTTCTGGGACACTCATAAGTGTCAGAGAAACCGATTGACTAGAATTACAGCTCACGAACCATGTTTAGATTTATACAAGCATCTATAAAAGTAGTTACCTTGTCAAATAAAATTATTCTTCCAGCCTTCTGTGTACCTCACACATGCAAATGATGCTTGATGCATCAAAGCAGTGGGGATGTCAAAGACAAATGAGAGCAGATTCAAGAGGAATTGTTGATTTCAAGGGATGATTTTTGCCCTTCACACTCCATCCCCACATGTCTCTACACTGGTTTTATAGCTTGGCTGTATTAGCCTGTCAATGCTCATAGTACAGTCTCCATGGACACGGCTGAAAATGATCTAAATGCTTCCACATGTTTGCTAATGAATCCAATTACTCAAATTAGGTGGGGCTTCAATACAGGAAACACAGAAACGACTCGGGAGACTATAAAAAAAAAAAATCTGATAGAGAATTGGAGGAAAAACCTATCTGTGATACTACTTATGAAAGCATGTGCTAACTGCCAAGGGGATGCATGTGTGTGCAGCACTATAGCAGAGAAAGCTAAAGCTCCAGCAGTTCTTGGGGATGGTAGGTGGAGAGGCAGGCAGTGAGTAATGTGCTGTTTGAGTGTTAGACGAACACTCCAGGAGAAAGACTAAGAGAGAGAGCAACAAGGTGATGAATGTTTTATGGGTCATAATGGCATGCTCACATTACCTCCCCACACTTTGGCCTCCGTGGACCTGAGGCCAGGAGTTTTCCTGGCACCACTACCCAGAACCAAGCAGTAGCATATGGTGTGCACGTCACACACCTCTAGGGCCCCGACTGCTCAAGACTGTGGTCAGAGCTATGAATTATGGATCTGAGCTAATTGTTTTTTTTCATTTGGAAATTTTAAGCCCACCTCACACTGCTACACTGATTGTAGTCACTCTGCTACACTGATTGTAGTCACTCTGCTACACTGATCCCACCTCACTCTGCTACACTGATCCCACCTCACTCTGCTACACTGCGATTTCATACCTGCTCGTCACTTACACGGGTCTCTGATCCAAGCTGGTTTCCTGTAAGAACAATGGAGCAAACTCCACCACCAAGCAGAATGTAACTGAGTGGGTCTCCTGACGGGGATGCTGGTGAACGTGACTCACTGGCTGTCCTGTAAACGTGGCCAAACGTGGCTCTTTCAAAAATTACACAAGATCTTCCTCAGTTATGTTTAAAGTGCTGACAAAGAAGAACAAACGTAGAGAAAGAGAATCAGACGGGACGTCCAGCACAAACTGTGCATGTGATGGGTTTTCTTTTTAATCAGGGTTAGACATGTCAATGTCAGAAACAGTAGTTAGTCTCAGAATTACATTCAAAGTGTGCTCTCCACAATGCATTGCCACGCCATCCTCTTTTTTCCTGAAACAATAATTAATATTTAATATTTATTTTCTTAGTAAAGTATTTTAGTCTTAATATCAAAGCAACTTTTGCACTTCAATAGCTATCAGCATTCTTTCTCAACTGCTGCATCTAATGTATTTAAATGTAACGTATACATACATATGCTCATGAAATTGCATTTAAAAAAAAGAGGGATTCACAATGTTTAACTGAACACAACATAACACTGTTTCCAGTACCATTTTTACATGGAGGGAAAGGAAAGAAGGTGAGAGTGGAGAGAGAGAGAGAGAATCAAAGCGAGCTTCTCTATCGATCTGAAACAGTACCTGCAATGACTGAACACAAACTTCACCATCTCTCCTTTCAAATTCCAGTAAAGCCAGGAGTGGAAAAGAAAAGCGTGGAGGGGAAAGAAGACATGGAGGAGGAGTGTGGTGTGGGGGTGGAAGGACATAAGAGAAGAGTAACCTTCCACCATAATGAACTCCCAGGCACCTGGGTTGCTCTAGATCCCCTCTGATCAGGTCTTCCAGGAAGAGTCCACAACTCCAGTTCCTGCTGTGCCATGCTTTAGCACGTCACCATTACCGCAGCCGTGCCCACAGGTGTGAACATACATCACGCACCAAACCGGCCTCCAAATTGCCACTCTGCAGTTACTTAATGAGTGATTGAAGCTCTGTAGTTTCTCGAAGCTCCTGGGGGTTAATTGGAGGTCCTACTGGGGGTGGGGGGGGGGGGGGGGATGTTTCAGAAGGAGATGAACAGGTCAGTAATCCAGCAGCAATGGGGAAGGGGTTTCAGTCAAAAAGGCAGATGTGTTGTGGCCCTTCTGAGAACAGCAGCAAAAGATGAAGAAGCAAAAAAGATGTAGTCCAGTAAGCCATGTCAACCTTTCTGAATTTTCACAATGTTGGGAAGAGTCCAGTTCAAATACTGACCAAAAGCCATTGCCGATAATTACGTAGATCACCTAGGAATTGGCTCTCTTTAAATCCATTGATTAGTAGTCTTTCTGAAATAATACTGCTTTCCAAAACGGCCCATTTTCACTTTATTTCAAGTAGCATCCAAGCGCTGATTAGGCAGGTGGGATGCAATTAAATGAGTCCAGTCTCCAGACCTCAGTCTTCAATATACATATATACTTTATAGAAGACGTCCATAGTGGTCAAGTCTTGAGTGCCGTGATCAATGAGTACGCTTCTCCACAACAGCACAGGTACGGGATTATCCATTGTTTAAAATTCTTCAAAAGGTCAATCCAGCTTATTCTCAACCAAGAGAAGTAGCTCCTTCTCAGGAATGGTAAATCAAAAAAAAAAATTACAAAAAAAACCCCCCAAATAAAAACAAACAAACAAACAAACAAACAAAAGCATCAACAAAAGTCCAAAAGCATGAAGTGCATAAAGTTCCTTTCTCTGTTCCTGCATTCCAACCACAACTCACATGTCATGTTACATGATGTCCTGTTAAGCTTCTGCATGGTGGGTTGTGCAATGGTCATGTTTTGGCATGGGCTTCTCTGGACCCGTCTGGAGCAGAGGAGCATGGGAAATGCTGCCCCCCCCCACACACACACACACACACGCTCTACCTGCCGAAGATGCTCTCATGCTCCAGTAAGACGAGCTCCACAATCTGGTTCTGGTAGACCATGTGCACGGCCATGCTCCCGGTCTCGGTCTCGGGCCGGAGGAGGGTGGGCCCAAACACGATGGCCACACTCTGGGTAGTCATCCTGTTCGCCTCGCCATGATCGATCACTCTGAGAGAGAAAGCCAGAGAGAAATCCATATTTGGAAAATGTCTAGAACAGCAGTCTTTAATATTATTACTAAACATGCATCAATAATAACGTATGCAAGTTTGTTTAGGAAATATAGTTTTCAAATATAGCTTAAAAATGTTTTTTTCCATTCGTTTTCAAATCTTTTAGATACTAAATACAAAGCAAATCCGCACAGCAAAACAAACGGAATATACAAATAGATGTCAGTGTCTTTTGCCATCATATAAATATACAAATATGTAACCAATATTCCTGCAACAGTAAAATGCCATGGCATGATGTACATGAATCACTCTGCTTGGGAACTCCAGTTACAGTGGACCGAGTCATTTAAATGCAAATAGAGGCAAAGCAAATGTCGGCCTGGTTGATACGGTGATGACAATCTGCTCGGTTCACTACGGTGATCTTAAACGAACAAGGGCATCTCCAAGTGCGCCTCCCCTTTCTTCTGTTCGCCTCATCTAAGACCGGCCGTAGCAACACCACCATGTGATGTTCTGTGGAGTGGTTCTAAGTAACAAGTCAACCAATCAAAAATGGACGGGTGATGATGCCACCTGCGTGAACGGTGCATGCGGCTTGAAGACCTTTCTGTCGAGCTGTAATTGAGCGGCTTTAGAGAACCGTGCGCATTAGCGCTGGGTGGCCTTGGGGGACGAGACCTGCCCTTTGTTTCCAAGTGGGCGTTTTACAGGAGCGGAGCGCAGAGGGCTAAACTCCTACACAGTGGGGATTCTTCATTACTTAATGTCACCTAGTTAGGCTTCCAGAATTTGATTCACACTTTAGCTTAAAAAAAAAATGGAAGCTTAACTCTACTTTGATTGTTTAACATATTAAGATGCCGTCTGGAAGTTACAGCCATATGACATTAGAAACCATTGAAAACAAACTGATGAAATATTAATCCAACTCCTGCTCCAGGAAAAGCAAACCTGACAGCCCAACAACACAGTTATTGCACAGCTTGGGATGGAGGGGACGTGGGAGGTCAGCCTGACAGATGAAGCTTGGTTTGGAGCCCCAGAGCCACAAGAATGGCCCGTCAGATATTAAGACAACAAAAACGCGTCCAAAGCCCAGATGGGGAATGATGAGGAAGGAAGCAGGACCAAAGCCTTTTCTACTTATTAATGCAGGCATGGATTACTGCATGGCCCATACACTGTAATGCAATTATACACACACACACACACACACCTACTGCAGCACCTTGCATTGCAGTCCATCTTTATGTAGTTTAATCAATCCACTCAAGCTCCCTCTCCCCCTCTGTGAGTATCTCTGTTTCTCACTCTCATGGTGATCACTCCAGCATCACGCCACAGTGTCAGGGGGAGGTGGCCCATCACCTATACCCCCCCATAATGATGGACTTGGCTAGCATCCAGGTGGGTCTGAGTAATGGAGTGAGATAACTCAATACACACAGCCTGTACAGAACACATACTATACCCTGCTCATCTCTAACACACACACACACACACACACACACTCAAGAAATTGCACAGTTCTCTTACTTTTTCAGGTGTTTGAATAGCACTTGCATCGTTTCCTGATTCGGCTTTGGCAGCTGTTTGATTAAGTCTTTGATGGCCTGGACTCGCTGCTTGTAGTCAGAGTTTTCTGAGGAAAAACGAATCAAAGAATAATGAAGAAAAGGATTAATATTCCAGCTTGAAAGGGAAGGTGCCCTGACTACGCTGTGCTAGTTTTTTGCAACATGTATCCAACACTGCCCACTTGTGGCGAATCTTGTAAAAATCATGTAGAAGATGCTGAGCAGGGACATGGATTAGAAAACAGGTTCTGAATCATCATGTTGTACTGAGCACCTCTGGCGTGGCCCCAGGTTTCATTTTACTGCATTCTATATTTCCAGTGAAATGCTCACACAGCCCAGTAAATATGGCTGAGACCCAGTGCAGAGAGAGCTGTGTGTTATGCACTTTTCCCAGAGATCATTTTTCAATCTGGTAAAAATTCTCCTTAGTTTTATGTTATAAAAGTTCACTTATTTAGAGCTTTTTTGTCACATTTGTGATTCTACTGTAGAAATGCCATGTATGGGCATGGCCGGAGATGCAGGAGAGAACCTACTGATGGCATTAACAAAGTCACTGAAGGAAGCATAGGTGAAGAGAGGCTCAGGAAGCTCCCGGAAAAACATCTTCAGGGCACCTGTGGTCACGTGGATATCCTCCCATTTACTGTCCTCTAGATTCACCTTCTCATCTGACACACACACACACACACACACACACTTTATAGTCATAATGTCTTTAGTACATATCAGAAGATGTACTTACAAATACAAATAATAAGGATCAAAATCATCACTGATGTGCCAGAGCTCATGGGACAGCAGTATGTAAATTACAAAGTGCCGTTCCCGTAGGGGACGGTGTGGCCACGCCCACAGCAGTATGTAAATTACAAAGTGCCGTTCCCGGCCACGCCCACAGCAGTATGTAAATTACAAAAGTGCCGTTCCCGTAGGGGACGGTGTGGCCACGCCCACAGCAGTATGTAAATTACAAAAGTGCCGTTCCCGTAGGGGACGGTGTGGCCACGCCCACAGCAGTATGTAAATTACAAAGTGCCGTTCCCGTAGGGGACGGTGTGGCCACGCCCACAGCAGTATGTAAATTACAAAGTGCCGTTCCCGTAGGGGACGGTGTGTAAATTACAAAGGCCGTTCCCGCCCCACACAGCAGTATGTAAATTATAAAGTGCCGCTCCCGGTGGGGACGGTGTGGCCACGCCCACAGCAGTATGTAAAGTACAAAAGTGCCGTTCCCGTAGGGGACGGTGTGGCCACGCCCACAGCAGTATGTAAATTAGAAAGTGCCGTTCCCGTAGGGGACGGTGTGGCCACGCCCACAGCAGTATGTAAATTACAAAAGTGCCGTTCCCGTAGGGGACGGTGTGGCCACGCCCACAGCCGTGCAGGTTTCAGCTGTTATCTAGTGAGTGTGGCTGAACACTGACCAGGTTCGAACGAGCCATGATCGTGTGCGCCAGACAGACGGGACGTTCCATTTCCATAGTTGTGTGGGCTTTTAAGATTCCTGGATCCAGCGCCACGCGTGTCCTGGGAATACGTCACAGAAGCCACAGCCAGCGGCTTCTTGCTAGAACTGTCCGTGGAGACAGACAAGTGACAGGACTCGCATCCACGTTCAATCCAGGAGGCGCCACACGTGTATCTCACAGGGCAGTGCGCGATCTTCAGCTTCCTTGGGAGCAGGAGAGTCAGTAGGGTGGCTCTATTGACACCAGGACAGTGGGTGGGGCAAATCACTGGGGCTCGTGAAGTTGCTAATTAGAGGACCGTCAACATGTGGCGTGGTCTGATGAGGCACGGTACCAATCATTTCCATTCAATGTTAGGGTTCTTGTGTGGTGCAGAAACAAGGAACCCTGATGTCGATAAGGCACTGTGCAGGCTGGTGTGAGGTGCATTCTCACTGCATGGGTTGGGTTCACTTAAACATATCATTGAATGGTGCCTGCTACATTTGCAGCCCTTCATGGTCTTCATGTAGCCCCACGATGGGACATTCCAGGATAATGCACCCTGCCATCGGGCCCAAGATATCCAGAAGTGGTTGTAGAAGCATTCTGGAGAGTTCTGATGAATGGTGTGGCCTACATGTTCAGCTGAACCCAAATGAGCATTTATGGTTTGTGATAGCGAACCTGCAAAAAAACCAGAGCTGTGGGGGGGCAGGGGGGGTAGTCTAGACAACTCCGCTCAACATCCCTCCAGACGTCTTCCGTCTACTTGTGGAATCGATGATGTGTTGAGTTGCTGTACTTCACTGAGTTAGAGGGGGTGCTACACAACACTAGTTCCTGCCCCATGATTTTTGGCACATCAGTGTATTTCACAGAATGCATAATATCTAGTTATGGACAATAAATATATAAATATAAATATACGTAAACATGTATAGTTCATACCATGATTTACTGCAAAACGTAGTTTCTGAATGACAGCCAGATTGCCACTAACTCTGTACAGTCCATCAATGTCTAAACCTGAAGAGAAAGGAAAAATGCAGAGAAAGAGAAAAAGAGAGAGAGAGAGATAGAGATAGAAAGAGATATGAGTGCTGAATTTAACCCCACAGGTGACCTTTAGCTGTGTATACACAGCAGTACCAAAGGGCTCCCGATTCCACATGGTGTAATACCTGACTTCTCCACATGCTCAATACACATTCGGACAAAGTTGGGTACCGACGTGTTCTCCCTAGCACAGAGACTGGTTAAACTGCACCCAAACACCTGATCTGAAAACAGAGTGGAGAGAAGAATGAGATATTTTGCCCTTGGTACAAAGGATTATAAAACATAATGAGGGACACTGAATTAATTGTGCGCGCGTGCGTGTGTATAACCTTTGATGTAGCCCTTGTCTCGGACAGCCTGTAATGTGGGTCTACGTGTGAGGAATTTCTTCAGCTTTACCCTGGTCTTCTTCTGATCTGAGGATTCTATACTACCAGAGCTCTTCATGACTGCACGAACACACACACACACACACACACACACACACACACACACACACACACAATTCTGTGAGGTGGAGCAGTGTGCATGTGGTGGGAGGGCTAGCAAATGTGCCAGATCACCATCTCCACCACCATCTCCATCACCATCACCTTTGCTTTTCTTCAGCTCTCTGTGCTCTTTGTCTTGTTTCTCAGTCCCCGGAGACTCAGGCATGTCCTCTTCTATAGCCTCGTCTGACTCCCATGCCTACAACACACAGCACAGATGCACACACACACACACACACACACACAATGAGGAACAGCAATGAGAGAATGAAGAATTTGAATTCTTTCCACAAATGATACAGCATACATGTTAATACACAGTACAGCCTATTCCTCACCCATACCCTAGGCCACAGAGTAACACTTTGTGTAACTGAATGTGTGTGTGTGTGTGTGTGAGAGAGAGAGACAGACAGACACACACTCACATGTGTATTGATGGTCTCAATGAGAGTCTTGTACCAGTCGGTGATGACGCTGTCTATCTCAGACTGAATCAGCAGATCAGTGCCCTGACGCGTCTTTAGCTGGGGTCATGAGGTCAAGCAAGGTCATCAGACATCATCAACATGGGGAAACAACTTTAATGAGTTCAAAAATGTCGACCCCATTGTTAAACTGCTTCAGTGGCTGAAGTGTTTACCTCAAGAACATGTTTCTTGCTGGATTTGTCTTTGGAAGCCCACTCCACAGAACCACCACGGAGGTCCACGGTGAACTCCGGCTTTGACTGGTTTCCTCCAAACTTCCAAGCAAAAAACAGAGGCATGTAAACATTCTGTATAAGGACAAGCTGAAAAACTCATTGATCCTCCAAGCAGAGTCACCAGATATTAAAATTACACTACTTAACATGTCGCCCATGTGAGTTAAGGCTTTGTTATTGGAAACTGCTGAAGCAGGTTATGACCACAACACGCTTCAGGTGCCTGTTAGTTTTAGATTAGAAGGAAGGACTGATAAATATAATTGTTAGATCAACTTTCTTGTTTACAAACTCTGACATAACCGGTGTCCACACACTCAAATAATCTTGCTACATAATTTGTTCATCCAGAAGATTGAGCTCAGATGCTACATGGGCCAGGAGCCTTCAGACACATGTTCATGTCTGCCAAGCACAAGCCAGGCTCTCCTCCTACTTTACATTTCACTAGACGTCAAACTAGCCGTTTAACATGCAAAAACATCCTCACGGAACGAGGATGTATGGTTCGATGTATGGTTCAGGGTCGGGGTAAGGGTTCAGTATATGGGTCAGTTCACCCAGTTATGTATCACAGGTAGAAATGCATGCCAAAGCACTGATTTCTCAGACATTACCAGTAGCCACTAACCCCAAGAGAACAAATCACTTCATAACGCATCTACCTGCGCCCTCTTTGAGTGAAAAGACAGACATCAAGCAGACAGGAGGGTGAAACATGTCAGACAAGCAGGAGGAAGACATGCACAGCCAGTGTGACCAGGAAGCCCAAAGGTGTCTTAGAACAGTTTTTAATGAAGACTTTGATAGTCCAATTGCTTTCTTCAACTTTTCTTAAAATTAAGTTTTACACTTCGTAATAGGTTTCTCAGTTCAATATGCACGTTAACACTTTCTTTAAAATACAGAACCGTTCTAAAATCTACTTTTAGGCTTCCTGTGTGGAGAGGCGCTGACACATACAGAGTAAGGCTGGCCACGCCCAAAGTGCTTATAGGAGACCGCAGGGCGGGGCTTAACTGAACGCTTCCAGTTGCTTAGCAACGAGAGGAGGAGCTCAGGGAATGAGCCATTGCGGTAGTACGACTTTGAGGGAAGACAAGGAAGGAAGAGCAGAAGAGAGAGGGAGAGGGGGAGAGAGAGAGAGAGAGAAAGAGGAGAGAGAGATGATGCATGAACAGATTCATGGTCACAACACACAGATAGAAGGAAAAAAATGGAGATGAAATCATACGCAATGCCTAACTCAGGAAGTAAACGCAGGGCTGAAGCCTAACTCAGGAAGTAAACGCAGGGCTGAAGCCTAACTCAGGAAGTAAACGCAGAGCTGAAGCCTAACTCAGGAAGTAAACGCAGGACTGATGTCGAACTCAGGAAGTAAACTCAAGACTAACTGTAGTTTAAGACCAAGTTGGTTCCAGTTCAAAGGCTGTACTCACTGCATACATTTTACTATACCTCACCCAGTTCAAACAGACTGAACTTGAAATGGTAACACATCACTTCCACAGCAGAGTCATATCGACTGACACAGTACAGGAGAACGCGTACACCAGGGCTTCCAGAGTGCAGCCAGAGAGAGGAGGGCTCACTCAGAGAGCGAGAAGTCCAACATACCCAGCTGGTAGCACTGGTCTGGCCCTTAGCGAAGAGCAGCGTGGAACCCTGCAGAACAGTCCAGGAGGAGGTCCAGTTCTTCCTGCAGGTGAGAGGAGAGTGTGAATGAGGTTCTTTCCCCCCCACGGTACATGAAAATAATGCTGATGCCTTTATTTGCACATCCATTTCTTTTTGAATTCTTCCTTTTTAAATATTTGTCATCAATACATTTCATCAGAGACTCAAGTATATGAAGTGTATATCATTCATTTTTTGCCTGTAAATCACAGAGCTACAGTATATATGCATCAACACATTTGACTCTTTGTTTGTTAAAGCCTGTTGTCACAAGCTTTAGAATGGCATGCAGCTTTGAAGTGAAATAAATGTTATTCAGCTCATTACTGAACACACATTACCGCTTTCAAACTGCATTGTTTCTTGTATAAGCCAACAAAAGGTCAAACTGTCACTGAGCATAAAGTCAACTGCCATAATTATGCAAATGATATGCACATATGGCGATTCAAACTATTTAAAATTAACGAACAGTAATTCCTGAAAATAAAGAAAACCTTAAACATATTTAAGGTAGTAAAGAGAAAATCAGCCCAAATTTTTTTCACATTTTTTAAATGTATTAATTAGGATTACACATTTTACTTCATTGCATTCAATGCATTGTTCACCCTACCACAGTCCCAATCCCATTGCCTGCACCCACAGAACTGTAGTGTGGCAGCGGCAGACAGTACCTGACTTTCTTCCCGTTCTCAGTGATCTTGGTGACATTGAGGACTCCGCACTTTTCTGAAGGCTGAGGGGGGGGAAAGAGGAAAGCGAGTCAGGACAGAAGCAGTGTGGCCCATGCAGCTACGCCAGCACCTCCTCCAGCGCTGCATCCCCCACACACTGCAGCCCATGCAGGGGTGCCTCCAGCGCTGCATCCCCCACACACTGCAGCCCATGCAGGGGTGCCTCCAGCGCCGCTGCATCCCCCACACACTGCAGCCCATGCAGGGGTGCCTCCAGCGCCGCTGCATCCCCCACACACTGCAGCCCATGCAGGGGTGCCTCCAGCGCTGCATCCCCCACACACTGTAGCCCATGCAGGGGTGCCTCCAGCGCCGCATCCCCCACACACTGCAGCCCATGCAGGGGTGTGATCAAAGGAATCGAACAACCTCAGAAATCAGAGATGAACAGTCACATTCGGGCAGTCGAATTCCACGTTATTTCTCTCAATGGTAATATTTAAAAACAGTCCAAGGTGGCTCAAGCTAGAGAGGTTTAGTATATATTAATTATCAAAATAATCCTCTCCATTGCATTTTGCCCCTTCAGTATATAGTGTTTGTCTTAATATCTACAAATACAGAAGGAGCACCAATTTCCACAACTGCATCCATTCTGAGTAGCTCTCACATACCAATGTACATGCACACACAAGTATGCATACAGCCACGCATGCAGGGTGTAAGTGATGACGTCAAACAGCTTAATGCGTGTAAGCACGTCCGCTCGCGCGCACACACACACACATATATACTAACTGTAGAGGGGTGTTTAGGAGAGGAGGGACAGGAGTCAGGGGAGTCGGGGGAGTTGTGTTTGGAGGTCTCAGACTCCTACAAACCAAAAACAGGAAAGAGACAACATGGTTAGCCCAGTGGAGGAGGAGAGAAGGACAGGAAGAGTGATGTGAATGTGAAAGGGGTCAGTCTGAGGGAAAGACTATATGGTCTACTACAGTCCACAGTCTGAAAGAGTCACATCCTTCTGCTTAACAGCAACATTGGGAAGGATGGCAATCTCTATCATTCATTTATGATTGATTATCTATCTATCTATCTATCTATATATCTATAAATTACTGATATCAATCCATAACTGATATATAATATAATCACTGATATAATATATAATCATTGATAATCTATCTATCTATCTATACACATTTTAGTAGTTGTAAGTAGAAGTAGTAAGCATGTCAAGGAGCAGGACAACTTCAGACTAAATATGCGGTTAGTGTGATCTACATGATTTAATATTAATAAAGCATTGCATGCGCACGCACACACACACACACACACACACACGCGCACACACACACTAAAGCGTGCATTTTGCATTCTGACCAGAATGTGAGTGCTTTCGTTCCAGCTCTCCAATTTTCTTAAAAGCAGTGGGACTAAAATCAGGCGTAAGTCTGATTGATCATAGCTCAGCACGGGGTTGAGGCACTAACTTGATATCTGTCCAGTGACAGGCCAAAAGCCCTAGACAGGCGCTCAGCAGAAACCCTTCTACTTTTGAATGACAGCTGTAAGAGAATAGCAATGTAGATGACTTCACTGTCCCCATTTTATCAAGTTTAGTTCCACACACTAAACCTTTTTACTTTTTTCATACTAAAGAGGTTTTGGTATCTCTGCAATGACAACAAAATGGGCAAAACACACATCAAAACTCAAAATGCAATTCATCATGAAAAAACGTAACATAGGACACTGACAGATGCCCTGAGTTCATCACCTGATCATTTCAACATTCTCTTTCACATTTTTTCTGGATGCTATTCTCTCTCTACCTACTGGAACTGTGTGGACCGCCACCCTGTGTCACACTGCCATCCCCTATTACCGGAGCAGGACCAAGGACAGTGCCGTACCAGCTCCGCTCTGGAGGCCACAGCTGGAGGGGGCGGGTCTAGGTATAAGCCACTCCCTCTCCCCAGCCCCTGCTTGCTAGTAATGGTAGCTGCATAGCAGGTGCTCTAATGCTACAAAAGCCTTGAGGTCACTGTTCCACTTGTAAGTAAAGCAGTAAGGAGCAAGTGCTCCTTGGATTTTCTAATTAGTGCAAGCCAGGTAAAATCAGTGGAATCAACACAATCCAAGAAGCCTGACCAAAATCTTGGTGAGGACTTTTACTTTCTGAACCTGGAATGTCCACCTTTGGTGTCTGGCGACGCATCCGGAAACTGAGCTTTAGTAAATTATGTGTCCACGCAGTGGGCAGCTGTTCAGAGGAGCTGATCTGGGGTCAGGCTACCATACATCAATGCTCATCACAGTGCACCAGTATGTAGAGAAGCCCACCAGCGGCCGACACGGGCAACTGAGGAAATCTGGATTTACACTGTGGCGAACAGCACTGGGAGGCGAGAGCAGTGAAGGTGCCTAATTGGCTTTTGGGCGGCATGCTGGGATTGAGAGCAACAGGCTACAGGAGTGTGTGATGTTCAACAAAACATCATCCGCTAAGACCACTGTAGCTCCATATGATTTTATTCCCACCACGACTTGTTTAGGTGTCGCCGCACAGCGGCACCTGTAATGACCTCCAGGTCAGCCGAGGAGAGTAAAGGCGTGTGGCCCCTCGGGGCTGGATCAGGGCACGAGAGCACCAGGGGGCGCGAGAGCACCAGGGAGCTCGGCAGGAACGCTGCTGAGGAGAGACACCCCCTCCCCGTGCACAGGACCACCACGATTCACTACTGCAGCCTCTGAACAGTCGGACAACAGCTCAAACTCAACACGCCCGAGCAATAAGAACAGAAGCCAGCACAGATGCAGGTGATGGTCCTGCTAAACGTACGTGTATGGGCTCACCTTGTCACTAAGGTCTAGTGCACAGGTACTGTATCTCCACTTGGTCAGCACAATAGGGTCTGGCTGCTTCCTTTCTAGACTGTGGCTTTTAGGAGCTTCTCCTGAGTTTGGGGGAGAGAGATTGTACTGTTGGGGGAGGGAGGGGAGAGAGAGGGAGAGAAAGAGTGAGAGAGAGAGTGTGTGTTATTAAAACATTAGAGTAAAACAGAACAGAACGTAGAATTGTAAGGATGAGAGTGAGTGAGAAATCAGAATTAGAGAGGGAAAAAAATATAAAATATAAAAATAAAATCCTGTGCTTCACTGCTACTGCAGGCCAGAGAACAGAGACAACAGACCACAGTGCAGACATGAACAGTTAGCCGTATTATCCATATGTGTGTGTGTGTGTGTGTGTGTGTCTTTTCTTACTTTAGGGAGCTCCCACTCTGAGCGGGACCCATCAGCGGTGTAATAGTATGGCCTGCCCTGCTCGTCCACGTGCTTTATCCACTGCACCAGAACAGCAATCACGCTCAGAATGAGTAATGACTAAACTAACAAACCAATGCAAATGACAGACTCACAGGTCATCACAGTTCATGATTACATTTAAATGTACGATTTACTACATTTAAAAAGAAGGGGCTTGCACCTTCTCTTTGTTGTATTCACAAACATAAAGCGTGTGACCATATTCATCCAGTTCTTCAGACCAGCCTCTAGGGGGCGATCCGTACTGACTGTCCGACTGACTGGAGTGAGTGCTGGGGCAGTTCTCCTCAGACGACAGTGGCTGAAGAAGAGAAGGTGGAGAGAAAAAAAGAGAGAGGCTAATCAGCTAAAAGTTGTTAACTACACAAAACTAAATGAGGAGCAGCAACTGACAGTCGGGACTAGGTATAGTAGTACAGTAGGAGTACAGTAGGACACTAGTAGGACACTCCATAGCTACACTATATTGCCAAACTTATTCGCTCACCCAACCAAATGATCAGAATCAGGTGTTCCAATCACTTCCATGGCCACAGGTGTATAAAATTAAGCACTTAGGCATGCAGACTGTTTTTACAAACATTAGTGAAGGAATGGGTCGCTCTCAGGAGCTCAGTGAATTCCAGCGTGGAACTGTGATAGGATGCCACCTGTGCAATAAATCCAGTTGTGAAATTTCCTCACTCCTAAATATTCCACAGTCAACTGTCAGCGGTGTTATAAGAAGATGGAAGTGTTTGGGAACGACAGCAACTCAGCCACGAAGTGGTAGGCCACGTAAGCTGACGGAGCGGGGTCAGCGGGGTCAGCGGATGCTGAAGCACATGGCGCGAAGAGGTTGCCAACTTTCTGCAGAGTCAATCACTACAGACATCCAAACTTAATGTGGCCTCAAGAACAGTGCGCATAGAGCTTCATGGAATGGGTTTCCATGGTCGAGAAGCTGCATCCAAGCCATACATCACCAAGTGCAATGCAAAGCGTCGGATGCAGTGGTGTAAATCACGCCGCCCTAGAGCAGTGGAGGCACGTTCTCTGGAGTGACGAATCGCACTTCTCCATCTGGCAATCTGATGGATGAGTCTGGGTTTGGCGGTTGCCAGGAGAATGGTACTTGTCTGACTGCATTGTGCCAAGTGTAAAGTTTGGTGCAGGGGGGATTATGGTGTGGGGTTGTTTTTCAGGAGCTAGGCCCCTTAGTTCCAGTGAAAGGAACTAATTTTGGACAATTCCATGCTCCCAACTTTGTGGAAACAGTTTGGAGCTGGCCCGGTCCTCTTCCAACATGACTGTGCACCAGTGCACAGAGCAACGTCCATAAAGACATGGATGGCAGAGTCTGGTGTGGATGAACTTGACTGGCCTGCACAGTGTCCAGACCTCAACCCATTAGAACACCTTTGGGATGAATTAGAGCGGAGACTAAGAGCCAGGCCTTCTCGTCCAACATCAGTATGTGACCTCACAAATGTGTTTCTGGGAGAATGGTCAAAGATCCCCATAAACACACTCCTAAACCTTGTGGACAGCCTTCCCAGAAGAGATGAAGATGTTCTAGCTGCAAAGAGTAGACCAACGTCATATTGAACCCTATGGATTAGGAATGGGATGTCAGTTAAGATCATATGTGAGTCAAGGAAGGTGAGTGAATACTTTTGGCAATATAGTGTATGTACACAAAGTTACATGTCACTTTGGACTACCTACACAACGCCACCTATATATATATATATATATATATATATATATATGAAAAAAACCCAATACTAGGTACAGCTTTGCTATTACAGTTATTAACCCCAAGATGGCAGTGTTTTACTATAAATACTCTGGGACAATACTCTGTGAAGATGCATTTTCTTGCAATTCAGAAGATCAGAGCAGAAACGTGCATGCACTTTCCCCTTCTCTCTCTCTCTCTGTTGTTAACCAGGAGACACCTGGTCTTCCATCTGTTATACACTCGTACTTTGAGGAACTTCTCAGGCATGTATTCATCATGACAGGTATGAACATTGACTGACACACGCACGCACACACACACGCATGCGCATGGTAGAAGCTAGGTCAGTTACAGTCGGGTGAATTTTAAATATCTAAACAGGGTTTTCAAAGGTTTAAATATAGAATAGGGACCTACTTCAACCCTGGCCTAGATAAAGCACTCTTATCTCCATGCGCACTCCAACTTTTAGACAGTAGTGAGCTCACAAACTGAAGAGGGTTGGCGTAAGCAGCATGGAGAACAAGGCAGGTCGCTACCACCCTGCCCACGATAACACTGATGCAGCCTCACACAATATTGGCTTTGTATGGCCGACGCAACCATGACGCCACTGCACATCATGTCTGCATCTTACTTACAGGAAGCAGTTCTACACATCTACAGCTGTGTGTGTGTGTGTGTGTTTAAGGGTATGACCAAAGTGTGGGTACTTCTGACTGAACTGGTGAGTGTGTGCCGAGAGGCCAGATTCACTCCTGCATGGAGACACTTGACTGGCGTGTACGTTAGATCGTGGAGATGTCCTATACCGTATACCACACAATGTACCGCAGAGCCCCCAGCAGAGGCCAAACTAGCCTCTTAAAGCCGTAACAGCAGTTGGCATTTACTACTAAAACCGTTAGTTAAGGAATTTTGTAAAAGCATTTAAAATGTGATTTCAGAGGTTTGGCAGCAAATGCTGAACATAAATCATGATGTAGATTGTTGAGGATGTCAGAGAAGGAGCTGACGTCACTGCTGATCATTTCGGACCCCAAAGTTGCTGTTTTAAGAAGAAGTTAATAAGAACTCGCTAACCAAATTACACTGAACTAATATAGTTAGTTGTCCATCGTGTGAATCATCAAAACGTGCGCGCGAGAGAGAGAGTGCTACCTCCATGTCGCCAGTGTGGGCGGTGTCCCCGCGGCCCCCCCCGTGGGGATCTCGTGAGCGGGGGGGTTTCCAGGTCCTCTCCTGTGTGCTGCGGTTGTAGTAGTAATGCCTCCCGCTCGCGTCCCTGTGGGTCTCCCAGTCCCCCAGTATGTGCACGGGGGAGGAGGAGGGCACGGGGGGCAGGGAGGACTGAGAGAGCTTCAGCTCCTGCAGGTTGGCGTAGACAGGAGACGAGGAGTAGCCCTGTCCACTGGGGGACACTGTCTGAGGGACAGAGGGAGGGCAGTTAGGTCTCTAGAAGCAGGTCACTCCAGAAGCCAGTCAAGAATGATAAAAAAAATGGCATTTTAATACTTATGCATACGTGTGTGTCATGCAAACCAGAGTGTGAAACCTTCACAGTCAGGACCACAGAGGCACAGTTGCTGTGTATTTGATGTTTAGGGGCTTTACAAATGCAAACTGTCCCTGAACACTGAATGGGGTTTGGGAGCAATGCAGGAGTTTGGCCAAGGAATGTGGGATAATTGTGCTGCAGGAGGCCACGTCCCGCCAAGCCTGGCTGAAAGCGAGAGAAAGGGGGAAAGAAAAACAACGCAAGAAAGACATGAGAAAAAGAAATGAAAGATAGAGGAAACACACCATTAAGGTGAAGAGTAAACAATAAACATACCTGCATAAACTACAATTATTAGACATGTCCAATGGGAAGTAGGTCCCATGTTTAAGTCCAATATTTCCACACATGCATGTCTGGGCCCCAAATTCAAATTCAATGACTCAATTAAAGGCACTTTACTCAAGTTCAGATGCACTTCCCCAAACAGGAACACATTTGGTGCAATTACGCATCAATGGTTCCAAAATGATCACGAGTGAAAGGAAAATGGCCTTTTCCATTCAGAGGCATTTAACAATGCACTTGAAACCGAATGTCATTAATATGCAAGGAAGATCTGTTAGGAGAGAAACCACACCTCCTCTTCAGTTACAAACCCTACTGCACCGTGGCAGAACAGGTGTGAATACATTCAGAGCGAGTTGCGTCCGATTCTGCAGACTTCCGCCCACCAATCGGCAACCCGGGCGGCGTCAACACCACACCCAGCACTGGAGCTGTGAAGATTAGACTGAGGAGAGTAATGGTGACCAACATCACATGTGATCCGTGAAGAGCTGATTGTGCAGGTGACAAAATTTGCCACCTTATCCGCCTCGATACAAGCGTTGCAGTCGCCATGTCCATCAAAGGTAATTGTTCCCCACTAAGTGTGGTATAAACCCGCCTGACGTGCACAAGTGGCAAATATCAATTCAACATAAGAACACGTTGCCCTTTTTGCATATTACACTGACCGTCTGAAACGCGACGCTGATCTGCCACCATAAGAACTAAAGGGAGAGAAACGAAAGGGCCTAAAATGTTGCTGCCTGGCAACAGGAAGGAAGTGTGGGATAGGAGGAAGTGCTGCTGTGGCAACCAGCCATCACCCAGGGACCCTCTGACATCACTCAGCGCCTTCAGCAGCGTGTCCATCTGCACTTGGAGTCGTCGCGCTCATTCCGCCCAGGAGTGGGTTACCTCGCCATAGGACTAAATGCACATGAAAACCTTCATTGCCAACAAGGGACCGAGTCACATTAAGCAGCTGCACAGGGAATGTTGTGTTCACCAGTGACACTATAGGGTGTCATGAAAAGTTAAACCAGGTTATGAAAAGGAAATACAAGTTGTGTTTCAGAGCTAACGGGCAGCAGGAGGAACGACCCCGGCGGCCCGTTTGGGGCGCAAAGGAGCGTTTGTCAGAGGAGCCCTCGGATACCAGAAGTGTGGCGAGCAAGGGTGTAAAGCACACTGAAGCCAGAGCACCGAAACATCAACAGGTCCGTGAGGAGGAAGAGAGAGGGAGATGAGAGGGCCGAGGACCAGATAAGGGACGTCCGGGTCTGTCAGGACTAGCAGCCCCAGAGGACCCCACATCAGACGAGAAGAGAGGTTTCAGACGGCTCCGTATTAAAAAGAGCAAAAGCCTATTGTATTGTTTCTTTAACTTGGTCTATCTGATATGGTTCAGGGTCAGTCTCTCGCCGTGTCTCGCCGCGCATGTGCGTGTGTCAGTATTTGTTTATGTGTCTGGGAAATCGGAAACCAAAATGAAAGGCAGCCAGTGTCTGCTCAAAGGCCCTTAAGTGAGAGATGCGAGCTGTGCGTGAGAATGATTTGGTGAGTGACTGCGTCTGCGTATCTGGCAGTGAACAGAGAGACCTGAGACAGGGAGGATGTCCATAATCACAAACGGCCCCTTATCCCTTTCCATGGAAAAAGCCCTGGCCCAGGCATTTCTGGCAGGTGGCATTTTCGGAGAAGAAGGATGCATCTGAATCCAGACCGCTCCCACACGGAAACACATGGAGCTTCCTGTCATACTGAAACAACAACACAAGCTTTCATGGTGCGGACTCCAAGCGCAGTTCTTCAGTATACCAGATGACTCCTGAGTTCCAGTAGAGATTCCCGACCTTCCGTTTCTGATCTCCCTCCCTTCGCAGCCACACACAAGCTGCACGCTGTGCATTTCAATAGACATATCATGAGGTATTCTGTTTATTCCTGGTTTCCATAGACCTCATATATATTGTTTTTCTTGCCATAATCCATGAACACTTTGCTTATTGGTGTATCTTACAGCATGGATTACATGTAGGAACTACTTCATCTATCCATCAGTCAGAATCATTATATATCTATTCAATAATCAAGAGAAATGTTAACTAAGCATATACTAAGCTCACTCTGCTTTAACTTTTAATAAAGAAATCTCAGATAGGAAATGAACTCGGTCAGAAAGCCGTCTAGCGCTCTGCCCTGGGTATGTATTTACATAGAAAAGAAATGGCTACCTACACCTATTAACAAAGCTTTGATGATGCAACTTTAACGGCTCAGGCCCCCTGCTCCTGTCTCAGTGCTGCCGTCAGTCAAACGCCCCCCGGCACAGCAGGGCACGAGTGTACCCACCTCTGCTGGGTTCCTCACATATGCACCAACACACACACACACACACACACACAACTAATTATAGTAAACATACTTTGCTGACCCACAATTCATTCATAAATGATACTGGCCTGTGTATGTTGTGGCTGAAGAAAGTCATAAAGCCCAACACGTCTCATTTCTGTCTATACAAAAGCATTGGGCAGTTTCCTCAAATGACCACTAGGGGTCTATAAGCATCTACTGAAACTTCAATAGGAGGACTTGTATAAAGATGGTGACACAGTAGATTCCTCACCCCCCTAGCCCTCCCATGTACATGCACACACACATACGCACACGCGTGCACACACACGTGAACACGCACACATGCAGAACGAGAGACAGAACCAGGCCGTGTCCGTCTCCTTTTCATACTGTCGCTCCTTCTTCACCTCCGTCACAGCTATGGACGACCCGCTTATCCTACAGCTCCACACGACTGGCTAGTCACAGCACATTCACTCACATCCCCTACACCATGCACTCGACACCAACAACCCCACCCAACCACCCACACGGCCCAAACCCCTGTCAGCCTGAAGCACGTGTAGCTGGAGTTTTTGCTCTTATTAACCATGTTTGCACTATGGCTGATAGACATGCAATGGACCTTCAGGCCCCCAGGACAACAGATGAACATTAGTCACACACAGTAGGAGGGAGACAGTGGGGGGGGGGGGGGGATTTCTCAAAATCAATTGTCTTAAAATACACACATTAGAAAGACAGTGTATTTCAAAATGATTTCTACAAATAAATATCATATTAGCTAACTGAGTCCCATAGACATTGTGCAGTATTGTGATGGTGAAGGTGTGTGTGTGTGTGTGTGCTGGAAGGGGATGGATGCTGGAGACAGACTGCTGTATTGCTACACTGATTACTACCACATTAAAAATGCCCACGTGCAAAGAATAAAGCAGCAGAGACGAAATGTCATACGATACGTGTCAGCTGCCTCCCTCTTCAGCCTTCCCACTCGGACCAATGAAACGCAATTTTATTTGTAGTAACGCAGATACGCTTGTCCTGGCAGATTACTGGTTCCTAATCTGCACCAGCTCTAAATTAGGACGAGGTATCGGGAGCGTATATGCAGCAGCGCACAGTAGTCCGGCCACCAGATCGTTGGTCTAAATGACAGGAGGGGGTTTCCACAGCGAGCGCTCTCCTCATCGATCTACTGATGCGTTTAATACCTAGTGAGTTTGTACGCATTCATTCATTATTAAGAATAACATTTCACAAGCGTTTCAGTAGCTCATTGGTAAGCTGGGTGGTAATTGGCGGTCTGATCCTCATACATCCCTCAATTATACATGGGAGCAGAGCGCATGGCAGCAAGAGGTTGTAGGAACGCAAGTGCCCAAGACTGATAGTGCGTGTGTGCGTGCGTGCGTGCGTGCGTGCGTGCGTCCTGAGGGCAGCTAGCTTTGATGCTGAATCCAAATCCACTAGAGCAGAAGGTCCATCCCACCGTGAGTGCAAATCCCTTCTCTCTCATTGGCTCTCATGTGCCCCGCCCCCCCCCTCTTCAAAACCCCTCATTAATTATTCAGGTAGAACACAGAATTGCTGAGGGCTCTGCAGCGTACAGGCCTCCATCCTCCTCCTCACTTGGGACCCGCGACCCACATTCCCATCCAAAACGTTCTGCTATCATTTAGGCCGCACTTATGCATATAGGATATTTACTTTAATCATCCAGCATCGCATCAAATGCTGTTATAAAGACAGTAAGACCAGCGCCACCACCAACAAGCAAAGATCCTTTTAGTTGGGTCATTTTTTTGTCTCTTGTAGTTTGCTTGTAACCAATTGTAACACCTGCAAGAAAACTCAGTTTCCTGCAGTTTTGCCTCATGTAGCTTCGCTTCAAATTTCAGCCTATAGTAAATATGTGTTTGTTGATGTCAGCTGTACATTTTGTTTGTAAGTGCTCATTATGTGTGTCAGAAGTGCATAGAGCAGCATTCAGCAACAGCTGGGGCTACAATCCTACTCCTGACCTCTCTGACCTGTTAAATGACCCTTCAATACGGCCCAGGCCTTCAGCTGACTCACGGAGACTGTTCAGAGTGCCTGGCAGGGGCGGCGAGGGGGGCTATGGCCCACCAACCACCACAACTAACTGTTACCACACAACAGAACCAGGGCACACGGACACACAGCCTGCAAAACGAACAGTTTCTCAGACACCACAGACAGAGCAGTGTGTCCTCTCTCTTTGTAGCCATATCCACAGACCAATACAAGGGGCTCATAAGAACATGCTGGTGGGTGTGGCTGGGAGTCAGGGGGCGGAGTCAGGCACCCTCAACCCAAGTGCCTCAGCTCTCTCAGTGGGCGCAACAGAGAACCACACCCACAACAGCTACATGCTAATGCCACACAGGGCAGCTGAGCAACTGAATATATTAAATGATGCTGGGCTCAATATTAAATCAAAAAAGTATTTGGCAAGCTTAATTTCACTCATTTGAGTGATGTTACATCTCCACAAGATAGCAGTGTATGATTTCAGCCTACGATTCTTCAAATTTCACATATTCCCACTCAACACTAATAAAACAAGGGGAAAACAGGATATAGAGATAGATCTGCTTTCATGTCCATGCTCAGTCCTCTATACTGGAGTGTGTGTGTGCGCATGTGTGTGCGGGCTCAATGTCCCTAAACTTTACAATAATAAACTGTGTTTCTCTAATGTTACACATCGGTGATTCCGCAGGGTAGAGCATTTCATTAGTTTATATAGCAGCACTTTTGGCTTTGAAGTTCATTCCTAACCAAATGCACGCACACCCACACACCAAACACAACACACACACTCCTTAGCACAATATCAGCCATGATTAAGCTACAATAAATATTGTACTACTATTGCTGACAGCAGTAAAACAACTGGTGTGTGTGTTTAAAGTCTGAGCATGCCACAGTGGGCAGTGTGCTTGGGGAACACAAACAAGACTACATGACCATGTCTGTACATCAATACAACTATTAAAAACACACGTAGACAAGCGTATGGGCAAATACACACATATACACACACACACACACACACATGGAAATATGCTTCGTCTTGGGTACTTACATCCAACGAAAATAATAACGCTTCGGTGACCTCCAGAAAGGACAGAACCATTGACTCCACATTCTAGGGTGGAGGTGTACAGCTTGTGTGTCTATAACACAACACTAAAAGGAGACAACAGCTCTTGGTACCAACCAGACAATGGCTATTCAGCCAGGCCTGCTCAGAGCTTCAGAACAACTCACAATGACAAGGGTGGTGATGGCCAGGGGACAGGCAGGGTTATGAGAAATGGTCACACACCACACGGGATGCCGGGGGTACCGGAATGACTCCGAACAATTAATTTGCTCTTAACAGAGCACCAGAGTAAGATATATGTGCTTAGCAAACGTCGTCCATGATTGTACCGAGTGAACATGTAGCATGGGTCTTACAAACAGAATACAGTGTCAGCATTCTCTCACTCCCTCGCGCTCTCTAAACACACACACACACACACTAAGACTTGAGTCATGGTCTCATCGGCAGAGTGCTGCTGGAGACCACAGCGACGTCACGTTCCCTATTCTCACTGTTAGCAGAGGCTCAGCGCTCGGTGCGTTTCTGAAATGCGTGTGACATCATCCCTTTCCCTTCTACATTCTACAGTGTGTTTAGCAGACGTCCAGAACACAGACAGGCTCGCTTTTCAAACGCGCATGACTCACAGAAGCCAAGAGTTCACGTGCGCCGCAGCGCCAGCGTGCCAGCTAGCCCCCGCCGCCTCGCTGGGGCCGAGGAGCGGACGCACCACCGCCACATGGCACCAACCAGGGGGGGGTGTTGGGGTTTGCTGGGTGAGTACAAAGAAACAGAAAGAAATCAAGAAAAAGATGTCTGCCAACCCAAAGCCTGAGTGAGGCAGGCAGATGCAGCTCAGAGTTCAGAGGGATCATCATAATAGCCATATTTAGCACCAGGAGAGTTCACTTTAAATAGGCTCAGTCATTAGGACACGGTCCCTAAACGTTTAGTGCTGGGGGGAGGCTGAGAGCGAGAGTGGTTATGAGAGCGAGGGAGAGAGAGAAAGAGACTAGGGGAGGTAGAGAAGACTGGGATTGCAGAGTTCTGGGGGTCCGACATCCATTTCAATGATGTCAAAGGTCATGGCACCAAAGGTCACCAGAGTTGCAGTTCACACGCTCCAGAGACGGTGGGCACTATTTGATCACCTGCAGAGCATGCGAAGAAGCTGCGTGTGAAGGGAAAATCCTCCCAAACATCAACCATCTGACAGAGGTGAAGGTGTCAGGCTAGACGAGGTTTATGTTGTTTACTTAAAAACAAACAAAAATGTCCGACCATGAAAAACAAATGGTAAAATGGTGACTTGTCTGGTAAAGGGTAAAATTATGGAGATTATGGGTATGAATGCATATAATTTGTGCAATCCCCAGACCAGAGGTGGCCTGCTATTTGAAAACAAAAGGAAGAGTGCTATTTCTGTGTTGTTCTGACAGCCAAAGAAATGTCCAAAAATTACACATCATTATCAAAAGCACCATCCTTTAAACACCATTGTAACAAAAATCCATCAGCATTTCTACTTTATTCACAACAAAGGACAACAATGTCAGACCCCCCCCCCACCACACACACCATGGAACGACCAGCACTCCACATAAGACACACAGCAGGATACATGCGGCAGAATTCAAACTGTTCTTTTCCAAAAGTCTGAAACAGTAGTGCAAGGAACAGTGAGCCATTTAGCATTTCTTAAAAAGTCAAGATCTGCAGTAGATCGGTTCAGTGACACGCTGCAAACCTTTTGGTTACCGTGTCAACTGCAACTGCTTTACAACAGACACCTTTTCTCTAGTTCCAGACAGCCTAAACACAATTACTGATTAACTGAATCATACAGATCATACACATCATACTCGTATATAGTACAATACCTAAAATATCACACATGCTACCAAATTCTTATGTAGCTTTTATTTTGGGGCTTATGTGCCGTTTCTAAGAACTGAATCGATTCTTAAGCTTCTTAAGTATGGATCTGTTTATTGGAATCCTTCCTGCATTCCTGATCCCTGCTTGGATTCCTCCAGAATGCACTCACTACATCCCAGAATTCATGGCACCCTCCTGCACCATTTCACTCTCCCTTCAATACACAGACTGAGTGTGACCAAATACCGACCCGTTGTCACAGTTGACCGCAAGTGTGTTTGCATGTCCACACACACACACACACACACACACACATTTATCACCTCCTCCAGAAGACACTGACAGGACAGATGAGATCTGTGATCTGCCAGTGGTGTGCATAGCTTGCATCAAACTCACTCAGTCACTCCCCTCAGCCAATCGCACGCTGAGCTAAGCGACACTCGTTAATTGGTACAGTGTGTATGAGCGGGGGGAGCTACAGAGCAATCTGGGATGGTTCGTTCTGTCTGAAGTGTTATGAATGCACACATGCAAAACACACGAAGAATGACGGGCGTTAATCTATGCTAATGAAAAAGCGATTTTAAATAGAAGCAGCAAAGATAAGAGGCCCAAGATTGGCATCGTTTGCATGCATGTGCATGAGGGAGCCAGGCTGACCTCCTAGTTATTATTCGCCTCTAATAAAACATCTATACTTTCAAAACCCCCTCCTCCTCAGTCTCTTGTGTGATCCCCATGGTGACAGCCAGGCAGACACGCCAGGCTTGCATAAGCACTCTCCACCATTTTATTCATTGTGTGAAGAAAGGACAACTCAAGCACAAAAAGCAGCTCATCTGCAAACAGCTGGCTGCCATTCGGTGTGCTGCCTTTCAGCGTCCCTGTGTGCTGCCTTTCAGCGTCCCAGTGTGCTGCCTTTCAGCGTCCCAGTGTGCTGCCTTTCAGCGTCCCAGTGTGCTGCCTTTCAGCGTCCCAGTGTGCTGCCTTTCAGCGTCCCAGTGTGCTGCCTTTCAGCGTCCCAGTGTGCTGCCTTTCAGCGTCCCAGTGTGCTGCCTTTCAGCGTCCCCAGTGTGCTGCCTTTCAGCGTCCCAGTGTGCTGCCTTTCAGCGTCCCAGTGTGCTGCCTTTCAGCGTCCCAGTGTGCTGCCTTTCAGCGTCCCCAGTGTGCTGCCTTTCAGCGTCCCAGTGTGCTGCCTTTCAGCGTCCCAGTGTGCTGCCTTTCAGCGTCCCAGTGTGCTGCCTTTCAGCGTCCCAGTGTGCTGCCTACTCTGAAGAAGGTACTGATTGATTTGCAGATTTTTCTTCAAGGTGATTACCTGGAGTCCCCTCCAGGAGAAACCAGTCTTCTTCACATATTTCAAAATTTCATCTAAGCAAATATCGAGCACTGTGGGTGAGAGAGTGTTTTAAGGTTGAGAGACTCCCAGAAACCAGCTCCCCCTTTATAGTCTCTTGGAGCGATCATGTTTACAACATGACTGTACTGGACTCTCACACACGTGGACATGGAGAAAGAAAAATCCAAACAAATAAGATGGAAAGAGAAGCAGGCGGCCGGCGCTGCAGACTGAGAGCGTATTCAGTCGCAGACAGGACGTGAGGTCACAAATGGAGAACAAGGAACAGACCCAGACAGGAAATGAGGGGAGAGCAAAGGCAGCGTCTGGGGCAGAGGTGATAAACACGGAGTCAACCACCACCAAGAATTAAGCAATACCCAATGTTCATTACGCACACTTAATACGCCACGATTTCTGTCAGATTATGCCAAATTCATTCGACACAGTGTATTGCATTCGATTACTGGAGATGAATCCTGCGTTTAACAAATGGTTCAATCTTTTTTATACTCAGGAGTACAAAGTCACAGAAATGGAGTGATTTTGGCTATAAAGACAGATGCAGGTCATTTAGCTCGCTGCTATGTGAAGTGTATCCTAGCCCCAACCATAGCCATCATTCTAGTTCCCCCTCAGGCTGAGTGGAGAAAGATGGACAATGGAAGGATGGAATATAAAGATGGAGTGGGAGGAAGTAAAAGGTCAAGCATTCTTTAACCCATGAGACAAGCAGAACATGGAACACTATGCAAGTGTGTGGTCACCTACAACTACCTCAGGACTGCTAATGCCCTATAAGCTTGAAACGCGAGGGAGGGCAGAGAGTCCTTGGAACACAGTGCACACCGGCTACATGTGGTGCTAATATAAAGAAAGGGAACACACCAAGGGAATGTGCACGTGATCTTAAGAAACAGACATTCCAGTTTGCACATCAGTGTCCAAAATCCTCATTCCCTCCACTTTCTCTCGGACATTCTTCTGTCTCATTCACCACACTCTATAAAGGACGCGCTGTATATAATGTGAGTATTTAAACTCTTTGTTTGGCTGACACCAAGAGAAGCGTCGCTGCCTTTCTTTCCGATCATTCATTAGCTCTCTAACCCGTGAGGCGGGTGATGGAGGCCTGCTCCACAGAACGTAACTAAACATTGTGGCCATCTCAAAGGCAAAAACGCAGGGGCAAAACAGCTCTTTGAGTGTTTGGACTGGCAGAAGCCTTCAGACCCCCTGTGTGCTGGCATAAAGGGGGCATTTTAGGGGCGGCCAGTGCCTGCTGGCACAAAACAGTCATCTCTTTCTGTCAGACGTGGAGAGGGTAGCGCCCGGCGCCCGAGCACACAAGGCAAAGAGAAGCAGATTAGCACCCTCTCAATATAGCAGATGAGGAGAGGGGGAGGAGCATGAGACATGGAGGACAGGAGAGGGTGAGGAGCATGAGACATGGAGGACAGGAGAGGGTGAGGAGCATGAGACATGGAGGACAGGAGAGGGGGAGGAGCATGAGACATGGAGGACAGGAGAGGGGGAGGAGGGCTGGGGGTGAAGAAAGGGGTTGGATGGAGATCCTCCCCGATGGCTGACTATAGTACACTCTTCTTTTAAGATCTCTGAACACAGCATTGAGGCACAAGGCAGAACCCAAATATGTCCACAAAGGACAGAATGGACCTCAAGCACGTGTCCTAGTGCAACTGGTTAAAAATATACACAGTGTCACATGACAAAACACTGCTAACAGACATATAATGCTACCTATGTGTGTTGTGTGTGTGTGCCTTTAATCCAGGTTCAGGAGATCTACCCACTAACTCCCTCTTTCACACACAGATACAATAAGATTAGCGAGGGGCAAGAGGTTTTGCACACATGCATGCTCACACACACACACACACACTCCCAGCATGTAACAAGTGTGCAAAACCCAGTGCACGGGCTGCAGAGGCACCAGGGCGTGTGCATGGCCGCACCGTGACCCAAGCGTGGCAGGACGCGCAGACACTAAATCTGCATTCCCACTCTGACACACTCCTCCTGTATGCCAAGAGAAAGTGCCTCAGCTGTAATGACTAAGAGGGAACTGAGAGTGGCTGGTCTTGCCAGCAACACCACCAAGCCGACGGCATGCCAGACGGCATCACACAACCCACAGTTCACATGAGCCGGGCTTCTTCAGAGCGGTGTGCATGTGTGCAAGGGGCTGTTGGTGGAACGGAGGGGGGGGCAGGAAGCTGTGTCCAGACGGCATACGGGGAACTAGCAAGAGCTCCTAGGAAGAGATGCAACTGGTAACGCGAAAAGCAGAAGTTCAGCAGCTGAACTCCCTAATCTTTAGGTGCACTATAGACTGCGGAAAAAAGGTTTAATATCAGATGTACCAGTGTATATCAGATGTATATCAGTGACCGCACAGAAAGGCCAACTAGTTCTGTTATTTGGGGTCTTGGTGTGTCCTGGGGATTCTACAGTTCAGGGTATGTTCTGCAGGTGACCACTACACAAGGTAAACCCCCAACAAGTCAAGTCAAATTTATTTATATAGCACTTTTTACGACATGTCACAACACAACACAGACCAGTGATGTTTCAGTGTCACGGATGGATATACTGTAACTGTTTACACATTCAAAAAGACACACACACACACACACACACACTCGGGGGCAATCTCTGGATGTCATTTATGATGGGCTGGGTTATAGTGCAGACCCCAGGAAAGCCCCATGCTGTGTTCAAGTGAGGAACACGGTTACATTCTGTTGTGGAGTTCAGGTGCTCGCTGCACAAGCTATCTAATGTAATCCACCATCCAGAAACACAGAAACAGCAACCCTGAAGACAGGAACTGGGCTCACAGCATAGCGCCCATGTGCTAGAACACAGGAGCAGAGGAAGGAGGAGGAGCATAAACTTCTCCACCCAGAAAAATAGAAAAACAAATTTGGAATCCAGCCTGTAAAACCGAAAGCTAGACGGTCTCGTGGCAATCCGTCTCGCACCCACACCAGGTACACAAGGGGCAGGCGGCTGGGGGCTACAGGAAGTGCAGTCTGTCTGCACATACAAAATGCTTCCTGTGTTCATCACTCGCTAAGGCCCAGGTGCCCACATCTGGTCACAGACGCAGCGGGCTAGAACACTGCCATACAAGGGCCAGCATGGGTGCTCCTTACCTCAGTCATCCCAGCAGCCTTCAGCTTTCAAAGAGAAGGACAAATCAGGTGTCCATCATGTCCAGTGGAGTGGGAGACCAAGCAGCCCGTAACCTTTATTAGCCTTTAGGCCTCAAGGAACAAGGAGCCATCTCCATGGTGACAATTATGTTCTATTCCATTAGGAAACCCAGATGATATTATCCAATCCCAAACAAGGACAAAAAGTGGCCTTGTGCTTGGCCTTCCTGTGGTACACACCCACTGAGAGGTGTTGACAACAATCCAATGGTATATTTAGAACAGAGCATTTCAATTGGGGTTTGAAAAGGTGAAGTATGTGTCCATTGTCCCATGTTGACAGTTGTGTCCTGAATCAACTGTTTTGGATTCTTTAAACCTGGATTATTAAGTATGCGCAACAGTACTGTGCACATTTTTAATTTTTACATTTTCGAAAATATTTTTTCCGTTTTCCATCACCTGTCAGTTGTAAAAGCCTATGGTTGTAAGTTGCACTGTGTACGCCTACACTGTGAGAAAGTTCGACTTGATTTCATAGTACAATATTCCAAATTCCTCTCATCAGCCACAGTCAGGGTGTGTTTGCATGCATGAGAGGCAGCATGCAGCCCTCTGGAAGCATCGGGACGCTCATGACCGTGCCGGACTGGACCGTTCCAGCACGGCAGAGTGGACAGATGCTTCCGGATCATTCCGCACAGGCCTGCTGTCACCCATTGTCCTGGGCCCATTGGCTCTGTAGGCCCGAGGGGCGGTACGTTTGCCCCAACAAAAGCAGCCGTCCGCTCTAGAAGAACCTTCCGCTCCCTCCCACTGCATTCACGCGAACGCGGCGGCCCCGGGCCCAACCCACCACCAGCCGGGGAGAGCAGGGTGGCTGTGAAGTGGTTCCCTCTGTGGAGGAGCAGGAGGAATGCTGACCCAGAACACACTTCAAACCCCAGACAAGCGTGAGAATGCATGAGTAAGCAAAGCCTTAATTACACTGCACTACACCAGACTAAAGATGTGCTGCTGTTGCCATGCGGGTGACATACATACAGAGGCAGTAAAGACTGCGGTAGCTGCTCTCAGCTGAACCAAGATTTAGCACTGAATGTTAAGTAAGGGTAAGCACACACACACAGTGTCACATTTTCTTTTGCACAAACACACATGATGTAATCACTCCACATGCATCTGCAAGGCTGAATGCATCAGCCATCACCTACAGAGTGACAAAGCTGATCATACATGTGCACATGCACAGAGAGAGAGATTGGGAGAGAGAGAGAGGAGGGGGTGAAATAGGGAGGGAAGCACTGTGCAAGAAACCCTGTGTCTCATAGCAACAGTGGGGGAAAATGCTATTCACTAATTCATCAATGATGTCATATCTGCTCAACACAAACGCAGGCACCACAATCGATTTATTCTTTAACACACCTGATGTAATCATTCCATGTGCAAGGCTGAATGGATCATTAGCTAGAATATAGCAATCACCAAGTGTCAAGCCTAATCTCACGCACACACACACACACACACACACATTAGGGGCACTATATGAAACAACAAGAAATAAGGGTTAGGATACACATAAGGGTTAGAAAACTCTGGCCTCTGTGCACATGCATGGCTCAAATGGTCACAATGCATGTGTGTCTCTATGCATGTCATCTCTACGTTTACTACAGTGAGGAAGAAAAAAAACTTTTGGAAAACAGATGTGAAACCAGAGATTCACAGACACACACACACACACACACACAGAGGGAGAGATAAAGCATGTGTAAGGGGGAAGGAGAACAAGAGAGTGAGAAGTAGGGAGATCTCTTCAGTAAAGGAGTCAATATTAGATTAGGACAAGGAGTGCTTTCCTCTCATCCAAGCTGAGCAAACCTTTATTGAGTTCTCTGACTGGTCCAGAGTGTGTGTGTGTGTGTGTGTGTGTGTGTGTGGGAATGAAAGGAATGCTCAGGAGAAAAAGCAGGGGCCTCTTTTACACTCTGCATAAGAAAAGAGATCTAGAACTCCGAGTGGCCCAAAATGAGAAGCAGCCATTTTGTTTTGCCCCCAAAATTCCACAATCAGCAGTTAAGGCAGTTATGTTGGGCCGGAGACGAGGAACATGGTGCAGTTATAAGGTCTAAATGAATTAAATAATTAAAGTAGTAATAATTAAATACAGACTATAAAATACAATGCATGTCACTACCAGTTAAATCACACACACACGCAACGAGAGTAAACAAGCAAAGACAAACACTTGAAGAATACAAAGTCCGTGTTTCCGCACAGCCGTTTACGTAAGGCCAGTGTGGACCCCTCGGGGGTCGTTAGCTGGGCTCCTGTATGCCACATACATCTGAGGAGTGGGAGAAAACTCCGGAAAGCTGCACATACTGGGCAGTTCGATAGAATTAGGAGTGCGACTGGTACATCTGCAAAGCTGGAGCTGAAGGCTAAGCATAAGCCAAAGCCCCACGTCCATCATCATCATCATCATCATCACCACCACCACCACCACCACCCAGGGAGAGGTGAAGAGCTTTACAAGCCAATCCCATAAGAACACAGGCATCACTGTGGGGGGGAGGGGGGGGTGCGCACACAAGTGTGTGAGAGAGAGAGAGAGAGAGACGTGGGTCTGTGAGTGAGTTAGCGAGTGTGAGTGCATGGAGAGACAGACAGATAACTGCATTTCAAACCTGGCAGGATGAAGGTTTTGAGGGAGACAGAGTTACTGACGTGTGCCTAGATGCATGTGTGACAGGCACAGTCTAGCAGTGACAAATCCCTGGCAGCAGGACACACTGTTCTGGCCCTACCGAGTGTTTGCTGCTGAGCCTGAACACACAGGTCTGTCTCCTGTGTGAAGCCCCACACACATGGTCATTCATGCACTTTGCTTACAAAGCTTATACTAGCACCTCTAACTGAAACATTGTTTCCCTGGAAACCTTGTGTACTGAACGATCTTCAGTACTCGTATATGTGCTGAAGCCATTGGACTGGAAGAAGACACGCTTACTGTCCTTTTCAATTAAGTTAATCTGGTATCGGCAGATCCCAGGGCACTCTAGCGTCACCTTCTCTCTCCGTCACACACACACACACACACACACACACACACACGGTGGGGGATGTAGGGGACAACAGCCTGATATGACCCACTTTCTAGTCTCCCACAACCCCCTTTGTTTTGTCCACAAACTCCCTACAAAGAGGCAGAGACTGGGAGACAAACAGAGACAGACAGAGACAGAGAGGACTAAACACTGCATGTCTCTTTCATGGAATAAATGACAAAGCCTTAACACTTTATACAATTAAGCACATGTCTTCCATGTTTCTCCCACGGGTTCCATTTTTAGCATAATCCATTAGGTTAGGCAGAATTAGCATACAGCAGAAGGACAAGAGCAGGTGTGGGTGCTCCCTGCATTCCCTTAACAACCAATCATCTTTCAGTTTGATACTCAGAATTCCAAAGGATAAGAAGACGATGATGTACCCGACCAGTCTGCGTTTGCCTCAGGTGTACATTGGGGTTGTGTGAGACGGGTTCTTTTACGCTCTCTCTTAGAAATAGTGTGTAATGAAATGTAAAACAATGTGAAAACATCATGTCTATGCAAACTTTCAGTCTCTGCAGGTTTGCCACAAACCTGTATGTCCTCCGTGTGTGTGTGAGAAAGCAGTGTGAATGCAGTCCCTTCTGAATCAGTACCAGGCCAAACGGAATAGAGGAGAGTGTCATGAGTGTGTGGAGTACACCACAGGAGTAAAGGCAGCAGTGGTGAGGGAGACAGCATGCGAGAGACAGCAAGACAGAGAGAGAGAGAGAGAGAGTGGGGGAGGGGCGGCAGCGAGTGACAGCAGGAGAGTGAGATTGAAAGAGTGTGTCAGATAGAGTGAGAGAGGGATGAAGTGATGAAGAGACGTCGCAGCAATGGCTGGAGTCACACAGCTACCAGCTGAACGGGTGGAGGCAGAGTGGCGGAGGGAGGCTCTCACCTGCGTGTGCTCCGTCGAGCTGCTGCTGAGCTCGTCTCCCGACTCAGAGTCGTTCCGCAATTTCTCCAACCCTTCTCCGGGGGAGGACGCATCTGTATCCAACGGCAACCCTCCCTGGGGCTTTCCCCGGCAACCCGGCTCCTTGGGAGGCGACTCGGGCCGGGCGCGTGCCAGCAGCGAGTTGCCATGGTGATGATTGTGATGGTTGTTGTTAAGGAGCGTGAGCTCGGCGAGCACGTCCTTCATGGCCGGGTTCTGATTGGAGTCCCGCGTCAGCGAGGGCGGGGTCAGTTGCCCCGGCAAGGGGGAGGGCGTGGTGCTGGGGGGAGGACGGCCGAAGCTGAGCATGTCCGGCGGAGCGCGCTGATGGACGGCGTCGGCGACCGACGGGCACTGGCCGATGTGCAGGAGCGCGGGCGGCTTGGCGCGGGGGCGGGGGGCGGGAGGAGCGCCCGCTTCACCTCCCGCACGTACTGGGCGGGCACGTAGAAGGCCTTGCTGCCCGCCTCCCCACGCACCTGCCACCAGTCGCCGTTGGTTTTCCTCAGCAGCGTGTAGCACTCGCCCTGGCGGATGGAGACCAGTCGGTCTTTGGCTTTGTACTCGTAGTCGTACTCCACCTCCACGTAGACCTGCCCCGGCACCACCACCAGCTCCCCGCCAGCCTCCTCGGACATGACCGGCAGCGTGCGGGCTCGTGGGTATTCAGAACACGCCGGCCGCAAGGTCCTGCATCCCCGGTGGCGATGTGTGCAGAAGACCCTGTGGGAGGAAGAGAGTCACCAGGCTTAGCTGCACCTCTCAAACAGCCTCACAGCTGCAGGCAGAATTATGGGTCACTGTAAATGATCCTTAGGTCACAGGTGGCAGAACACAGAAGTGGATGATTTCCATGATGCAAAAATGCAGACATACGTACACACATGCAGATGCGTCTCAAATGCGAACAGGCAGTGTACCTGTACCCACAAGCACTGAGGTTATCAGCATGGTAACACAATCATGCGTGAGGACACCATGGCAACAAGCCTATCAGTAACTCAGTGATCCAATTACAATGACAGGACTCTAAGATACACAGACACACACAGACAGACAGACAGACAGACAGACAGACAGACAGACAGAGAGAGAGAGAAGAATGGATCCAAGTGACATTTTCCAGAGCATAGCTCAAAGCATTGTGGTCCATCTCTCCATCTCACATTCCCTCCCCCCAGAGTTCAATAACCGATCTAACCAACATTGCAATGCAAACAACGGTAACAGTTTAAATCACTTTACTGCACTGCCCTGTAATCCATTCAGAATATCAGCACTGGTAACCAGAGCCACAAAGACCTTGGTCAGCTGAGCATTACATATACACGGGCGCACATTCCCATTGGGATGTGCGGATGACTGACTGAAGCAGCAGCAGCAGGGACAGGGCCCCACGCCCTCCCGCACGGACGGGACAACAGGAGCCTTCTGGACTCCAGACCCATTCTACCATTTCTCCAGACCATTGTCCACTAAGGCGCGAGGCGATCAGGTGTGGGCGCCCTCTGGACCGCCAACCAGTGTTCCCACTCTGTGTCCTGCTCCCTGTGGATTGGCTGCTGACAAGTGAATGGAAATAGCAACAAGTGTGTGTTTGTGTGTGTGTGTGTGTGTGCGATGCCACGTGTCCTGAAGCAGGATGCCGGACGTGTGCTTGACATGAAGCACTGCAGCACTAATCTTAGATATGGAGACAGCGTGTGCGCGATGCGGAGCTAAAAGAAGCTGGCTGGCCGAGTCTGGATGTAACAAAATACTGACACGAGACACACGCGTGTGAGAGAGAACCTCACTGTAAGCCAGCGCTGTGCTTTTAATCCACAACTATAAAGACAGCAGATTAAACAAGTCTGTCACCTGTTGATTTGGGGCCGTTTAAGTGTGTGCAGATTCGCAGGAAACAGGGGTCAGGTGTCAGGGACTAGGGCCGCGAGTGGCCAGCAGAACCAAGCGTCCAACCACAACCAAATGTCTACCTGGTTCTCAATCATACACATAACATGTTAACGTATCAGCAACTAATGCACACTGCACACTTCAGACTTGTGTGATTAGGGCTCCCGTCTGTCTTTGACTGTTCATATCATGTTTGTGAGTGAACCCGTATCTGAGGTCACTGTGAACAGACTCGCACGCATTCACGTCATCAAGTACCTCAGTGAAGCGGAGAGATGATTGGCACAGGCCTTGGTGTGTATGTGGGCATGTGGGGTGGAGACCGTGTGCAGACGCTGCCGTGCAGACGGGGGAAGGGAGGAGAGCACCTTTGCGGAAAAGTGTGAGGTTAAAAAAGTAGATAAATGAAATAAATTCCGAGTAATTATCTGAGCTGGAACAGACGTGCAGACTCTTAATGTGAAAATGATTTGAAAATCTCAGACGCCTGTATTCAAACTGCTTAAAACAAACAATATCCTCAGATCTCTGTTACGTGTATGCAAAGTAATAATGCTAATCACATCTAGGCCACTTTTACCCTGATGTGTGAACACGGTTTGGGCTACATCATGGGATCAAATGCAAATGCCTTTAACACTAGTGCAACATCACGCCACTGCTGCTGGTGATAACACTGTATTATAGAACTGTCTGTGCTCTGCATCGCATCTGTTTAGTCTGTCTGTTTAGTTCCCTCCCACACACACGCGCACTCATGCGTGCACACACACAGAACTATGGCTACACAAAGGATCATACTGCAACTATTAGAAGTGCAATGGGACAAACTGGTGAACCATCCAGTTGCAGCCCATCCCCCACTCAGAACTGGTCGGTCTTTGACCGCTCCACTCAGAACTGGTCGGTCTTTAACTGAGATTGCACATCCCACAAAAGAACACAGACTGCTGTAAACCACTAAACTGCATTCAGTAAAACCTCAGTAAAGTGTCCTCCTCCATTCAGGACAACCTCAGTAAAGTGTCCTGCTCCATCCAAACATCAACACGTGGAGAGTCTTCTGGGCAGCAAGCTAACTTTAGCCCTTGTTAAAGTGTGCGGACATGTGAAACCCCAAATGTGCGCAAACACAAGAGGGTGCGTAGCAAGGGGGTGAAGCACATCACCGTGGTGATGGACGACAGAGGAAGTCAGACGAGGACATGGTTTCCTGTCCTAGCGAAAACGGATCATCCGATCACCCAGTTGGAGTTGTCAACGTCTGGAAGGATTACAGTATCATATTCACGGGATGCTGATGACTAAATCTGGTGACACAGGATTCCTACATGGTCGCTGCTCATCTCTGTGCCGCCTCCTGGACAACGCCTGTGTGACAACTGGCTGTCTGATCCACCGGACGCATACACACATTTTTCCGGATAGATGTAGACAAAACAACCAGCTATTGAGAAGGCAAATGGTAGACATCCATACTATAATATGAAGGCCTCAGAAAATATGGCTTGTTTCTATTCAGAGTGTAACTTCAGAGTCGCACAAGAGTTCTGGCGACAGAGTAAGGCTCGAACTTGACATATTCCTACCTAGGCTGAGTCTGACATTCTAATAGTTTTAGAATGTAGATTTGAAGGACAGCATTTAGGCTCTCTGCAGTGCTGTGTCTTCATCTGTCACTCACTCACCCACCCAGACACCCCACCACCCCCTCCACCCAGACAACGCACATCTCCCCGGTGACAATGTCACAATTCAAGTGCAAATCAAGCACAGTGTGAGATTCCAGCACACAAGAGAACAGGGAGTCAAGCAGAGCTTATGGGAGATGTTAAGAAAGCCGACTGGAGATTTCTGTGAGAAGTTATCAGGGTCATGGAGGCAGAGACCATGGGCAGGTACTTTTCAATCTGAACCATTTTGGTCATGAAACAAGAAAATAAACATCATTTAGATTCGATGGCTACACCACAGAAAGCAAATTCTGCAGAGTTACACTTCAGCGAATACCCATGACGTGCTTTCCCACCTAAGTGTCAAGACCCATCAACCGTCTGTCACCTCAATAGACGACAACATAAGGGCCATCTAGGAGACCACACCTTTATTCACCCTTCTATACACCCCTCGCCCCCAGACCCAAGATCAGCTACTGATGATCGTCAGCTTCTATCACCAAACTGTCTGACGGGGAGGCAGGTCTCTATTTAAATAAACAAACAGCCTAATTCAGTCAAATGACGGAAAAAGCAGGTATTTCACTCAGCCATATGTCTCCCATTCTGGGATTTAAATTGGGGCCCAGAGTGGAGGCTCCATAAAAAGGAAGCACATGGAAGGCGGATGAGCACCGGGGCCCTCGAACCACAGCACACAGAAAACCGCCTCACACCACTTGTTTGTGTGTGTGTGTGGGCCACCAAGATGACTTACAGCCCTGCAGAAACATACTCACTTTAAAGCTGAGCATTACAGAGCCAGAAACGCAAAAGGACTGAGTTCAGAGAGCCCAGCTCACACATATGTTGCGTAAATGTTACAGAGACTAAAGTGTGATATTCTGCCATGGTCATCTGCTGGTAAACCTTAGAGAGAGAATATTGTGGAGGACTTAGTGACTGTCACACATACATGTATGTATGTAGTAAAATAACTATGCACAATGCATCAGCAGGATGCTTTAGGCTGGCTTTAGACGTTGGTATTGTTTCCCTAAACATCACATTGTCAAGTGTTTTTAGTTCAGATGATAGTTCAGTGATAGTCTTCCAGAGGCCTACAGTGGGCACAGTCATCTACCACACAGTACGTCACGGATGGTGCGTGGATCAGTTCAGGACCCAACAAAGAAATACTATCACAGCCATACTGCCTGGGAGAAGATAGGACAGGACCATGCTGTTGAACACTGCCGTAATCTATAATGTTAGATTGATATAGTCTAATGCTAAATCTGGATGTTCAATGCCATTTGATGTTAAATGTCACCACAGTAGCTGATGGAGAGTTTCAGATCACAGTACTCACATCGTAGTGCACTGACCAGTAAGTGTAACGATTTTCACAAATCTACTGCATTGGACCATTAGAAAGATTCTCAAACATTCCAGTCAATCAAGATGAAGCATCACCAATGCAGAGTGTGAAATCGTACCGTGATGTTGAGTTCATATAATGACCTTCCAGATGTAAGCAAGTTATGCATAATGTACTTTGGGTAGGTTGTCACCTTTTGAGAAGGATTTTATTTCCAAAAACATTCTCCCAGTCACATGATCATAAAGCCTCTGTATAACTCAGGTTGTGCGTTTTAAATTAAATGAAGTAGTCGATGCTGCTTAACCCATTTCCATCCGGCACAAACAAGCACAGTGGAAGACAAGCCTGCGTTTCTTAAAATAAACAGGATTGTTTTCTCCTGAGCGTAAACTACTGTGCATATACTCTGCAGCCCTAAGTGACTTGTGGATAAAACTGACTCTTGGATAACCCGGGAACAGCCCACCGCCAGCTCTAATGCGTGTCTTTGTTCCAGCGGTTCATTCAAAACAGCAGCAGAGAATATGGATGAACAAAACACGCAGGCGTGCAACCGAGATGGGCATCATGTGACTTCCATTACCGTCACATGTCATTTGCGTTGGCAATGTTATAGAATAAATCATAATGACTAATAGCGGGTGGCGCAAAAACGCAGTGCTCTTTTTCACCGAGTCCACCTGACTACGCTCCGAGGAGGAGGCAGAAGATGGATGTGTGTATATATATGTGTGTGTGTGTGTGTGTGTGTGTGTGTGTGTGTGAGGGGGGGTTACATGGTTCGTCCACAAGTCTGTGTTCCCGGGGTGGTTCGACCCAAAAGTTTACCTGAGCTCTTATTTGGAATAGTCTCAAAGAGGTAGCTCCGTCATTTGCATTCATAAACCTTGACTGCTGGATTAACAATGACAGAAAAGTAAACGTTTTTCATTCTATACAAGAGGGTAATTTTAACAGTGACTGGCTCTCTACACCAGCTGCCAATAGACTTCTCTGACCACACTGACGGAGTCAGCATATGGGTCTATTAATACAATAGACACTCGACACTCAGAACACTTTGCATATTATAGGTATCCACAGCTTTACACAAACTATTCTCTCTCGCGCTCTCTGCAACTTCACATTGTGCACAAATATTTGGATACAAAATCTTACAGCCCGGGAAAAAAAGAGAGTAGTATTGTTTTTTTTATGTATTACCTATTAACATTGAACACCGGCGTGAATTTTGCCGCAGGACTAAGGCAGGTCTTTAAGTGGAAGACCGTGGCTGAAGTGGTTAGCCGCAATGTAGCAGACCGCCACCGTGCAACAATTAATAGCAACCATGTAACTCTTTATTTAATAAACACTGCTCCCTTCAAACCAAAACACTGAAATGTAGAAACTATTCGTACTGACCTTGCGCTCGGGGATTCGGTGTTGTCAGGCCGGCTTGCTGCAGAGGGTTTGAAATAAAACTTTTATATGGCCGTTTGGCGGTTTCGAACACTTCCACTAGAACGTACTGCGCGCGGCTCCCAGCACGAAACACTACGCTGCCTCGTTCCCAGCCCGACGATGTGTAGGCGCGCGCATCAGCGTCAATCTGTACTGCCTCGCCTCCACCCCTTGTGCTCCAGCTAAGATGGGCTGTGCTACTGGTGACTGCGTTTATTACAGGCCCTCTCGCTGTGCGTACGCAGTCATCGACGTTACGTGCACTCAGCCTGGAGAAGGATGTCAGCGCTGGGCTACTGGGAAAGCACGAGCCTTCGTTATACTGGTTTTTAACTATTGATGTTCCCGCACGTGCATGGCCTCTAGACATGGAAACTGTAGTTTTTTTTCAGTGGTCAGTAGTTACGTAATGTTAAAGACGTAATTTTAAATGTTATTTTTTTAGTTTATGTAACTACCGCTATATATACGCTTTAATATGTAATTACGTTTGGATGTTTTAAACCTCTTGCGTAGTACAAAACTAGCGGTCTGATTAACAATGTAGAACAAGTGACCAGTTATGTAATAATTAGGAATGTGAGAATTTGTTGCACAATACTGCCACCGTCCGCTTATCTGATAGCAATGCGTCCGAGTGACATTTGGGAGGGATCTAGGCCGACTAGTCGTTTTATTACGCACACCCATTCTGTAGCTTTACCTAATAGTCTGTTATACGTTTTAGACTATTGAAAGTTTTAATTCACCGCTAGCTGAATGACTTTACTGGAGTCTTCTACCATGAATATAGTGGGTAAACCTTTAATGGCCTATCCTGAAAAACCTACTTTTGACCCAAAAAGCGAGTGTTAGCTATACATGCACTTGTAAATACTGTTAATGCAATTATATATATATATATATATATATATATATATATATACATACATACATACACACACACACACACACATATATATATATAGAGAGATAGATAGAGAGAGAGGCTTATACACACTAAACAAATGTTCAACTAGATATAACAAAAATATTTTTTAGTTTTTTCCATGTAGAGAACACGGATATCTCAGTGAGATCACCCAAAACTTAAAAGCGCAACATTGTTTGATATTTTTATTTGCATTTCATGTCAAGGGGTGAAAACTTGGCCTACAGTAAGCATTCAGAAGAAATATACACAGCAATTCAGTCCAGTCTATGATAACGCACACATTAGAGAGCTGACTGTACACACACCAAGTTCCCTCACCATTATTATAGGTACCATTATTGTCATTTATACCAAAACAACTAAAATTCTGATTCAGGACAAACAACATTGACCGTTTTCGTAAACAAAAGGTCTGCAGGTGAAACTTCAAAATAATTACAAAATTCAGCAATGAAAAACTCATCTAGTAATTTTGAGATGCTTTTACTCAGATTACAGTAAGTGAGGCTATCGACCGAGATGGTAGAATTAAAGTGCTTTTTAAAACACATAAGAAAACTGGACAAATACATATATTTAAAAAGAGGCCGGTCAAGTTTTTTGTTTGCGCTGACAATTTACCCTTAATTAACCATTTCCTTATGTATTACTGTTTAAGCTGCATTATGCTTGATCCATATTGCACTTATAAGGTAATTTGTATTAAAGTGATTCAGCCAGCATCCTGCTACAGGTGATGAAATTTACACAGGACAATCAACAAGGTTTGGGTGAAAGCTTCATCCAAGAGAGAACGCACTGCCAGTGCAAGGTGAACGGGCAAAATGTAGAAAACAAGCAAGAAATACAAAACTCATATCTATATTAAAACGGAAATAAATAAACCCACCTGCAAATACAATAAAATAAAAACATGGCAAACAACTATTACATAGACCCCACCCCAAAACTCAGCCTTAGTCTGATAAAGGTAGCAGTGTCATGCTGAATCAGGGGGAGGATAGTCAGATCTAGATATCCAGATCTATCCACCAGATCTATCCACCAAGGGAACAAATCTCATGACAGAATCATTTAATTCGCTTAGTTTTTTCAGGTGTGTGAGCCAAGCAAAACACCTCTTTGTGTATTCAAACCCTCGCCGACTTCATAAACCCTCAGAAGCTGGCGTAATTATAACTGAGAGCCAGATTTACGAAAAGCATTTAGTCATTTAGTACACATTGACATTGTCGGCCAGATTTCACGCTGATTTTGCACCTGCAAATATTCTGTGCCATCATGCCCAGTGTCCATGAGCCGCAGATTCGCCCAGTCTGTCACCATGTATCTTATGTGGCTACACAATGTTCACGGTGTAAAATAAGACAGCTTTTGAAAATGGCCCAAATTTTGGGTGATCCATCATAATATCTAACACGGAACAAAACAAGAGGTTATTTAAAGTTAATTCTGGACATTTCTGTAGTTGCTACATGCACATCGAAATACTGAGAATAGCTGTGTTTTCAGTGAAGTGAATCCCATAAACCACAGTTCTCTGTACTGCTGAGAATGTATACAATGAAGAATGCAATTCGGGACATGCAGAGGGCCTGGTTACTACCGGAGATAAAACTGGACATAAAATACCCCAACACTGCTTCCTCAGTGGGAAACTGCATTCAAAATGCACGAGAGGTATAATGCCTAAATTCATTAGTTAAAATGCTAACGCATTTCGTATCATTACATTAATATTAAATTAAATTATAATTAGACTGAATCAGTGATAGCCTATAAGGCGGTACGCCCAATCAACAGTGACAAATAGATGACGTGGGTAGTGACTGATTATTGACCTCTGCCTCAGCAATAGAGAAGAGAGCAGCAATATTCAGAACCGTAGCCTTCTAACCTCCCGACTATAAAAACAGCGATATCTGGATATCAGAACAGGTGATGTTTGATTTACAGGGACTGGAGTCTTTACATACATTTGTCTATGCTGATGTCACAATCAGTAATGATGCACATTAACCGATATGCTTTTGTACAGTGCTTTAAAATATACCTGTGGAGTCTCTACATGAAGCAGCGTCGTGTCCTTCTACAACACGTTTCCTATCTTTCTTCATTCCTTTTAGTCCATCCTTTTCACCACATGTAACTCTAATGCTTAATAACTTATTCCAATAAACAAAACCCAAGTTTTCTGATTATGTACACTCAGGCTGTAGTGTTCAACCTATCCATTCACCTGAAGTGGTTCAATTGGAACTAGTGAGTGGAAGCAAGAGAGACTAAGAGCATTTTCAAAACAAGTGGTGGGTCGCGTACAGAAATAAGGATGTATGAGCTTTTGTGTTCGTTTTTTTTTTTTTTTTTTTTTTTGGGGGGGGGGTTTGTTTTTTTTTTTTTTTGCTAATTTTTTTTTCCATTTCTTTTCCATTTTCAAGTTTTCATTCTCTGTAAAGGTTAAAGATACATTCAGCTTGGCACATTGAGGACTAGTATGATTGGACATGAACAGAAATCTATTGTGTTTCAGAGTGAAACTACACTCTACTTAAATAGAAGTGATTTCACTATTTTATTAGTGTTTTTTGTGTCTAAAAGTGGAGATGGATTTCTAAAGGCATGAGCAGAGGAAACATCTGTACAGCTCATGTGGGAATTTTTCATACATATATATACGTATATTCAAATATATATATATAACTGTAGGTATTAGGGTTCCTGAACTTTCCAGTGTTGTAGGGGCAGTTCAGCTCTTCTCCATAGTAATTTCATCTAGAGAACTTACAGTCCTCAATCCCTATAAAAGGAAAGGAACACAAAGAAGTTTAAATCTTAAAATCCAAATTAAGCTGCTAATCAAAAATGAGTGGGAAACTACAATACGAGACAACTCACTTCTTTTACTGTTTGGCTCCGCCTCCTCCACGAATGGCAACCGCCTGGCTCATCTGGAGGAGACTGGCCCCGGGGCGGTTGATGTTGGGGTGGGTGGGGGAGGCAGCAGGGGGCTGGCCTGGTCTGATGGGCTTGGCTAGAGGGAGGCGACATGATGAGAGCACGAGATTAGAGAAGCGTCACTGTGCAAAACGTGTACCAAAGTGCCACGAAAGTGAACCGAGTCAAGCGCGGCGACTGAGCACTTTACCGATCTGTGCGGAGTGTCCTCTGCGGGCCATGTTCTTGGCTCGGACCGCCTCCTTGATGCGGTCCACCTCCTGCTGGTAGCGCTTGCGGTCGCGCACGGCGTTCTCCTTGGCCTCCTTCAGGGCCGTCTCCAGGGTCTTCACCCGCTCCGCCGTGGCACGCAGACGCTTCTCCAGCTTGGGCAGCTCACAGCGCAGGTCTGCGTTGTCACGCACCAGCTACACAGAGAGAGGGGCGGAGAAAGCAGAGAGAGAGAGAGAGAGAGAGAGAGAGAGAGAGAGAGAGAGAGAGGGCAGAGAGAGAGAGAGAGAGAGAGAGAGAGAGAGAGAGAGAGAGAAGAGAGAGAGAGAGAGAGAGAGAGAGAGGTGGAGAAAGAGAGAGAGAGAGGTGGAGAAAGCAGAGAGAGAGAGGTGGAGAAAGCAGAGAGAGAGAGAGGGGTAGAGAAAGCAGAGAGAGAGAGAGGGGCGGAGAAAGCAGAGAGAGAGAGAGAGGGGCGGAGAAAGCAGAGAGAGAGAGAGAGGGGCGGAGAAAGCAGAGAGAGAGAGAGGGGTAGAGAAAGCAGAGAGAGAGAGAGGGGCGGAGAAAGCAGAGAGAGAGAGAGAGGTAGAGAAAGAGAGAGAGAGAGAGAGAGGCGGAGAAAGCAGAGAGAGAGAGAGAGGTAGAGAAAGCAGAGAGAGAGAGAGAGGTAGAGAAAGCAGAGAGAGAGAGAGAGAGAGAGGGGTGGAGAAAGCAGAGAGAGAGAGAGGGGCGGAGAAAGCAGAGAGAGAGAGAGAGAGAGAGAGGGGGGGGAGAAAGCAGAGAGAGAGAGAGAGAGGGGTGGAGAAAGCAGAGAGAGAGAGAGAGAGAGAGAGGGGTGGAGAAAGCAGCATAAGAACTTATGAAATATAAAAAAAAAACGACTAAGGAGAAATGCCTTTTACTTTATATACAGTACAGATGTGATGTGATTCTGCATGTAAAAACAAGAAGGTGTGTGTGTGTGTGTGTGTGTGTGTGAGAGAATGTGTGCCTGAGCGATTGTCTACCTGCTTGTGGACTTTAGTGAGCTGTTCCAAGTTGTTCTCCAGGAAGGAGATCTTCTGTTTCTGGGCTGCACTGCCACCAGTGTCGTCTGAGTCCATCTCAGCACTCTGCCCCAAAAATAAACTCTATCTGAATTTTACACGGACAATTTAACTGCATCTGCTACATAAAAAAACCCTCTGGAATAAGAAGGGAAAGAGACTTAAAGGCAGTGGATGTCCATTGGGTTCAGTTATTCAGTTAATAAACTATTTTTTCATGTCCACTTCTAGCATAGTGAACACACCATTATAGTTTATCCTTATTATTACACAATCTACAAAAAGGTACAAATCTGTTCAGTCTAACATACTTGCTATAAATATTAAGTTCACATTAACATTTGTTTAAATGGGAATACTACATTCTGGATGTGTGAGCTCCAGTGCAAACACATCAGAGCAAGCTTTAGAAGTTAAGACATACACCTGTAGTCCTGCAGTGATTCAGGCCTAACACACGAGGTAGGTCAGCACCTCCCATGAGATGAAGAAGGGTTTGACCATACCGCATTAGATCTACACACGTGTTCAAATAACTGCATAAAATGTAACTCCATAGAGATGACCTGTGGAGTTGACCTTTTTGACTACCTTTTTGACGCGGGTTGCCAGGTCCTGCACAAACAGTTTTCGTAGGTTATGGAGAGTCTGCAGTTCCTTAGCCTGGAAGGAACAGAGAAAAGTGAGTACACACACACACACACACACACACACACACACACACACACACGCGCGCGCGCGCATGCATGTGCACATTCAGCTGAGGAGAGGTCACTCACCACTGTCTCTTCCAGGCCCTTCAGGTCTTGTCTGGCCTGCTCCCTTCTGTCCTGCATAACTCTGTTATCACACAAGCCAAATACAAACACACAGGCCCAGCAGTCAAGTCAGAATGCAAAGCTCCCGCAAACTACAAGAAACATCATTCTGCCTTCTTCAAAGCATCAAAGTTCTCATCAAAAGCAATAAAATACTTGACTTAGATCAACTAGATCAGACAAGGATCAGACAGTGTAGTGTGTCTGAGGACACGTACGTCAGATCATGGAGCTTGCGGCTCTTATCCTGGTCCATGCTTCTGAGCTTCTCATGCTCCACCCTGAGACGCTCCTGTTCCAACATGATCTTCTGATTCAGACTGTATACATACAATGGAGGAGAGAGAGAGAGGAAGGGTGTGTGTCAGCAGATTTGTGCAGGATTGGTATAGAAGTGTTTGTAAGTGTTTGTGTGTAGGGCAGTAGTGTGTGTGCCGTACTCCTGCAGATCAGTGATTAGTTTCTCCTTGTTCTCCAGCTCATCCCTCAGGCTGCTCAGCTGCTTCTGGTGAGCTTCCCTGTGATTCTGAATCTGCTGCTCCACTGCAGCCTACACACACACACACACACACACACACACACACACTTTGAGATCAAGGCCTGCATACCGTCATCAGAAAGCATTTTACTTTAAACCACAGATGTCAAAAGTAATACAAACATATAAAAACCAAAAGTGGCCTTTGCTGTATTAAGCCCATTAACAAAAACTGCACATATCTGAAGTTTATGGCAGGACCCGCACGCCAAAAATGTTTGCATCCAGAGTCAAAAACACAACAAATGTGCACAGTAAAGATAGACTGTATCATACAGTACAACAAAATTCGTGCGATTAAGTGCAAGTAGCACAAAAACGGCTGAGCAGCAAAGAAAGCAACATGGGGTGTGATCAGTAATCACCCAGCTGCTCCCCCTATCAGCACAGGCCCACGTCTGGAGAAGGCAAACGTCTGCCTCCCACTATTAAACATGGTGAATGCATCCTGATGAAGACAGCAACCTCCGGGGAGTCATCTTCACCAGCTTTTAGTGCCAAGATCTTCACCAGCTTTTCTTCTTCAAGTACAGGACGTGTAGCATGTCCAAAGGACAGATGTTCTCAGGCCAGAGTGATGAAACGCCAGTTTAGGCTACATACGATTGTCACAATTTCATTACTTATATTTTTCTGTGGATTTACATCTTTACATTGTCCTGGTTTTCTCCCAGTTTAATAGCTATGCCTGAGTAATGGCATCAGGGGGCGGAGTAATGGCATCCCTCCCACCCAGACAGCAGCACCAATCTGATCCCTTTGACCCCCGACCACCGGTGTCTGTCATCATTTAGGCTTAGACCAACGAACACATGTGGTGTAATACTTGTTAGCAGTGCTATGAAAAGGCATACCTTGACCTCATTTGCTGTCTGAATTTCATTCTCTTTCTCCATAGCATGAACTTTCTCTGTAAAAGATCATAGGCAAGTCAGAAAACCAGCATACATCCTATTACCACATGTATCTAAACACGCAAAACCTGCCTGAGGTGTCCATCTATGCAATTTGGACCGACTGCAATCTAGAACTGGGGATCAAATAGCTCTCTCTCTCTCTCTAAAGGAAGGTCATAAATATTTCACCAGAGAACTACAACTTAAGGAAGGTGTGAGTTTTAGAGTAGAGGCGTATGTACCCTGAGCACTGAGCTTCACCAGCTCCTCATTAAGGGAGTCTACATTCTCCTCCAACTGCCTCTTCTTCTGCTCCACGTTCTGAAGGTACTCCGTCAGAGACTTGATCTTTGCCTCGTGCTGAAACACAAAGAAAAAAAGAATTAAATGCAGATTTTAAAAGTTAAAACACATCCTTCTCAATTACCAAAACATAGCATACACGCTCGATGCATGTCGGACCGTCCTAGAGGAGAAACGCTTCACAAAATCCTTTTTTACCTCCGTTACAGAGCAAACAGCGGTTTCTCAGGGCATGCAGGTCTTGCGTCAGTTACCTGGGAGATGCGGAGCTGGCAAGCCGCCAGCTCCTTCTCGTTCTCGTCCATCTTCTTGTTGCTGTCGGCCTGAGCCAGCTCCAGCTGCCTGCTGCGCTTCACCAGGGTCTTCACCTCCGACTTCATCTTACTAATGTAGAGCCTGGCCACGGTGAACTCCTCGTCGATCAGCCCGCTGCCCTCATGCTGCTGAGAGGCACGGCAGGACAGAGGAGGGGGGGAAGAAAAGGACAGGACCGAGACAAAATGCAGATTAAAAAAAAAAAAAAAAGGAATGAAAAATACATTTGAATGGGAAAAAAGAAGTGGAATAATGTTGCGCGCCAGTATCTGCATAGGTGACGCTCGCGCAGGGTTAGCAGGGCTGCGTGGGCTCTCACCTTGACGTCATTACTGCCCACGGCGATGCCGATCTCCGTCAGGTCCTTCAGCAGTGAGGACATCATCTCGGTGACTCTCTTCTTCTGGTGGTTGGTCATCTCTTTCAGCTTCTGCAGCTCAGAGTCTAAGGAGGCTAGAACACTCTGCAACAACACGAACAGACCAAACTCACTCAGGGCGCCTGCGGACCAGAGGCGGCCCCTAACCTCAAACCCGCAGTAGGCGGCCATGTTGCTCATCGTCATGGACACAAAATCTGTTTCACCAGCCGGCCCGTCAGATCTGCCTGGAACTCACACAGCTCTTCTCAACACCATCTCCCACCTTCTTGATAGAAGCTTTGGGCTAGTGTTCGAAATTTTTCCCCCCCTCTGGCCAATGTGTCTTGTACATGTGTAAAACAGAACCATTTAATGCCTTCATACCGACTTCTGGCTCAGCTCATCACTGAGGGACTCGAACTCCTTGGTCTTGTCCTCCACCTCCTGGCTCTTCTGGTCGTAGTTGACGGCGAGCTCCTCCAGAGCCTGCAGCACCTCCTTCACCTCCTCCTTGGAGGCCTCGTTCTCCAGCTGCAGGCGGGTCAGCTCCGCCTGCAGGTTATCGTGGTCCCGCCGCGAAGAGGCCAGCAGCTACAGCACGTGCACAAAACACACACACACACACACACACACACACATTAGTACAGTGCACACACACACCTGGCCAGAGCTCAATCTGCAGCAAGGCTAGAACAGCAAGCAGAACAGGAAATAACAGCAGAGGAGCATCGGGTAGACAGGAGCTGTGTGAGACAGTGGTATGGGGCTCTCACCTCTTCCTGGTCCAGCATCTGCTGCTTGAGCTTCTCAGCCAGCTGAGACTGCTGGTTAATCTCGTCATCCTGCACAGAGGGAGCGAGCATGAGAGAATGCAACCGACAGAGAGGCGGCGTGAGAAGACAGCCAATCACAAACACGTAACGCTGCACTGACGGTTGGCAGTGGTCAGCCATGCGCGATGGCTCACACAGCCCGTGTCACCTTGTCATCCAGCTGCTTGTAGAGTTTGGCCAGCTCTGCCTCGCACTTCTCTCTCTCTGTGTCAGTCAGACGCACCCCAGGGATGTTGGGGGTGGAGGCGATCTTATCATTATTCACCGTGTTATCCAGAGCCAAAACCTCGGCATTGGCCTTCTCCTTATCAAACTGCTCTTCGATCGGCACACTCTCGCCTACAACCAGGCAGATACACGCGTAAGCATGTAAAGCGGCATTTTCTCACGATAGGGAATTCTAGCTGGCTGCCTGTGTGTGTGTGTGTGTGTGTGTGTGTGTGTGTGCGCGCGTACCATTCCTCCAGCGGTTGAGCTCGTTCTCCAGCCATGTGATGGTGTTGCGAAGGGTCTTGTTCTTCTCTTTCTCCTTCTCATATTTCTTCTTCCACTGTTCTGCCGTTAGCTCCACGTTCACACACACAGTATTCTTAATGGTCTTCGCTCTGCGGACAGTGTAGTGTACACACACGTGTATGCACACGCAGATTATAATCCGACATTAACAGTTATTAGTCATGAAATGCTCCAACGATATCCGTGTAGAGGTCTCGGCGTACTTAAATGAAGCGCGTGTCCTCTCTCACCTCTGTCCGAACAGGAGTGTAGATTTGGTCTCAGCCTCATTGAAAGATGAAGGAGAGCAGCAGATGACGATGGTGGTTCTGCAGTTCCCACCCAGAGAGTCCTGCAGGATCCTCGTCATCTTACTGTCCCTGTAGGGAACATACGTCTGCCGCACAGGACAGGGATGTACACATTACACTGGGGGACTGGTCGGATTCAACCAGAATGTCCAAAGAGAAACGCAACGTAGGAAAGTGGAATGAACATACCGTTCCTTCAGCCAGTGCAGAGATGACATTACCCAGAGCAGAGAGGGACTTGTTGATGTTTTTGGCTTCATCCAACAGGGCTCCTTCAGCTCCAGTCTTACTGACCTATCCATGCGAGCGCACACACACCCAACAGTGCACGTCGGTACAAAGCGATGAGGACAGAGCAATCCAAGCGAAAGCAAAGGAGACAGAGAGAAAGCAAGTGACACGAGAGTTACCTTCTCACTCCCAGCCAGGTCCACCAGATAGAGCTTCCCACTAAGCTTCTGTTCCGTCTGTGTGTTCTCCTGCTTCACATTAATCAGGAAGATGCTATGACTCCTAGAGCTGTGCTCATTCATGTCTGACACACACACACACACCAAAAACATTACAGCCATGTACTGTTTCACAAATTTAAGCTGCTATTTAATGCTTTATCATGTATAACACAAAAGGACTACATTTCTCCCCCCCCCCCAACCTCTTTTTCATTCAGTCAGTTCTGACTTCCTGTAGGTCTTTCCTCTTATATGACAGCTACCAGCCTGGAAGGGCACTTAGCAGATGCTCCGTGTAACTGAGACACCTGGGTCGTCAGCACTAAGAGGAGATCCTAGGTAGCCTTCCTAGCCTGAGCATGACCCATCATGCTGTCATGCACTACTGGCCCTGGATGCCAATGATACCCTGAACAACCTGTGGCTAAATATTCTGCTCAAGGGGACACAGGCCTGTGTCAGGAAGGACAGTTATGTTGACAGCTGCAGCACTGCACTCATAGCAACACCTCACCTGGGACTCGCAACTGTCCAGTGACCAGAACTGCCAGATAATCGGCTTCCTCTTTACTAACCTACAGCACTACCACAACAATGGCTGTGTAATTATTTAAAAAAAAAATAATTACACAGCCATTTCACATAATTAACTCCTTTCACATAAAAGAAAGTTTTGTGTGTGACCTTTCCCCAATTCTGTGTGCCTGTAAGTAACCCTTGGAATGCTTGGTCTCCTCTAAACACCAACAGGTTACAGCTAAATGGGGCTGTATTTGTGAACATATCCCAGTGTCTGCATGGGCGTACTTGTAACGGCCACATGTCTGTTGGATTTCCCTTCGTCGATGGTATCCATTACTTCTTCTGGGCTACAAACAAAGCGCTCAGTGCAACCCTGGGGTGGGGCAGGGGGAAGAAAGGAAGTGAGTTTCTATTATGAATGCAGCCAACACAACAACCACCAACCCATTCACCATTAGCCATAATTCACCTTGACATATGGGACCCTGTTCTTGTCTTCATGCACAGAGAGGTTAGTCTTAGACACTGCAAGAGAGTAAGAGCAGCTGAATTAACTTATTCCAGTCAGATGGCCGTCCATGCTTCTATCTTAATAGAAAATGCCATTTAGCAAGTACATTTTGTTGTCTGTGCTTGATAGGACTGTTCTAAAGCTGTGATTATAAACCACGCAAAAGAAAAAAAAATTCGGCACTTTATTGGTAGGCTATATGAATGGCAAGTGAATGTAGATTGATTACTGAACAGGATTCAGATCACATGCAGTTTCACACTTACCATCCAGCAAGTCTCTGATTTTATCCAAATAAATCTCAAAATATGACACCTGTCAACAAAAAACAACCATCAGCAGGAAATCTTAAGAGACACATTACTGTGCACAGAGGAACTACATTTTGATTACCTGCTACCATAAATTATTACCATTATTTATATCAGTAGCAGAAATACAGATAATTCACATGTATAGATTAAGAGCATAATTTCACGATTCTCCTTAGAAACAGCTGTATTGACACATATGAAGCCATTCAATTACCTAAAACAATAATACACATGAAAATGCATATTGAGAAGCAGCTGTTGAAAAGGCATGAACTAAAGAGGTTATTCATCTAGAGCGGGGAACCTAGTTAACTTTATACCTTGATATGGAATTCCAGGTTTTCATCCATTGAGTAAATGTAGTTAAATATGTCCTGTACAATGCGTGGAATAATTCCCATTCCATCCGGGTCGTGCAGATTACCCTGGAAAAAGAAACCAGACAAAATAAGCCAGAACATAAGTACTTAAATATTGTGCATTACCAAATTGTGCTTTTCTACAATATGGAAAAGCATTTTACCTCCATAGTATGTGTTTTGCCAGATGAGGTCTGCCCATAGGCAAATATTGTACCGTTATAACCCTCAAGCACATCTGGGGGAGGGGAGATTTTTATTAATTGCTAATGAATAAAATGTAATGGTTTCAAATAGTTTTGATGCTATGTACGAGTCAATTTCCACCACGGGTCTTTGTGCCGATGAGTTCTCACCTTTAACAATCTCTTGAGCACAAGCTTTATACACCTGCTCCTGAGAAGTGCTGGACTGGAAGACACGGTCAAACGCGTACGGTTTTCCCTGGAAGAGATACGGGGAAATACTGGGTGACACGCACCATGACAGACGTGATAGACGTGGTGTATGCGCGAGAGTGGTGGATGAGGACGTATGTCAGCATTGTAGAACACATGTGCGGAAAACACATGAACATGTTAACACATTCAGCAGCATCACCCAGACATGCCGATGCATGTGTCAGACATGTCCAGAGAAACTTACAACTTCAAGTTTTGCCAAAGTATTCTTACTATTGTTAACCAACCAACCAATCACTGGAGGCAGAAAACAGAAACAGAAGCAAAACAGAAATCCAAGTAAGCCTTGCCGCGTCTCAGCAGCACTTAATTGGAAAGCAGACAGGGCCAAAACCATCGGGTTGGGCTTAAGCTTAAAATGTTAAAGCTTGTAACAATGTTCAGTGGTCTAAGTGGAACAAATGACATTTTCTTTAATTATCGTATTTATTTTAAGCTACTTAAATGTGAGATACTTTTCAGCTTTGTAGCCAATTGTGACCTACTGCCTTTTAGTGTTTTTTTCCCTCAACTATAATTAAAAACATGACCTATGCAATAGTGTGTTCACTGTGTATGTTTCACTGGTTAATTCACTGCTGGCTGTACCAGCTACATCAGACAAGGCTTTGACTATGTGGAACAATGTAACTTGTGCTGCTGTCTGTTCAACATAAATGAAAAGGAATCTCACTTTATACATATGGGGGTCTTGGGGAAATTACCCCCATTGCACCAAACTTGTACTGACCTGTGCAAACTGTCACAAATATTGTGTTCTTTTTATACTATTAATGTTGTCTTTAATACCACCCACTCTTGAGGTAGCCTTGTTTTTTTCAGTGTATTGGGCTATTTATCCAAGGTATTATGAATAATGGCTTTGCTTCAGGTGTAGTACCAACAAATTTCAAACGTGCAATAGTTCAACGGCTAATTAAAAAAATACAACCTAGACGCTTCAGTTTTTCCAATACGGAAGAATTTCTAAAGCTTCCACAGTGCCTCTTTCTTGTGGAGTCCATCAGGGTTCAGTTCTCAGGCCTATCCTACATTCTTTTTATATGCTACCACTAGGGTCCAACCTTACAAAATATGGCATGTATTTTCATTATGTATATGACAATGACAATGTATTTAAGAAGATATTTATCTAAAGCCATTACTGAAATGCCTTAAGTAAATACACAATTTGGATTGCCTTAAACCTTTTTAAACTGAAAAGAAAACAAAACCTTATTCCTGGCCCCAGGAGGTCCTGTGATACCCAAAGGAGAGGACTGTGTGTTCTGCGAGCTTTTGAAAGACTGACTAAAAAAATAGTGGACAATGCTTTTAAACTGAACAAACATTGAACAAACAAACTAGATAATTATAGTTTGTTTTAACTGAAGCTTTATCCAAGGTTGAGTCCTTTTTATCTTTAATATTTTTTAGAGGGCTATACCAATGCTTTTATGTCATCCTGACATTAGTACTGTAATGCCCTTTATGTCAGGATTGGTTCCATTTACAGTTGGTCCAGAATGCTGCAGTGCTTATTTTAACAGGAAGTCGCAGGCATAAACATATTTCTCCAATATTGGCTTCTTTTCACTGGCTTCTGTGCATTTTAGGATTAAATTCAAGGTTTTATTATTTGCTTATAAATCCTTGATTGGCCAAGATCCAACCTTTCTCTCTGATCTATTAACTCCATACATGCCATCCAGTCCACTCAGATGCACTGACTTCATCCTGCTGGTTGTTCAACTGCAATGACAACTCCTAAGGTCTGGAATGAGTTTCCTTTACATGTTTGAATAGCCCCTACATTATCTGTTTTTAAATCTTGTCTTCGAAACTCACTTTGATCATTTGACGTTTAACTCAGTATGGGAGTAGCTCTTTAATTACTACTTTTGTTTTATTGTGATGTTTTCTTTCATCTCTGTTGTTTGTCCCGTGTCATTACTGCTCTGTTTCTGGTTGTGGTTAATTTGAATGTACAGCGCATTGGTCAACTGTTGCGGTTTTAAAATGTGTTTTATGAATTAATTTAAACTGTGGTGTGAACTGAACCATGCCTGCTATGTACTGTACCCCTAGCATTCACCATCATGCATAATGCCAGTTAACTTTCGACACTACACCACCCAAATCAGATTTTATTATGAAGAACTGAAAACAAATCCAAAACAAGAACTGAAAAAGTTGTTCATGTTACAAACACAACTCAGTCAAACAAAACTCAATCGTGCAAAGTTTCTGTTCTTGTATGCATGTGTGGTGCCATTTTAAAATGATGATTATCAATTAATACAGAGACCTAGGTGATAAAAATACTGAAGTCCTGTTCTGTTAGAGATTATAGTAGAAAGAAAGTATTTTAGACAGCATGTGTCTTATATACAGAAACATAAGAAGATGCTTCTTAAACTGCTTAGACCTGCACCTCAGAAAGCACTTGTGTCAAACAGCAAGAATACTAGCTTTAAAATAAGATTTAAATACATAATACCACAATATAATCTAGCTAATCTGAGGCTCTAGCCAATGTACATGCTGATATCCATGTCCTCCATAATCACAGGTGTGAAGGATATATAGGCATGTTGTTTTGGCTCCTGCCACTGTGCCAGCATTTCATACATCTCACACTCATTTCACTGGATGTGTGCACGCAGACTACGAAAATACTGGTTGGTGTTCGACCAAGATAAAGTGCCTAATTTTAGATGATGTTTATGACTGCATGACCACCTCTAACTGCCACTGGAGGAGGCAAACGTGACAAACACGTATGCCTCAGCACCCTGACCTGAATGTGTAGCCCATGCACCAGCAGTGGCTCAGGTGCTGACTGCCTTTAACTGAAGGGCCAACCTTGTTTGGCCAGCTACCAGTTGCCTCTCCTGCCCAGCCCAGCTCACTCACTCTACTGGGAAACAAAAGGGGTGGGTGTAACTTGTCAGTGGGTTTAGGAGGTATATGACAAGTAAAGGACAAAGACGTATATAAACCATTATATAAACCTGACACAAATCTAAAATCCAAAATCTGTAAAAAAAAAGACATTTGTTTAAGGTACTCTTTAGCTTTGGATGTTACATGACTGAATTTGCTTGCAATGTTGGCAGAACGGTACTGAGAACAGAAGATTAAATGTGCTACAGACCTGGTGAAAATACCTTTCTTTTCCATAATAGTAGCAGAAAGCTACTAGTATGTAATTTACTATTTATTAATAGTAACCTTACTACATATTGACAGTAAGTAACTAGTAAAAAAGGCAGCTGTTAGTAAAATCTGCGCTGATGAAAGTTTGCCTGGAGCAGCTGAATGGGTCGCATCAAATAACACCCTCTCCAAGCGACTCCACCCCCATTCATTTAACATATCTGAATACACAGACTGTAAAATAAAACTGACTTTGTTAAGTCAACACTCAACAAGACAGGTCATGCTCTTTCAGCCAATGTAAGAATATCACAGGTCCTGCAGAGCTTCCCTTAGGTAGCAATTCAAGTTCCAACCCTAAACTACAATGACTGTCTGCAGTATACATGTTTCTTCAATAAATGTTCCTTAATTTGCCAGATTCCACCATGGACTGGGTGCTGAAACCAAACTACAGAGGAAAGCTGTTGAACAGCAGTGAACATACTACATGTATGAGACTATAAGATATTTTTTCAATTAAACAATTTTTTTGCTCTGGATGCATTACAATACATGCATATAAACATACCTTAACATTAAAATCTAATCTAATTAAAATCTACAGCAGCTAAATTAAAATGGCAACTTCAAAGATTGTGCATACAATTTTAAAAAGTACAATTAACATCATAAACTAGCAACGCTGTTATTACATTTTAACAACAGGAAGCACTTTATATGGTACATCATTAGGCATCATTATACGTAAATTAATTGTACAGTACAGTGATTTTATTTTAGACAGTCCTCATCTGAAGTCGAAAACGACAGCTACTCGCGAAAATACTCCCACACTACGTCTTGATGATAGGCACTTTATATTGGTTTTCTTAACAATGACAACACATGTTATTAACGAAGTGTAAGCGTTGACTAAATAAATAAATAAGCCAACAGATTTATTTTGTATTGCATGCGTGTATTGTTTGACCACTAACACGTTAGCAGCAGGGAAATGATGGCTACTGTCACCTGACCGAACCAGCTGGCTTAGCTAACTAGTTTACCGCTTTTACCAGCGATGACTACTTTAAATTCAAGAACTAGGCTTGCGGATCGAGAATTGCGAAGCTCCATTTGCTGCAGTTACACACAATAACTAAAAATAACGACAGACATTTTCCCTTTGTTCAACTAGCCACACGTTATTGAAGGAGGCCAAGTCATCACCAATGACGGAAAGCTGCGGCTGTGATACTCTGCCAACCGTCATAGCTAAAATACTGAGATACAAAACCAATTATTATTCGTATTCGCGTATGTATTATTATTTTAAAGTATTTTATCTAGACGCACAGCTTCACGTTATCTTGTGTGTGGGCTGTGTGGCTCCTAATACTGAGACTGAATCATTACTAAAGCGCGAATGAAAAGGCCCGATTAGTTGCGGCTAGCGGGGTGGCTAACGGACTGTTTCTTCATGTTTGTTACCTAGCAATTTCTTAAATTCCACAACCAGAAAGGAGAACATCTCGCTAGCCCTCAGCGTGTACACTTTTAGCTAGTAAATGTTGGTTAGAGCGACGTGAAGGCCCACAGGGGTGAGGCGTCGGTTTGGTAAAGATCGTGCTAATGCTAGCATGCTAGCTAAGGTTGACTTACATAAGGATATCAGCAAGCTAGCCAGCCAATGCAGCTCAATTGTAGCCAGTGTATAATTACATAGATAGACTCTCGACTTACCCCAACAATCACACTGTCTTCTGCTTGAAATTTGGGGATGTATTTGTCCCCTCTCATCACCTCAGAACCGTTGAGCGGCCTAAAACGGCACATCACTTTGATGGTGCACTCCGCCGGGTCCGCCATCTTTCCCCCGAGATCTGGGATGGGGTGTCACAACGCTGCCAAGATCCTGCTCCGGGAGGCCGCACCCCTCGACGCTATGTGTTATTTGTACAATTTCAGAACAGGTAGCGGTGTTTACGAACCGGAGTCTTGCTCGATTTCGCTCACTGTTCCCCTAATCGCGAAGCCATAGCGGGGCACCCACGACTGCGCTCGACCCTCCCGTTCGCTTCTCGACGGAGCGCGGATGCTCGGTGACGTCACCGCTGTATCCTTAGGTGTTGGTTGCTTTCGACTTCAAGCCTATTACACTTCAGACTTTCCCTTAGTGGCCACATTTTCTACTTACGTTAGCTAGTTTTTTTAGCTGCACATGAAAGGTAAAAAGGGCCACTGTCGTTACACTACACTACACATTATTATTCACTTCCTTTCAAATTATGGAATTCCCAGTGCTTTCACTGGAATTTCAATAGCCCTCGTCTGACTTTACTAACATGATGTCCTAGGTGGACGTCAATTTAACGGGGAGAATTTTAAATAAATTTAGAGGCCTAAAGCAAAAACTGCAGCTTGTACCTGCTGCCAACTTTAGACTTATTGAATAATAGTTAAATGCAGAAAATTGCAGAAAATAAGTTTTTATAAGCTTGTTTTGTAATGGATCATTACACTGGATTTCCTATCAAGGTTGTTAGTAGCATACACCTTACATGATTATCTTGACTATCATGATTATCTTATATGATAGATACATGTTAACTAACTTATATTTTTATGCAAAACCTCCAGGAACATATTCTCATTGTGAAACCCCAAATTATTTAATTCAGGAGCAAATTCAAGAAATGTGAAAGGGCTAACTTTTATTATATGATGTTACTGGTTTATTCAGTGCAGTGGTATGTCCGTGGTTAAGGTACTCGGCTAGTAATTAGAAGGTTGCCAATTCAAGTCCCACCACAAAGTTGTCACTGTTGGGCCTCTGAGCAAGGCACTCAATTGCTCAAATTGTACTGTCATGATCGTAAATCTCTTTGGATAAAAGCATCAGTTAAATGCCATGCATGTAAATTCCAAAGCCAAGTTTTAGTGGTTATTATTAGGGTCTACCTGTTATATTCTCCCCAGTTTAAAGCAAATTTTACTATCAAGGTTCAAAAGGCAAGAGAACAAAGGAGAATGAGTTCGTGCATGTCCGTGCCCAGCACTGAGTGCTCTCAGCTTCCTCTTGGTATCCAGGAGGAAATCATGGTTGGAAACAGGAAACTGCTGCTGCAGGTGGCAATAACAGTTTGGAAAGAGAGAAAGAGAGAAGATCTCACCATGGATGTAGGAAAATCTGTGTTTGTACAGGTAACCTACAGTATAATCACAGACTTTTGTCTGCTTCATATTGCCTCAGAGGGAAAGAAACAGCATTAGAAAGCAGATATGTGTGTTTACTCTGCTACGAATCCAGAAAGAACATGCCATTTAATTTATACTAGGTGTACATTGATGTCTACGTATGTTCTTCAAACGTACAGTTGCGCATTGTGAGCATTATCAGTGAACTGCATGTTTTGTTAATGCTTATCTAGACCCTCCAGTGTATTCACAGCTCTGATGTACAATAATGTGCCAAAATAGAAGGTGCTCTTTCTGTGTTTCTGTTATACAGTTGATAACGCCTGTGGCTAGCAAGTCAGTCTATGGCACCGCAAACAATTTATTTGAATGGATTTATTTGAATGGAAGTCATGTATGCCAATCAACCTGACTGAAAAATAAAACTATTTGATAAAGTTTTCCTCCAGCTGTGACAGCTGTCTCAGTCTCCTTTCTCTTTTGGCATATGAAGTGTACACTAACAACTTGGAGAAAATAGGCAAACAAACCTTTCCTTCGTAGAGGCCTTCATTACGCTCCCTGTGGGGCCAACAACTATATTGATTGATATGGGGCCCACTATTATAAAGCTGATTGCAAAAGCACCAGTTTAGAAAACATGGTACACACCTTAGGGAAGGCATGCTATTCACACCACAATGGACACAGCCATCCAGCAGCCATCATGACAGGCAAAGGTCAGTGAGGTATATAAAGGTTAACAGGGGTTAATAGTGGGAGATGTGGGAGCATATGGATTACTGTACAGTACAGTGCTCCAGGACATATATTTCCAATTTACTACCAATTAATCAAAATCAAATAAATTCAAAGAAACAAACAAAATAAAATAAGGCCCCATTTACACTTGATGTCATGCATGTCGTATTTGGATCGGATCCGGTTAAGATTTTAACGACATGCATTTACGCTACATAATCTAATATCTTGGGTTAGCCAAACAGAGATCTGCTCATACTCTTGTGCTATACATAAATAAAAATAGCCACTTCAAAATCTGTATTGAGTTTTTAATAAAAAAAATCACTAAAATGTCCATTGTAGGCATGTCAAAGGATCGGCACTGGGGAATATTAATAATGTATGTGGATGTATGTGGATAGCACTATCAAATAGCTTTGATCAAATCAAACTTTGATAAATAGCTTTGCATCTGTGCCATATTTGATAGTGCTATCCGCATACATTCCATGAAGAGTTGACATGTCATCAGAGGGAAGGGCAGTGTTTGGCGTGGGGTGTGTGTAGTTGTCACGGTGAGGGAGGCTCCCCCTCCCGGTCACCTACGGTACAGCGGCAGTTGTCCTGTTGTTGTTGCGTTGTGTGCGTCCCTCAGGTGGGTGGGGCTTATTAGCTCCCTCACCTGATGGTCGTTTGTCTGTCTATATATGCCTTGTCTATGTACCAGTTGACTGCTGGTTATTATATCCTTAATCGGGGTCAAGTGCACGGGTTTTGGTTTGCGCACGTTATTCATTAAACCCCTCTTTTTCTCTGAGACTTGGCGTGATCGCTTCCTTTTCGTTCGCACCTCCTGCCCGTCACAGTAGTTCTCTGTCTGCCCCACCGCGGTTTTCTCTGGGATAAAGGAAAGCACCTGTTGCATTTGGATCTCTGCCTAAATGCCACTTGCTCTTTGCTATTTGCATAGCTCACATTTGTGTCTAGTCAGAATCTCGTGATGCGGATTTGTGTGAATGAATAATGTGGCAAGTTCTCATTACCAAACTGAATACAAAACAGTTCACGTAAGTTGACATAAGCACTTTTCTAGAACATTTTTAAAGCAGCGTGTTACAGGTGCTGATCAGCGAATCACCTAAGAAAGCAGCTCCAACGTGTGTTGAATATAGAGTACTACAATTCAAAGCACTCAGACAGCACCACACCGTGCAGCAGACAGACAGGTGCAGAGAGCCTGTAGAGTCTATAATTGGAGAGAGACAGTTTTTCTTCTTTTGGCTCCATGCAGAATGTCAATTTTAATTCAAGGGTGCAGGGTGAACCATTTTAGCCCTACACTGTCGCTTTATTTCAGGGAGCCATAAGTAATTGGACAGCAGCTCAGATCTTTGTTGGCCATCTCTGTGTTGTGACACAGTAGTTCTTGCACAAGAGTACTAAAAATGTTGCCTCCCAACATGAGGAACGAAGAGGTGTCAAGCAATAATATAGTCATAATACAGAATAATAATAATAAACAAATGATAATTATAATTTATTTCTAATAATAAATGAATCGGAGATTCATTTGGTTGAGTTCAGCTAATCAATAATAAATAACTCGGCAGACCACAGAAGATCACAGACCAAATAGAACCTGTGAGTCTGTCCAGGATGTGAGCATGGATGTGACTACCATATGTGACGGGGTGACAGATGCAGCAGACGTGGTAAATGGTGCCGTGGTTTCTTTAATTGCACAGCACAGTACAACTCAATAAGAGCAAGAAAACAGAGGAGCGCAGCAGGCAAACAGCGTGTGGCAGAAACACGCGCGTAAGGCGCAAAAGTCACCGAAACTTGGCGAGGGACGAGCAGGCAGGGAAGACGACGTGCAGGGCTCACTCCCAGTAGTAGGAATGCACAGCACTGCCTTACAGGACCTGTGGGCTTATATCGAGGAGGGAAGATGCTGAGGAACAGGTGCAGGTGATAACTGAATAAGTGGGTGAGTTAGTGGGTGGAGTGAGGTGAGGCGGGCGGCTCCCCTGTGGGGCTGGCTCGGCCTACCGTGACACCATGAAGCATACACCATAATTTACCTACATAACCACATCCATATGGAAGCATCAAGAACTGAATGACCATGTTACAGTTTGTCAAAAAGTACATTCAAAGCATTCCAGAACATCAGGTTGTGAGAATAAGTCTTATAATAATAATAATAATAATAATAGTAATATGTCTGCGCATGACACATAGCAAAACCTGTGCCAGAATGATGGAAGGAAAAGAACAGAAAAAAAGCTGCGCATGGTTCAAAGCAATCCGCCTCATCTGTGAAACACGGTGGTAAAGCCAAGCAAGACTGCAATCTTTGCTGACTTCACAGGATGAATTCTGAAGCATACTGCACAGAAGCCATCGGATTGCTCAGAATTCCACATGTGCTGTTTCACCTTGTAGCGATTCAACACACTTCAACAGCAACTAGGTGGAATGAAAAACAGGAAAAGAGGATTTGGTTTTGAGTGGCCAAGCGAGTCACCTGACCTGAACCCAGATGAGCATGCATTTCACTTGCTGGACAAGATGGAAGGCTAAACTGGCTGCAGTGGCTGCATTGCAGGCTAGACTCATCACCAGGAAAGATATCCAGCGTAGAAGTCACAGATGTCCACATTACTGAATTCAAAGTATGTGCAACCATGTACAAAACAGCAGAAACAACTTTAAGTATTTGTTATTATCACTGTTGTTATTAAAGGAAAATAATCACAATGAAAGATCACGTTCTACACTTTAACCTCGTTGTCATTGTTTCATTTCGAATCAAACATGCAGACACGAAACAAATTTTCACATTTCACAATTCAGGAGGAGACTGATGTACACAGTGAGAACAGGGAAAAGAGCAAAGACAAAAGCTGAAAAGAGTGAGAGAGAATGAGAGACAGAAAGGGAGAGAGAATGAGACAGACAGAGAGGGAGGGGAGGATGAGACAGACAGAAAGGGAGGGGAGGATGAGGGGAACATTCATCGCAGTCATTCTCTTTTCATCTGCTTGTCAGCCCGCTGTCATAACATTCCCCATAATTACAGGAACTAATTAGGACTCAGTCCCATGGTAAGTCCACATATACATATTGTGCCTGTAATTACACCCACATACGCACCCACAGTGCCTACATATTATTACAAGCACGAGATACCTACAAATGCACATGTATCTATTTTTTGTGTGACAGAAGTATACATTTTCAAACAGTACATATGCTAAGTGGAGGTTCTAGACTATCTCAACTTGGGGTTTAGGGGGTGAGGGGGGCAGACTGGAGCCAGTAGGTCTGTTAGAGGGTCGGGGTGGGGGGGGGGGTGGGGGTGCGACAAAAAACAAAAATGCTAAGTTGCCAACACTGCTGCCACTTTATTGCCATTCACAAAATTCACAAAATGATGTGTCTCACGCCACACCTCATGGCGCCTCAGGGGGAATAGATGTTGTGACAGGGGCACTGTCTCCCCCTAGAACCGCCTCTGCATATGCTTATAAAATCTTATTAACAATGAATTGTTTGACAGGGCTGGTGGAAATGTATCACTTCCTATTAGAGGTGGACACATTGCACAGGCCTGCTAATGCTTTATACAGAAATAAGTGTGCAATCCACAAGCATTTGTGACTGTCCAACACCTGTCACATTCTCATATGGTAACTAAAGCTGCCAGTTACCACAGCTACACCAAACCCCTTCATTAGGTGGCAGTTAGGGAAGTAAGACTTAGTAACTATGTACTATGAGACTAAAAAACTATGAACTATGAGACTAAGTAATCTCAACCAGCCCTCCTGGGACTGAGGTGTCAGGATAATGCGCTAAATCCAACTCTTGCAGCTCCTCTGACTACAATGCAAATGAGTGCCTGCAGTTTCCATGGACAGGAAATGAAAAAACGGTCATCGTTAAGCAAACTTGTGATTGATGGTTCAGAAAAGGTGAGCCGCATGTCAACCCCAGGTTTCTACGTGGTAGAAATGAATACTAGAAGCCAAAGATATGTCTCTAGACGGACCTTTGGGTGCTAGGGCAATTCTCAAGGCTCTGCTCACCACGTTGAGGTTTCGCCACATTAATAAAGGATATCACAGGAATGATGACTTTGTTGTTTATTATCACACGATGAGCTCCGTAACAGGTTGGACAGGTAACAGTATTGAAAAAGCATTTCATAGAGTCTAAGGTATGTTATTTGTAAGTGCAGGTATCCAGATATAAATATGAAGGACAAAAATGAATGACACGTTAACTCCAACGTATATTAGTTTATTCATTCATTCATTATCCGTACCGCTTATTCCCGCTAGTCGGGGTCACGGGGGCTGGAGCCAATCCCAGCATCTCCGGGCAAAGGCAGGGTACACCATGGGCAGTTCGCCAGTCCACCACATGGCCAACACGCGCACACACACACACTGACACTCACACCTACGGGCAATCTAGAGTGACCAATCAACCTAGGATGCATGTCTTTGGACTGTGGGAGGAAACCGGAGTACCCGGAGGAAACCCACGCAGGCACAGGGAGAACATGCAAACTCCACACAGAGCAGCCCAGACCGAGAATCGAACCCAGACCGCCTTGCTGTGAGGCGACAGTGCTAACCACCACACCACCATGCCGCCTATATTAGTTTATATCACGGTCAATTTGACTTGGAAAATGTCGTGCAAAAGACTAAAGTCTAAAAGATTTTAAGCTGCACAATGCTCATGTAAACACGTAAGAATACATCCGCAGCTACTGGCCCCATGCCTCTCCCTTACAGTCGATAATAGCGCTGCAATTTCAATTGAAAATTATGAATGAAGAAGTTTCCTTGGCAACAGAAAATATGTGAATACAGAGACTGAAATGCCTTCAGATTTTCAACCAAGTTACTATAGTAACGCTCACTGTTTCATTTGTGGGATATTGTGTTAGCATTCTCATGTTGCTTTCAATATTCTGAAGGTTAATTGTTTGACCCTGCAGGTTATATGACAATCCCAGTCGACCAGACTAGCCAGGGTAGTATGACTGGCCCCACTGCTGTACAAACTAAAAATAAACTAAAATGCAATAATTTAGAGTTTATGTTTTATAACAGGAGTAAAATCAGACAAACATAATTCTGCTAAAACAGATAATAATTACATCTGCTCCATATAAGTGTTATGGCTATAAACTATTATTTTTAGTGTCCGTATGTATCACTGAATCAAAGTTGACCGTTTAAGCCCGAAAATATAGTGAAATAACTCTATGTAATACCTGTCATGACCACTAAGTGGTGCTTGTAGCAAAGCTCTCAAGATCGTTGCTTCTGGGCTCCGGGGCACGTATAATAAAAGATAGGTTTGCAAATTCCCAGCCCAGACCATGATATCAAATACCAAAATCTCACCAGCAGCTTTAGTGCTGACAATCCTGCAGCTTCTGAGCGAGCATAAGCACATTCTACAAGGGAAGATCAATTAAGCACGGAGGAACAAACACAAATCTTATTGGAAATGGGAATCTCACTGTATATGTAAGCATGTCTTCGTGTATTTTATGTTTATTCTGAATTCATCACTTAATGAATTTTCAGACTAGGTCTTATAGAGATGCTTGCATTCCAAACATTTGAAACTTAAATAAAATACTTCAAACTCGATAAAACCCAACAAAAAAATCCATATTGTCCAATTTGAGTATTAATAACAGTTTTGCAAAAGCATTCTTCCAGAAACAATGAAGACGAAACACGAACGACTGAAATTGCTACTTAGTAGCAACCTAATCTGCACACACACTCGCGCACATCTCCCAGATTTAATGACACCCAGGATGATGGAGCAGATTGTTTGGGCTAAAATAAATCACTGCGCTATATTGCTGGTAGCTCATTATCTGGTTCTGTCTCTGCCTCATTCGCGGCCTCCCTCAGTTAATTAACCCTGTTGGGTCGGGGCTACAGGCAGCCCATGGTCATCTGAGAGGTGCTGAGAAAGGGGAGTACAGAGGGACTGGACAATAAAGAACCCAGGGTGTGTGTCACGCATGAAGGCTACGGGGCCGAGTTTCACCAGCTCAGTCTCCCACTGATCTGTTGTCTGTTGCATGAGTCTGTGTGTGTGTGTGTGTGTGTGTGTGTGGTAGATAGAGAGATACACACAGAGAGAACAGGCACCAAAGACGATTTGGTTCAAAGTGTACTGACTTATTGTTCCAGATTTGTGTCATATTGCTTCATGTTGTCAGGTTTCACCTGCCATTATTTAATGACAATCAAAAAGCATGATTTTTACAATGCTGGCTAAAATATCTGTTTTCAGCAAAAGGACAGTTGCGGATATAAAGTATGTTGTGATAGTGCTGGTATGATTGGACTGCTGAATGTATGTCCATAAAATTAGGAAAGAAATTTGCCTACAAAAAGGAGAGATACTCCTACATTTTCTCTTTCTTGTTAAAAAATAAAAACTTCTAACTTGCTTTGTCTCACTGTTCTCTTTATCTCAGTGTTCACACTCCACACCCTGGAAATCTGTGCTGAGAAAAGCTAGCTATTTCTTTAGTGAGCTTTTGTAACATTTACAGGCGTCCTGGCAATCCTTCGGGTGCTAAGTGATTTTTGGTTTGGATGGAATTCAGATTCACAGTTTTATATTGTAAAACAGTGTCATTTCACACTTGAATGAGGTGACTGTAATGACGGACCTAGCCTGTGAGGAGGTGACGAGATTATTAGTCTTCAAAACCCAACTGCAGACAAAGCAGGTTTTTTTTCTTACAGTAGATCAAAGAAAGTGCTAATGTTTTGAGAGGGAAAATGACCTATTTTCAAGGCGAAACGACAGAGTACTATCTGTAGGTGTCAAAGCTAGCATGGGATTCTCATTCTGAGTGCAAACATACTTGAAGGTGGGAGACAGACAGAGCAAAGTGAGAGAGAGTGAGAGAGAAAGAGTGAGAGTGAGAGAGTGAGAAAGAGAGAGACAGAGTGAGAGTGAGAGAGAGAGTGAGAGAAGCTGTAAGAATAAAAATGCTAGTAACATGGTACAGATCGTGGAGATCAGTTCATTTTGCACTTTAGTAAACCAATACTCAAACTAATATTTATTTTGTACATGAAGAAACAGTATCTATTCAAAACAGAAAATGCTATCAATCCCTTTAAAATATCTTCATGTGTCCTGCATGTTAATGATGTGCACTTTAGACAGTAAACCAATGCACCAACCTGTCACAGATCAAAGGTCTCTAATGCATATTTCCACTAAACATCCTTCGTGAGAGCACACCGGAACATCAGCTCTATCACTGCCACTCTATATATGTATAGTCAAAATGATTGTAGTGAAGTATTTATGTTTATGAGTTCCACTGTTCAAATGAAACAATATTATACTTAAACACTTCAGAATCTCAGAGACTGCAATCCTGTTTCAGGCTCCTCCAGAGACGTGCCTGTCAAGATTGAGATAAATGACCATTCAGATAATAACTGTGTTACTGTAGCTTGCAAATGCTCTAGATGGGCTATGTATACATTTATTAACACAGCTACAAAAACAACTGACACAACAAGATCAACTATCACCACCCGTTCCTCCTCGTGCATTACTGTGGAAGTTACCTACTGCTGTTAGTTGTAAGAGATGTAGTCAGCTTTACAATGGAGAGTTGTACTGCTGTTACTGTTAGTTGTAAGAGACGAAGTCAGCTTTACAATGGAGAGACCAAAAGCTTACTGATCAATTTTTTGAACACCTTAAGTGGCAAAGCATTTTAATGCTAATGATCATTGTATTAGTGATGTATCTGTTTGAGTTGCCAGTTGTTTCTATGGCAGCAATGTAGTGGGGAAACTCAAAGAAAATAGACTGAGCTACACTCTCACCACTTTAGAAGCCCATAGAATGAATGTTATGCTTTAAACAACTATTTCATGTAATACAAACAAGATCAACCTTCTATAATTTATAAAAAGTGTGTCTATTTATATCAGAAGCACTTTGTTTACATAGCTGATGGTGCATACAAACATTAATGGAATGAGGAGGTTAAAGTAAAGATCTTACCCATGAGAGGAAACTTTTTGTAAAAGTCTATCACTATGACAATAACCATCTAGTTAATTAAAGTATTGTTGACAAGAGACAAAGAAAAACAAGCCAATGTTGGGTCGATTTTGGAAGGTTGCGAGTTCATGTAGTGTGCAGACAAACTCCCTGATGCACTGATGCACATGTTGCCTGATGATGTCTGGAAAAGGGCAGTGTATCCAAATTGCCAGTGTATAATATTTGGTGGTATACAGTTGAAATAAAGGTATTCCAGGTAATGAAACAATGCTTCTGTGTTTCGCAGTGGCAGTTCTGGGGTGCAAGGGGTGAGAGGGTTGCGCGGGTGGGTCTTGCCCCCCCCTAAGGTCCCCCTAAATGAGACGTGGCGTGAGACACAATTTTTGTGCACCAATATTGCCGACTTAGCGACTTTGTCGCTATATTTAGCGAGTATTCAGATCTCTATAGCTACTCTTTTTAGGGGGTTACATCAATTATCGACTTTCAGCCACGCCCTCCCCTACTCCGTTCGGTTCACTCGAATTTTCAGACATAAGGTTAGTAATCGTCGCGTCCAACAGACCTACTGGTCCCAGTCTGCCCCCCCAGTTCTGATGGTCTAGAACCTCCACTGGTGTTTTGATCTCAGTCCTGTCCACCACAACTGGTCCTCCCAGTCTGATTTGTCTAGTTGGACAGTAGTAATGGTAACACATTGGTGACTGTAATCCCCAAACACACACACACACACACACCTCAAGGATGATATTGCCAAGCATTATTGGAGTTTGCAGCTCAAACGATGGTGGAGTCTCTCCTCTTAACATTGACCAGAGTGTTCTTGTCAGCATGTTCTGCATCACACCTAGGCTGAAGATGATCCAGAAGAGATTTAGACAAACCCTGGAGAGGAGAGGAGGTAGGAGGCATGTGAGGGTGGGGAGGGGGAGCTGTTGGCAAATGAGCTGAGAACTACAGAGACAGTGTAGGTTCTGGTAAGACTGTGTGTGTGTGTGTGTGTGTGTCACATGGGGACTGCAGAGAATCTCAGTTACGTGTCATTCGACTGACAGGTGAAAAATCATTACATATGAACTATTTACACACACACACACAATAAGACAGGCACTGTTATGAACTTCATGACAAGAGGGGTCTCATTAATTCTGACAATTAATGACATGATTTGGTTTACAACTATTTAAATTGAACATGTGGACCTCAGCTTCAGCTGAGGGGAGCTTTGGAAAGAGCCCGAGTGTGTCTGTGGAGGAGGGAGACAAAAACAAAGCCTCTATAAATAGACAGTTAGAGTCAAACAGAGGGTTCTGTATACATCCACGCCATCTATTTCATCAAGCCCCTCTGCTCTAGGAGAGCTTCTTCCCCAGCAATTCTGCAGTGCCCAGCAGCCGACACCCTCAGCCCTCTGCTGTGTAACTCAGCCCAGACTGACAGCAGACCACTGCTGGATTAAACCCTGCAGATGCCCCTAGGTAACCCCCCCCCCCCCAGGGCCCCTGAAAGGCATGGGGCCCACAGGCTGGAACCTCCTCTGCCTGTTTGGTAATCCAGCACTGTCACAGACCTTGGCTACTCCTATATAGCACTGCACTGAGATGACTCTTCCCCATACCAGGATTTCCTTTTTGAGGGCCAGACTGTTGGCTTCTTTGCAATAAGAGACTTGATTCATCTAATGAAGGTCTTTAGTGCCAGCGCACAAAGTAAATCTTTTGTGTTAAACTGGCTCCACAACACATCCTGTGGAAGCACAGTAGTTATAGCCAGAGCTTAATTTAATAAGAGGGACTTTTTTATTATACAAAAAAATGAAAGAAAAGACAAAATGGTTTGCCACACTTGCCTCATCCATGTGAGGGTGACAGATACACTAATATCTAAAGACCCAAAAACGACACGGATGTAGAAAGTGCTGTTGCAAAAGGGAGAAACGACCCGTCAGAATATCCAGTTCCAGTGATGATCTTCAATCTCTTTTTGCTCTAAGACACCTCTCATTGATCCCTGTATTGATCAGCAGAACGTGATCGTTCATAGAATTACTTCAGAGAGATTTGTCTTCCTTCTTGCAGCAACATCACAGTCAAAAAAGATTAAAGCTAGTGTGTAAAAAAGATCCTACATCCATTTATACAAAAAAAACAGGGTGAGGCAATGAATGCATGTGTGCAATACAAGTATCTCGTTATTGCAGGCAAAACCTTCCATTATGCCAACGAGAGGAGAGGTGGAATGGCGTGAACACTACATCAGAGTGTGAGTATGTGGACGTTGGGGGTAGGGTGGAGGTGCGGAGGTTGGGGGTAGGGTGGAGGTGTAGAGGTTGGGGGTAGGGTGGAGGTGTGGAGGTAGGGAGGAACAGCTAGTGTGCCATGGAGTGGTACCTAGAGGAAGAGCAGCTTTTCTGTTCTCCTTCCCTTTAATCTCACAAAGAGCCTCTTTGTTGCTTTGTAGGTTCACCCATAATAAAACGGAGGGGCAGAACCCCCATCCCTCTGTCTCTCACTTTTCCCAACTTCCCTCCTTCCTTTTTTTCTTCCTCTCCCATGTCCATTTGGCTAAATGTGAGCAAGGCAGGTGCATAGCAGACAGAAGCTCTGTTGTGAGCCGTTCCACTGATCAAGCCTCGCTCTCTCTCCCTCTCTCTCATTCTCTCTTTCATTCTCTCTGTCTTTGAACAGGTGCTTGCAAATCCCTTCTTTGGATGCCAAATCACACAATGTGCCAAATGTTACAAACACTCAAATTTCATATTTTTTTCTCACCTTCTCCTGAGTCTAAGCACCCTTGTCAACAGTGTGCAGGCAACAGGACAGGAGTGGAGCAGTGGTCTTCCACACGGCCAGTGCCAGAGAGGCGTGGACTCCATGGTCTTCCCTCACCACAGCCAGCAGTGCCTCTGTCTGTCTGCCCGTTCGGCTGCATGTCTAAGACTGGAATGACGAATTGAGCAAGTCCCTACTTCACTCTGTCTCATCAGTGGAAAGGGTTTCGTTCTAGTGGTTTAAATCAATTACCTATGGGCTGCTACTCTTCTCAGTAAATCACATGCTGAATCCCACATCTCTTGACCTAGCGATCTCCTCAGAGACAGATGCCATATGTTGTCATGGTAACATCAAAGGTAACGTATTCTAATTGGGATGTATTTATGATCAGAGCAGCACACTATAGCTCTTTCAGGAAGTGCTAAAAGTTTTTTTTTTCTATTTTGGCAAGAGCAGTGATAAAAACAAAACAAAAGCCATTTTCTAATCAGTCAGTCGTCATGAAGATTGGATAGGCTACAAAAGCCTGGCAGATTGGATAGGCCACATGCAATGAATGTATTCCACTCCGTTATCCTTCTGAGCCGCTTCAAAGCCGATTCCCTCACTTTGTTCCTGTCTTAAGAGCTCCATGGCTGGAATGATGATGTCCGTATGGACACATGTGAGCATGTGTTGGTGAATAAGCTGATTATTCTTAATGGTATCAATAATAACAATAGTACTAATAACAATGATGGGACAAGGAAAGCATAATGTTTTTATTTGCTGAAACACAACCTGGCACATTGTTGGTGTTTTCTGATCAAAATGTGAACAACTCCATTTCCTCTTCCTCATTCCGGCTCCATCTCTCGGGAAGGTTTGAAAGGTCGTGTCATCACATCATTCTTCTCACTCTCAGTCAGCGGTAAAGACTAAAGGCCTATCAGAGGCTCTCACCTCACCCCTCATTCCAGTGATCGGGCTTGTCCTCTTTGATCCCTGCCTGCTGTTTGCCCATCATGTTTCCCCCGCTCACATCAGACAGCACGCTGTGTGTCCTGAGCCGGGCTGAGAGTGTGAGTCTCCACCGTGGGCTCTGGCGATGGCTGGCTGATAAACTCCCCAAAACACTGACCTTCAGCTGCCAAGCCTGTCCATCTCTCCAAGCGACACGGAGGAGAGTAAGAACCCAGAGGAGTGCTACAGGAGCTGGGTTAGAACCCAGAGGAGTGCTACAGGAGCTAGATTAGAACCCAGAGGAGTGCTACAGGAGCTGGGTTAGAACCCAGAGGACTGCTACAGGAGCTGGGTTAGAACCCAGAGGACTGCTACAGGAGCTGGGTTAGAACCCAGAGGAGTGCTACAGGAGCTGGGTTAGAACCCAGCGCAAAGTACCAGCAGTAGAAAAGGTTCTGATTCATTTTCATCAATATTCCTTTTAAGCTATTTTACATTAGCCTGATTAGAATTGGTTAATCTATTTGGGGAAAAAACTGAAAACATCTATACATTTAAAAATACAATAGAGCATGAGTAATAAATTATGCAGCTCTGCTCTTTTTTCTCATGAAATAAATTAACATACTGCAGCTTTAATTGGAACACCGCAGCTTTAATGGTAATGTGGACGGTGAGAAATGTTTCCTCCCCCCATGTACTGACCTTTCAGTGAGGCAGCTGTCACATAGCTGATTATTTCCCTGCTTCAGGTGAACATGTGGCCATGGTGACCTTCATGCTCTGTAGGAGAACTGTCCGTCAGCTGAGGAAATAGCCAGCATCCTGTGTGAATGGACAACATACTCTCGTTCTGAGCCATTTTGCATTTGTGCTCGTGAACAGACAGGAATTTAGGAATACTGTAACGTGAGCTGTCCGGGGAGGACCGCTCACGTGGGTTTTGGGGAAATGCGGAAGCAAGTGCCACAAACACAAAACCATAAAACAAAAACCTCCGTAAGACGTACGGGAAAAATGTGGCAAAGAAAAATAATATAAAGAACAGAGACCTCCGTAAGTAGCACGGGAAACGAGACAAAGAAAAATAATAATAAATCTGAAGAGATGCAAAAGGCGAAACAAAAAACACACGGAGAAACCTCGACGTGTCAAAAAAGGAAACTAAGGAATATCTGACCTGAACGAGACTGACACAAAATAACAAACGATAGGAAAATATAAAGGACAAGGAAAACTTGAGAAAGGCCAGAACAGGGCGCAGGAGTAAAGGACTCGAAAATCAAAAGCATAGGGGCTGGTGACGAAACACCAGAAAAGCAACAACGTTACTGACCAAAAGGCTGGGAAGCACAGAGAGACCGAACAACTCAGCAGTGACTGCCTGCAGCCATCCACCTTAAGTAAGGGGATGGACAGCTGCCGGCAGTCACCGCTGATTAATGGTTACGCCCTCTGCTGGCTCGCGTTCCCCCCTCTGGTGGTGGTAGGTGGAACGACCCTGGAGCCAGCCCTTACAGAGCCCCCCCTCCTAGGCCCGAGACCTCGCGGGCCCAAAGCAACAGCCCTATCCCGATAAAAATATAAGGGAAGGGTCCAGAATACGAGAGGAAGGAACCCAACTACGCTCCTCAGGACCGTACCCCTCCCAGTCGACCAGGAACTGATCACGGCCCCGTACGCGACGGACGTCCAGGAGACGGCGAACAGTGTAGGCCGGAGCCCCATCAATCATGCGCGGGGGCAGGAGGTGCCGGAGCACCAGGGGAACCGCACAAAAAGGGCCGTAGACGGGAGACGTGAAATACGGGGTGAACTCTCATGGAAGGCGGCAGCACCAGGCGATAGGCCACAGGGTTAATCCTACGCTCCACCTTAAAAAGGGCCCAAAAACCGTGGAGCCAACTTCTGGGTACCGCCACGAACAGGTAAGTCTTTAGATGATAACCATACCCTCTGACCAGGGCGAAATGACAATGCCGGGAGACGGCGCTTGTCAGCACTACGCCTGTAATTACCGGCCGCTTTGATCAATGCTCGGCGTGCCCGGACCCAAAGCGTTACGACACCGCCGCACCGGAGCAGCCACCCCGGCACCGCTACCGATTTCTCCTGGTTATCAAACAGAGGAGGTGAGTACCCAAATAAACACTCAAAAGGGGACATACCCAGTGAGGAGTGCCACAGGGTGTTGTGGGCGTATTCAGCCCAGACCAAATGCTCAGCCCATGAGGCCGGGTTAGCAGAGGCTAGACAGCGCAAGGTCTGTTCCAGATCCTGATTTACGCGCTCAGTTTGGCCATTGGACTGCGGGTGGAAGCCGGACGATAGGCTAGCTTTAGCGCCCAGGAGGTCTAAAAACGCCTCCCAAAACCGGCTGGAAAACTGCGGGCCACGATCGGACACCACATCACGGGGGAAGCCATAGTTGCGGACGACATGCTGCAATAACAGCGACGCCGTTTCACGAGCGGATGGAAGCTTAGGAAGAGAAATAAACTTACTGAACTTCATCAACTATGACCAGAATGGTTGTGTGACCCTTAGAGGCTGGCAACCCTGTGATAAAGTCCAGAAACGAGACGTGTGCCCCCATTCCAGCACCTTCTGACGGACGTCAGCCGGGACGTATAAACGATTCTCAGGCCCTCCTCCAGGGCCAGGCTCGTTAACCAGAGCTTGCTGAACGGCCTGCTCAACCTCCCACTGGACAGGGGCAATGATCATCTCCGGGGGAATGACGGTGCTGGCAGGACTGGGGGTGTCGGGCGGTTCCCATTGCCGTGACAGGGCGTCAGGTTTGACATTTTTTGAACCGGGCGATAGGAAATAGTAAAATCAAACCGCCCAAAGAAAAGAGACCATCGAGCCTGACGGGAGTTTAGCCGCTTAGCTTGTTGTAGGTAAGCGAGGTTTTTGTGGTCTGTCCACACGACAAACGGGTGTCTGGCACCCTCAAGCCAGTGCCGCCATTCTTCTAGAGCCAGTTTAACCGCTAATAGCTCCTTGTCACCCACATCGTAACGACTCTCAGTGGGAGTGAACCGGTGGGAGTAAAAAAGCGCAGGGATGTAAGCGCGGCGGTTGTCCCACACGTTGAGAGAGAATAGCTCCGGCTCCCAAATCGGAAGCGTCCGTCTCAACCACGAAGGGAGTCTCAGGATCAGGCATACTTAACACAGGGGCAGACACGGCTGTTTTAACTCCTCAAAGGCGGTCTGGGCCTCAGGAGTCCACACAAATTTACCCATAGCTTTACTGGTGAGAGCTGAGAGAGGAGCGGCTAGGGTGCTAAACCCTTTAATAAAGCGACGGTAAAAATTAGCGAACCCTAAGAAACGCTGTACTAGACGTACAGAAGTGGGTACGGGCCATTGAGCCACCGCACGGGTTTTAGCAGGGTCCATTGCCAACCTGTCCTGAGCAACCACAAACCCTAGGAAAGACACCTCGGGGACGTGAAAATTGAGATTTCTCTAGTTTGACGTACAATTGGTTTTCTAACAGCAGCTGGAGTACCCTATGAACATGTCTGACGTGATCTTCGAGGGTTCGGCTATAAATTAAGATGTCATCCAGGTAAACAAACGCGAAATCGTCCAGAGCTTCGTAATACCTCATTGACATATCTCTGAAAAACAGCGGGCGCGTTCATTAAGCGAACGGCATCACCAAATATTCATAGTGCCCCGAGGGCGTTATGAAAGCTGTCTTCCACTCATCGCCTTCACGAACTCGCAGTAAATTATACGGCGCTGCGTAGATCTAATTTAGAAAAAATAGTAGCGTGTTGCAACGCTTGAACGCCGATGTCATTAAAGGGAGAGGATGGCGATCTTTAACGGTGATTTTATTTAAGCCTCGGTAATCAATACATGGCCTAAGATCCCCATCCTTCTTACCTACAAAGAAAAATCCTGCACCGGCGGGAGAGCTTGAGGGGCGAATAAATCCAGCTGCTAGGGCTTCTTGAACATATTCCTCCATAGCTTTACGTTCTGGTAGGGCTAAGGAAAACAACCTTCCCCTGGGAGGAGACGTACCGGGAAGTAACTCAATGGCAATATCATGTGCTCGGTGAGGTGGCAGGTGACTGGCTCGTTTTTTACTAAAAACCTCTCTCAGATCGTGATACTCTGGCGGAACCCTCTCTAGATCCACACCTTCCATAGGGTTCTTCGCGGATTCGTTTTCCTTGCACTTTAGACACGATCCCTCGCACACTTTGCCCCAGCGCCTAATAGACAAGTTGAGCCAGTCTATTTCCGGATTATGGCGTTGTAGCCATGGAAACCCAAGAATCAACTGGAGCTGAGGGGCAGCGATAACGTATGGAGTAAGAGTCTCTACATGATTACCAATCTGAATTCTGAGAGGAACCGTCTGATGTTCAACCTCACCGGAGGTGAGTAGCTTGTCGTCAACCGCTGATTAAGACAGGGTTTTTCCAGCGGGACTAAAGGGATATTTAGGGACTCGACTAGGGCGGCATCAATAAAATTACCTGCGGCACCTGAATCCACGACAGCCGCTAACTTATGCTCGCTCGAGTCTCTCCACGACATTATTACCTGGGGAGTAAAGCTTACAGCAGGGGAGTAACCAGCAGGGCCCATCGGTGATACTCCATTCACCGACGGGCCCGTTCTTTTCCCTGCAACAGGGGACAGTTTCGCCTAAGATGTTCTTGATTGCCACAATAAAGGCATCTGCCCTCCCGAATACGTGTCTGTCGTTCTTCCCTTGATAACCTTGTGTGACCTAGCTGCATGGGTTGGTCTCCTGCCTCCTCAGTAGTGACCGCCGCACGATGAGGAATGGGTGGACCAGCGCTAGTCGTATTACTGGACGCACGACGTTGACCCTTGCGGTCGCGCATACGGTTATCTAATTTTATAGTGAGTTCTATGAGCTCCTCCAGCCCAGAGGGCGGATCTCGCACCCGAGCTCATCTTTGATCTCACCGGTTAAACCTTCAAAGTAAACCGGCGAGAGCTCCCGAACTCCAATCACTCGGCAGCTAGAGTGCGAAACTCCAGGGAGTAATCGGCTACCGATAACCTGCCCTGCTTAATGCGGAGCAACCTTGACCCAATAGAACCGCCAACAGCGGGATGAAAAAATGCCTGACGCATCGCGTTAGAAAAGCGCTCATATGAAGCACATATTTCGGGTTGATTCTCCCAAACGGGGGTGGCCCAACGTAAAGCCTTACCCGTGAGCAACGTCATCACATAGGCTACCTTGGATCGGTCCGAGGGGAATCGTGACGGCTGCTGTTCGAACACTAATGAACATTGCAAAAAGAAAGCCTCTACATTCCTCGGCAACACCACCGAAACGCATGGGAGAGGGCAAATTAGGTTCGAACCGACTGACGGGAGGAGAAGCCGGTGCAACCTGAGACACGGTAGGACTGGGCGGGGTGCTCGATTGGCTGGCAGCATTAACCATGTTGGTAATCGTCTGCAGTTGACCAGAAACCTGCTGTAGAGCTTGCTGGTTCCTGCCTATGGCCTGACCCTGAATGGTCAGAGCACTCTTAATCTCGCCTATGGCTTGCGATATGGCTGCATCCATGTTTGGCTGAGTTGTTCTGTAACGTGAGCTGTCGGGGAGGACCGCTCACGTGGGTTTTGGGGAAATGCGGAAGCAAGTGCCACAAACACAAAACCATAAAACAAAACCTCCGTAAGACGTCTGGGGAAAAATGTGGCAAAGAAAAATAATATAAAGAACAGAGACCTCCGTAAGTAGCACGGAAACGAGACAAAGAAAAATAATAATAAATCTGAAGAGATGCAAAAGGCGAAACAAAAACACACGGAGAAACCTCGTCGTGTCAAAAAAGGGAAACTAAGGAATATCTGACCTGAACGAGACTGACACAAAATAACAAACGATAGGAAAATATAAAGGACAAGGAAAACTTGAGAAAGGCCAGAACAGGGCGCAGGAGTAAAGGACTCGAAAATCAAAAGCATAGGGGCTGGTGACGAAACACCAGAAAAGCAACAACGTTACTGACCAAAAGGCTGGGAAGCACAGAGAGACCGAACAACTCAGCAGTGACTGCCTGCAGCCATCCACCTTAAGTAAGGGGATGGACAGCTGCCGGCAGTCACCGCTGATTAATGGTTACGCCCTCTGCTGGCTCGCGTTCCCCCTCTGGTGGTGGTAGGTGGAACGACCCTGGAGCCAGCCCTTACAAATACAGGCGAGTTACGCAAGGTGATGGGACTCCTGAGGCAGTGAAAGTGAGTCATCCCCTGTCACTCTTGCACATGCACACACACCTGCTTATTTACCTTATATAGCCTGAACACAAGTACAGGGATCACATTCTCACCATTCTAGTATGTACAGGTGCATCTCAATAAATTGTAATATCATCAAAAAGTGAATTTATTTCAGTAATTCAATACAAAAAGTGAAACGCATGTACACTGCTCAAAAGAATAAAGGGAACACTTAAACAATACAATGTAACTCCAAGTCAACCACACTTCTGTGAAACCAACCTGTTCAGTTAGGAAGCAACACTGATTGTGAATCAATTTCACCTGTTGTGCAAATGGAACAGACAGGCAGAACAGGTAGAAATGAGAGGAAATTAGCAAGACACCCCTATAAAGGAGTGGTTCTGCAGGTGGTGACCACTGACCTTTTATCCGTTCTCATCGTTTCTGGCTGATATTTTGGTCACTTTGGCATTTTGCTAGATCTCTCACCATAGAGGTATAATGAGGCGGTATCTACAACCCACAGAAGTTGCTCAGGTAGTGCAGCACCTCCATGTGCTAGCCAGAGGTACCCTGACTGCTGTTAGGTACAGGGATGAGATCCTCAGACCCATTGTGAGACCATATGCTGGTGCAGTGGGCCCTGGGTTCCTTCTGATGCATGACCATGCTAGGCCTCATGTGGCTGAAGTGTGTCAGCAGTTCCTGCATGGTGAAGGCATTGGTGCTATGGACTGGCCTGCCTGTTCCCCAGACTTGAATCCAATCAAGCACATCTGGGACATCATCAACACCACGTTGCACCACAGACAGTCCAGGAGTTGACTGACACTTTAATCCAGGTCTGGGAGGAGGTTCCTCAGGAGCCTCATCAGGAGCATGCCCAGGGTTTCTAGGGGTTATACAGGCACGTGGAGGCCACACACACTACTAAGCCTCATTTTAACTTGTCTTGAGGAATTTCCACTGTCATTTGATTTTCCACTTTGATTTTAAGTATGACTACAAATCCAGACCTCCATGGGATAATACTTTTGATTTACATTTACCATTTTTTGTTATTTTGTTCTAAACGCATTCCACAATGTAATAAATAAAGATTTTCAACTGGAATATTTTATTAATTGAGATCTAGGATGTTATTTTAGTGTTCCCTTTATTTTTTGAGCAATATATTATTTAGATTCTTGACAAACAAAGGGATCTATTTGAAGTGTTTATTTCTGTTAATGGTGATTATGGCTTATAGTCAATGAAAACCCAAAACCATTATCTCAAAGAAAATATTTTTAATTCAGAAATGTTGGCCTTCTGAAAAGTATGTAGAGTAAATGCCCTCAATACTTGGTTGGGGCTCCAGGTGAGTTTGCTGTCCAATCAAGCACAGTGATACTGTGGTTATTAAACCACATTGGTACTTTTGGCAGTGTGGACAGGTGCCAAGTCTATAAGGCTCTAATATTCTGTTATCTCTATACCATGACTCTTGCATAATCAACTCATTTATGTGAACAGACTCAATTCTTTGTACACAAATATTTAATATTTATTAATTCTGTGTTTATAGTGTTAGTTTTGTTGTTTATTAAAATGATCATAAGCAGAAAACACAGAAAGGCATGTAATTTCCATTTGGTATCACCAAGTGGCTATGAAGTAACTATTTGACAAGATGCAATATTTTGGTTAAAGATTTATTTGCAATTGCAAATTCAGATATTAATCTCCTTCTATTTGATGAATAAAATAAACATTTCCTGTGTTTTACCATACAAATAGGATACAAAATAATTTAGTTATTGCAGAATACTTTAGAGTTTTAGCATAGCACAAACTTGAAGACAAAATATCAACTAGCAACCTGCTGTTTTAGCACCATGCTCTGCATGTAAAATCTACCAAATAGAATTTGTTTTCTAACGTAAAGTGCTATGTTCAAATGTTTATTATTTCACAATATCAATGCATTTAGCTGGAAGGTCCAAATACTATGAACTATCATAAAACAAATAACTAGCTAGCTAACTTAACTAGCTACATGCCAAGTGCGTTGCTAAGGCTGTTTTCGCAATAGCAATAGCCTACTTAGCTAGCTAGCTAACTAACCATGTATGCAATGATAATGTCGGGCTTATTTTAACATACACAAAGAAACGGTTTGCTTCAAGATATTGTTAGATTTCTCATTAAGGTAAATGACCAGTAGGCCTATGAAAATGTCTTACCTTTACATTCTTCCTTAAATTGGATGGGGAATTTTTGGAGGAAGAAATCGTATGATACTCAGGCAGGCAGAGATGGCACTTGAAAACGAAAACGAGTCTTTTTTTCTTCGACTACTTAAAAAAATGTCTTCAAATAAGGCCATTGGTTTGTGTGGCACGTTACAATCAGTAGATTCATCTATTTTTAAGTAGGTATATTTTCTTTCATGCTGTTGTATTACCGGTATTAACATGTATGCTGTTGCAGTACCGTTGAACTGTAGGCTGATTGGTGCTCGTGCAGCGCCGTTGAACCGAACGCGGATTGGTGCACGTGCTTTGCGATTCTTTTGTTGTTACTTTGTTGAACACACGAAGACTGAAGTAACGACAGATTCCGCATAATGTAGTGGAGTAAAAAGTAACATATTTCACTTTCAAATGTAGTGGAGTAAAAGTAAAAGTTACAAAAAAGGGAAATACTTGAATAAAGTAAAAAAAAGCACTTACACTTAATTAAGCACAGTAACAAATTACATTTACTTCGTTACTGTCCACCACCTATGTCCCTGGCAGTGTTCTTGTCTCTTGGGGGTGGATACATCTTATCTCTTGGGTCCGAACATACTCATCACTGGTCTCCTTCCACCATGGGGTTCCATCAACACCTCATCCTTAACCAGTTATGACCTATGAATCCTTCACAGACGTGCAAATGTACAAAATCTATTAATACAGTACTCTCCAATGTATTTATTGGCTTCACTAAATCCCTTCTTTGAATGGGATTTTACACTTTAGGTTGTTTGCTCATAAATACTCATTTCCTTTACACGAGTTTGATGCAGCTAGGGCTAATCGTTTACATTATGAATCCTGTTAGGTTCTCTCAAGCCCATTGCTTTGCATTCTACTCCTATGGTACTGAAGCAGTTCCTGTTCAGGTCAGTAGAGGTTGCAACATACATCTTTGCACTACTGTGCAAGTGACCCTTAATTTTGGTTTCAAGAGCAAGGTCAAAACCCCTTAGAGAAGAATCATTGGTGACTAGTGTACTTTAGTCTGAAATCAGGCTTCATCCGAGACTGGAACATTGGGTCAGAGGATTCTGGGTAAAGTTGCACAAGACTGGACAAACATAAGATTTCCTATTGCTTTAACAATATATGACACACACACACATATATATATATATATATATATATATATATATTCCTTATGGTGTCAACATTAGACCAAACAGAACTGACTGCAGGTGAAGAAACGCTAGGCCCCCAGCACATTCCGCCATGCTTATGAGGTTAGGTGTCCCTTTAACCATACGAACAGCAGAGGTGTCCATACACCTGTCAGACATTTTAACCTGTGGTGGCCAAAGGCTGCATTTCCTGCAGAGGGAGCCCAAGAGCCGAAGTGAGGAGAAGACAGATTCAGTATCCAGTAGAGTGAAATGAACTATTTAAGTTTGCATGGCTGCAAAGAGAAATGAAGCGTAGCCAATTTCAGCATCACAAATTTTCAATGCATGTCCTCCTTGCTTCGCACAATTTAATAGCAATTTAGGCTGGGGATTATATATGCCAAGATCAGGAATTAAAAGAATACGTTGCCCCCACCTCTCTCACACACATTTCTTTTTTGAGAATAGTGTACCGGGACGCTGCCGTTTGTAAGAGGAGCAGTCTCACGACGGCACCCAGTACACACCCTAGGTACTACCCTAGGTACTACTACCCTTTGTTTGCATGCATGTTCGCCCGCTGTAATGCAGGTTGCCGAGTGCCTCCAAAGTTTGTCTGAGATTTGGAAGCAAATAATATTTAACACACATCACGCCTGATCCTTGCAGGCTGAATGCATTTGCATACACACAATCATTAACCGGTTGACTGGAAATCAGCTCAGGGTTGGTTGGTTGTCCCATGGTGTAAAAAAAAAAAATCTCAAAGTTACAGCATGAGCACTGCACCATGCAATAAATATCCGTAAGGGAAAACCACTTCCCCAGGTAAATTTGAAACAGGACTAACCACCATTATGTTTACAATAGATCTACGTTAGACTAAATTTAAATCAAGAGGGTATCCAGAGTTAACTGAACTTCATTTGTTGTTGATTACATCTTGAAAACTCTTGTTCCATACATATTGGACAGATGTAAACTATAAAAGCATTCATCCATACAGTCTCATTCAATTAACAAAGCACACCAAGACCTTGCGTCACATATAATAACCTGGGCTTTATTGTCAGATTTCTGTGTGATCACATAACTTTCATCCCCTTTTTTTTTCTCAATAATATTTTTTTTTTTTTTAAATTCTCATTATTTTAATTAAATCTGCCACCAGGCTGGTGTAGAGCCCTGGAGGTTGGTTCAGTTCAGCCAGTGGACTGGGCATTTGAGATCGGGGCTCCGGGCAATCCAGGACCACGGAAGTGCGGCCTTGCCCGATAGCGATCCTCTTCACAGAAGAGACGAAGCAGTATATTCCCAAAGGAAGGCACACCTTTTAACTTGTGGTTTCAGGCCTTGAAATAGTGTGGAGGCCGTCAGATGATGTGATCAGAGACGGAGGTCGAGGAGACTAGAGCTGGCAGCCTCCCGTCACTCCTTCTGTAGTTCACTCGCCGCAAGTTCAGCCGAAATTACTGAAGCGGCCTCAGCAACGACGGAGAGTCAACGGTGCGCTCGACAGCCGATGGATCTGACGAGCAACCAAAGAACGAAGTCTTCCATGTTACACGAAGCGCAAAGTCGCTTCACCACAAGAACTGACAAAAAAAAAAAAAAAAAGATACAAAAATAATTGTCTCTGTACAAAGAAACTACAATGGGAGAGGAAAACAATATTCATAGTATGAAAAGGAACTGAAATTATACAAAAAGCAGCAATAAATCATTACTGAAGTCAAACAAAACGTACAAAAAAAAAAGCCACCAACAAAATACAACAAAAACAGTGCTTAGTTGAAATGGAAGCGTCAGCCGCTTCCGAGTGAAGACTTCATGACTCGTCTGTCACTTGTTTTGGGATGATTCATTAAATGGAAGATTCCTGCACTCTGCCCCAATCAACGTTCCTAAATCCTTTGAGTGACCCAAAAACCATAACCCCCCACCACACAACAAAGGAACTAGAATGAACACCTTGGGGAGGGGGGGGCGACAAAACAAAAACAAACAAAACAAACAAACAAAAACAAGTTGCTGTATCATCTATGTGACTTGCAAAGAGAACCAGCGGAACTAGAGACTGAAGAACCTGACATTGCTCACCATGTTCACAAAAACAAAAACAAAACAAAAAACACCTATAGCTACCCAAACACCTACAACACAGGAAAATGAGGGTACAGTGTTCATGGAAAGGAAAGTGTAAACAGCACAATAAATAGGTAAAACAGCAGGTTTCCTCACCATGCACAATGACTTATGCCTCCTCTCCTCTGCCCCCCCAACTCACCAAGTCTCTCTGCAATCCCCCCTCTTTTTCTTTTGTTTTTTGTAATTCCCAAGTGCAAAACATCAAACAAATCTGTATTCAAGTAACATATATACAAGGGGGTTGGATGGAAGTTTTACAAATATGCAGTTACTGTACATTGAATATTTGCCATATTCATAATATACACATTAATGTTTTCCTATTAACAGTAACAATATATAAAAGGGAAAAGGGGGGAAAAAGGAAAGAAAAAAAAAAACAACCCACAAACAACAAAAACACCCCCCCCCCAAACAAATGAACAAACATCAACAACAACAACAACAAAAAGAACACCACAACAGAGATGAGATTTGCTGTCGAGACCTGACAGTCGCTGTGGAAACCCACTGCATTCCCAAAAGCAATCGGTGCACAGCACCAAAAGATTGGACTGGGCAGGGAGAAAGTCGCCCAGGCAACGGCTACTACGTCACCTCCATAGCCACTGTGTTTTCCGCTAAACTGTTTAGGGATTGCTTTTCCTGTTCATGATTATCCCTGAAAATAAGGACATGACAGTTAGCATTTATTCCCTTTAAAACAGTCAAAGCCAAAATTAAGCCACTGTTTGTTTACAGTGTCAGAAGCTCATATAAACAGCAACTCTGATACCAGAAGCTAAGAGGAGACATAAGCGCGTGTTGTGCGCGCGCACGCTCACCCGGTGGGGACTTTGGGGAGTTGACAATTGTTGGCGGCAGCGGCGAGTTTTAAGGCGGGCGGCATGCCCCCGAGACTCCTGGGAAGGTGTCGAGCGTTGAGGCTGGCGATCTGGGGCGTGGCTACAGTCAGACGCAGGCTGTTCCCAATCAGAACCTGAGGAGCCGTGTTGGCAGTACTGTTACCGTGGTTACTGAGCGGGTTGTGCGCGTTGTGGACAGAGCCGGCGGTGGAGTTGGTGCTGTTGGCAGAGGGCAAGCTGGGCGGTGCGGAGGTCGTTGCTGGCGACGGACTCGCGATGATCGAAGGTGATGTAGTGGAGAGCTGTAAGCCCTTATAAACTCCTGAAGGAACATGTCAGAAAGCGGGAAAATAAGACCACAGGATGGTTCCAGCACGCAGAGGAGAGCAGGAGAGGAAGATCACAAACCTGAGGCCTGAAGGACGCCATTCACTCCACTCCCAAGAACACCATCCTCTTTGACCTTTAGGGTCAAGAGCTGATCAGAGGTGATGAGGGCAGAGGCTGCAAACTGGGCGCTGACAGAATCCAACATCTTGGACACAGGAGTCTAGAGGAGAAAAGCCAAATGTGAGCCAGAACCAAGCGAGGCTACGCACGGCCGCCCGCCCGCCCGCCCGCACACTGCTGCACACGCACGCCCACCCCTACCTGTATATTATTGCAGGCTTCACTGGCCTGCTGTTGGACCTGCTCCAGCTGCTGTTTCTGCATTAGAGCCAGCTGTTCCTGATGCTCCTGGTACTGCTCTGCTGTGAACGCTGCCACACCCACCCACCCACACACACACACACACACACACACACCCCTCATTAGTGTGCAGCACAAGCATATCACTACATACTACTGGGAAGTAAATACACGATACCCAGGAGGGTTATAAAGAATAAGTGCATGTTTTGAGTACAGCCCAAACACTACCACCCAGTCTGTGTCTGATGTCTCTTTAGCAGGCCATCTGCTCTTTCTGTCCATGTGGACATTTAAAGCACATGGCATGGAATATCTAAAAGGTTATGCACAACAAAATGACATTACTACAAAGCAACAACCTCTAGCCACAAAAAATCAACTCTTCCTCATTAAAATCACTACAGTCTGAATATTAAACAAAGAGAGCTTTGTGATGCCAAGTCCTCATACCCAATTCCGTTCACCTTATGATAGTACACACACACACACACACACACACACACACACACACACACACACACACACACACACACACACACACACACACACACACACACACACACACACACACGAGTCAACACAGGGCAACGTGAGGGGAGTTTGCGACATCATCAGGAGCGAGACACTGGAGAGTTGAGCGAGAGGCGCTCAGCAGCTTGGAGGCGCTCAGCAGCTTGGAGGCGCTCATCAGTACAGCGTGCCATCAAAGCCCAGCACTGTGGAGCAAAGCGGGCAGAGAGCCCAGCACAGGCCAAACTGCCCCGTCTGCCCTCTGCCTGAACCGCTGCTTTCATTTCCATTGGACAGTGGACTTTAATGAGGCTTCATATTAAAAGGGAGGGGGAGACACCCTGCTTTGATGAGCTTGTGACCGGAGGAACAAAAACCTCCCACAAGCTTAATTTGCTTCTTTTCCATTTCTGTTAGACGCGCACGGCCATGCATAATTACACCATGTCCACTCCCCCTTCGCACCCACCTGCACCCGTTACTCAGACCTACACGCAGAAAGGTCAGCTGCAGCCAAGGCATCAGGCCGGAGAGAAGAGCCACCACTTCATTATCTCCACCCCCACTCCCCAGAGAACGCACACACCCCAAAACAATGGAGTTGAACAATTTCACAAATACAGTAATAGCGCCACCCACACGCAATTAATGTAGCAGCCCAAGGAACTGTCGACAACTCAAAGCCAAAGCGCCTCTCTTGGGCACAAAAGCTACAATGCGCCAAGTGTGTGTGTGTGTGTGCATGCGCGGCCTCCCTCACCGACTGCTGTGGTCACGGTGCGGCTGGGAGTGGCAGCAGCGCCCCCTACAGCTGCACCTGCCCTGGTGTGGGTGAAGCCCCGGAAGGCCCTCCCTGCGGTCGGGTGGCCACTTAGCGTCCGCGGTTTGAAGTGCCTCCAGCGACACGCCTTAATGTTGCGCAGGATCTGCCTCAGGTCCGGCGACGTGGAGGAGGAGGAGGAGGCTGCCGAGGGGGGAGGGGGTGGACAGGAGGCAGCAGGCGCGGAGCCACTGCCCTGTGAGGTGCCGTCATGGTGAAGAGGGGAAGCTGGAGACGAGTCCTCTGCATCAGAGTCCAGACTGTGGAAAACGCCGTCTAGGTCCGAGTGGGCTCGGTCCAGGAGGAATCTGCACACCGCAACAAAGGGCACAAGTGAGAAGAAGCGCCACTTGCCGAACGAGAGTGCGGTCGGTGCTGGCGGAAACATGGATGGAGTGGGGCACCACCGCGTGTCTCACCTTCCCCCTCGGCCGAGGCGTCGGCGCGCCAGGCCCAGGCAGCGCCGCGGTGTCGTCAGGCTGGTGAGGGTGTAGCGGAAACGTGGGTCGCGGAAGCCGCCGTCCGCCTCGCTGGACCACGGCCAGCCGCCCCTCTGATCCAGACGGGCCTGAAGTCAGTGGCAAGTGCTCATGATTTTGGACAGTGACGAGGCTCAGACAATGACATTGACAGCCTAGCGACGCGCATCTTTCCTCCCCCGTATGTAAGCCGGCAGCATTGCAAACGAGAGAAATCATGCTCTAGATCGCCAGATACCACAGTACAAGCTGTGACATAAGACGGAGGCCCTTGTGAGGGGGCAGTGTGGCTGTGAGGAGGAGAGGAGACTCACCGTGTGGTAAACACAGCCTGCTTTCCTCCTGAAGGCAAACGCTCCATCAGGGTCATTCTCCTCCTCAGCCTCCGATGACCCAGAATGCATCTGCAGCGAGAACAGTGCTTAGTTACTCATGTCAAAGGCTAATTTAAGCTCACAGGAAGCTGGAACCAACTGGCATTTTTATAGCACTGTCAAGAGTGTAATAAATTTAAAACAACAACAACAAAAAAAAACAACCCACCCACCACTGACATTCTGGATTGTGGTCTCATCATTCGAACAACAGCGATGTCTGCACTTACTAATGCAGTACGTGAGCGGACATACTGACTGTGTGAACATGTACATGCCTGTGAGAAAGGATCCTCGTCAGAGCTGGGGAAGTCATACTGGTTGAGGTCTTTGGGGTTGAAGACGGAGGGGCCAGACTGCTGGGGTGCGGTGAAGGGCTGGATCTTGGGCTTTTTCTCATATTTCCTTTTCGTGCGGACCACGTCCGTCTTCTCGGGCTGAAGAACCACGAGACAGCATCAGGATCGGCCAGCAAAGCACACTGGCACACTTAAAACTACCGCCTCTCACTGAGGAATGTGCCTCGATCATTTGACTGTCACTGGACACTCGTGTTGAAGCGTTCCCATCTATTAACGCTGGCATCCATCACAGAGAAGTTCAGGTCACAGCCTAGTACTCATGACCCCAGGTGATGAGGATCTAACCTCTTGCTTCACTAGAGATCAACACGGCAGCCTGTGACGTAACCAGCCCGACTGATCCAAACTCCAAACCTGTGACCTGGTACTTTAACAATCACCATGGCCTCCCCACAAGCCTTCACCTTAGTCTTGTAGTCCTTCAGCTCGATGTGGTCAGCATGGCGATACTGACTGCTGCTGGCCAGGGGAATGATGGGAATCTTGTATATGGGCGTGGCCATGGCCAGTGCCTCTGCCATGATATCAGCGCCAAAGTCAGGCAGGCCATTCCTAAACAAGATGGGGTCAGAGGGTTAGTCTCCACACACTGAGGGAGGGTGCATCTCACACTGTTAAAGTAAAGCTTGGACACATCATGCAACTCTTAATTAAAGCACACCGGGGTCACCACTTTATATTAGCAGAAGGGAAGTCAAAACTATACTGTGTGAATATGCAAAATTCTGGTTTTAAACATTCATTTTCATGTGAAAATATCACTGGTTGATTTTACTAATTAATTCTGCAAGTCTGCTAATTAGAAACTCCAGGGAACTGGAAGAAAACAAAACAAACAAGCAAAAAAAAAAAAAAAAAAAAAAAAAAACAGCGAAGGGCACCCTTGCTTCCTGAATGGAGCTGTACAGCTCTGTAGTGCACTGGGTGTGCTAGAGAGACCAGACCCTGTAGTGCACTGGGTGTGCTAGAGAGACCAGACCCTGTAGTGCACTGGGTGTGCTAGAGAGACCAGACCCTGTAGTGCACTGGGTGTGCTAGAGAGACCAGCCCCCATAAGATAATAGGTGTGCTAGAGAGACCAGACCCTGTAGTGCACTGGGTGTGCTAGAGAGACCAGCCCCTGTAGTGCACTGGGTGTGCTAGAGAGACCAGCCCCCATAAGATAATAGGTGTGCTAGAGAGACCAGACCCTATAGTGCACTGGGTGTGCTATATTGCACAAACTTAAAATTGTGGATGGTGACATTTGTAGTAGGTAAGAAAGCTAAAAATTAACTGAGCAAAACGGTTCTGCCAATTAACACATGAAATTCTCTCAATCACTCTCAGCCTCTCACAAATATCACACCAGTAGTCACTACGGTTACAGACTGAAGCAGAGGTTGGTGTCTATGCAAGGTGAACACAAGGCCACCACGATGTGGTGGGGGGTTTGATTGCGTATTTCCTTGTACCTTTTCTCCACTATCTCCAGCGTGAGGTGTAGCAGCTCTCTCTTGCTCTTCTCACGTTTCTTAATCATCTCCAGGACAGTGACGGCCCTGCTCAGATCTCTCCTCAGTTTCAGCATCTTCTCATACGATGCTTCGTCATTCTTACGATTCTGCAAGGAGTGAGTGTGAAAACAGAAGAGTCATCACTCAACTCTGCCTACTTTCTTGGACATTTGAGTCATTTGAAAGCATTTAGAGATTTTAAACACTGTATACACATGTAACACATTTGCATTGTGAGCTGCATGTAGCTAGAAGATCCAGGGAGCTCTTGTTAACCAGAGGACAAGTCTGTAGCATTGGTAGCATCTTGCCCCAAATGGCTTTAAATACAACACCCAAAAAGGCTATTAAAAAGCTAAACTGATCTGTTTAACTGCATGTTATTAACAGTTCATTCAAGACCTACACTACAAGAGAACTACACTAGAATTCCCCCAGCACAAACATGTCAAACATGATTTTAACTTGGTGTGGAGAAACAAAAATGCATGACAAAGGATGCATATTTAATTACAGGGTAATTTAACAAAGGACTAGAGTTACCTGTCTCGCATAATACAGACTGCAGCAATCAGAACAATGATGTTTATACATTTACATGAAAAACTTGCAAGCAATCCTCATGTTTACATTACAGTATTGGCAGACAGCACTCACCTTCCTGGTCTGCATTTTCTCGGTCCTGCGCCTAAATGCCACATAGGGGTCATTAGTGCTGGAGCCGTCGCGCTTCTCCTGCTTGACTACTGGGGCTAGTGATCCGCTTTTACACGACTTCCTCCTCCTGCTCCAGTACTCAAACACCTCCCTGATCAACTCGTCGTCTTCCTTCAGGAGCAGTTTGGCCTCTTGCAGAGTCACCAACTAGAGTCCAAGGAGATGAGGCAAAATGCATAGTTACAAACACCCAAACCAGCCCTTTATTTGGCCATAAATCAGTCATATGATAAGAGAAAAAAAACCTTACAGGCCTATATGGTATGTGTCTATTTATTTAATATAACCCATCATTTAATACCACAACTAGCCTATAATCCACTGTGCCAGTGCTGCTGATGGGGACAGGAGATCGGCGGTGGTACCTGCTGGCCGCTGCCCTTCTCCAGCCGGTCCATCATCTGCTCAAACTGCAGCGCCCCCACCTCCAGCCGCTTCTGCAGCCTGGTCACAAACGCCTCGTCCTCAGTGTCCAGATCATAGTCCGGCTGCTCTGGATCCACACTGAAAGCTGGTCATTTCAAAACGGGGAGAAATGAAAGCAGGACTGCTTTAAAATGGAGCGTCTCTTACACAAACACACCCACTGTCACCAAGTTCATTTCATGCTTTAACAAGGCCTTTCGACAAGGAAAAGGGAGAGAAAAAAAATTGGGTAGAATTTCTTCTTCGCCGTTATGAAATGTTTCTGGCTGGAGTCAAACGTGACTTTGCACAAGGGGAATAAGCAGTGACGAGTCATTCCAAGTGAAGAAGAAGAAAAACACAACAACTCCGCTTCACTTTTAATAACTGGCAAAACTCACAGCACTAGTTTGCATGATTATAAATCGACAAAAAGTGAACAGACCACTGGCATTTCTCTCTTTCTCTCCCCCTCCCTCACACACACACACAGGCTTGAGTAGTAAGACATGTCAGAACCTTTTCTCTGCCATCTCTCCCCCCCTCTGGCTTTCCACCACACCCCCTCTGCTCTCTCTGATGTGTGTGTGTGTGTAGGAGCTCTGACAGCGGGACACTTCCACGTCCCATTATAAACACCCAGGAAGCTGCCAGACACACTCCTTCACACACTCTCACACACACGAACATGCACATGTGAATTCATGCACCACATGCATGAGCACACAACTCTGAGGCTAAAATTTACAACTAAAACCATGCTCAAATTTAGCATTTCTGAAAGATTTCCAATAAAACATGCTCTCAAACTGCTACTATTTGGCAAGTATCCACACTCAACTCTGCAATAATCAAGACTAATTATGTACAGAGGAGCATTTGAAAAAAAGTTGGCACTGATGACAGAGCCACTTAAGGCCGAGAATGAAATGCTCGTCTGTAACGCTTTACAGAACACTAGTCTATCCAACTGTTCCCCGTAACTGCTGAAAAGAAAGCAGTCCTTCAGATCTTCAAAATGAATTCTTTACCCAGCGTAAATGCAAAAAAAAAATGCTTTGGGCACGACAGTCGCCCCCTCATCTTTCTTACGTGTACAAATCAGATTTTTAAAAATACAGTTTCAGAGCAAGACAGCTGCAGCCCTGGGGGGCAATATTCCCCTACCCCGACAAGGACATGACGGTTATCCAAGGACCATGTGGAATACAGTTGATGGTAGAATACAGTCGTCACTGAAACTGAGAACTTCTCTGTGTGTTCAGTTCTCTTTAAAGGGTGATTCACATGAAGCCAACCTAAGATGTCTGAAGATTTTATGGACGCTCATGAACCAATTTGGCTAGTTTTTTTTATTTGAAAGTACCCTGTCCATCTTGTGACACCATTTAATGTTTGGTAAAGTACACTATATTGCCAAAAGTATTCGCTCACCTTCCTTGACTCACATATGAGTTTAAGTGACATCCCGTTCCTAATCAATAGGGTTCAATATGACGTTGGTCCACCCTTTGCAGCTAGAACAGCTTCAACTCTTCTGGGAAGGCTGTCCACAAGGTTTAGTACGGTTTATGGGGATTTTTAATCAGTTCTGCCATCCATGTCTTCATGGACCTTGCTTTGAGCACTGGTGCACAGTCAGGTTGGAAGAGGAAGGGACCAGCTCCAAACTGTTCCCACAAAGTTGGGAGCATGGAATTGTCCAAAATGTCTTGGTATGCTGAAGCATTCAGAGTTAATTTCACTGGAACTAAGGGGCCAAGCCCAGCTCCTGAAAAACAACCCCACACCATAATCCCTCCTCCACAAACTTTACACTTGGCACAATGCAGTCAGACGAGTACCGTTCTCCTGGCAACCGCCAAACCCAGACTCATCCATCAGATTGCCAGAAGCGCGATTCGTCACTCCAGAGAACGTGCCTCCACTGCTCTAGAGTCTAGTGGCGGCGTGCTTTACACTACTGCATCCGACGCTTTGCATTGCACTTGGTGATGTATGGCCTGGATGCAGCTGCACCCATTACATGAAGCTCTCTGCGCACTGTTCTTGAGCTAATCTGAAGGCCACGTGAAGTTTGTATGTCTGTAGCGATTGACTCTACAGAAAGTTGGCAACCTCTTCGCACTATGCGCTTCAGCATCCGCTGACCCCACTCAGTCAGTTAACTCATGGCTGAGTTGCTGTCGTTCCCAAACACTTCAATTTTCTTATAACACTGCTGACAGTTGAATTTTTTAGGAGCGAGGAAATTTCACAACTGGATTTGTTGCACAGGTGGCATCCTATCACAGTTCCACGCTGGAATTCACTGAGCTCCTGAGAGCGACCCATTCCTTCACTAATGTTTGTAAAAACAGTCTGCATGCTTAGGTGCCTAATTTTATACACCTGTGGCCATGGAAGTGATTGGAAGACTTGATTCCGATCATTTGGATGGGTGAGTGAATACCTCTGTTTTAAACTTTTCATAATTTTTGAAGTTTGTCTTTAAACATCCCAATTTCTAATCCATAGCTGTATATGTAGTGTAATGTGTAATATTTAATATTTCCAAGCCAATTGTTAGTAGAGATGTTGTTAAGGAGTCCAAATGTTGGTGAAAATATTTCTGATTTATCATAGTTTCTGCCATTTTATGCCATCTTGGCTAATTTAGCTATTCAACAATAGTTTATTACCATGTAATATAGAGGCGTGTGGTAGTAATGAAACGTAATATGATGACAGCCGGTTCTTTTTAGTTAATCGCATGTTTATATTATGTAGTGTTATATAGAGAACATAAAAGCCTTAACCTTTTAAACCACCTTGCCATGCGTACTTGATGAAGTGATTATGACACCATCCCCCTTTAGTGGACCTAAATCTAGTCTTCAGTACCATTTTTAAGTTAAGTGTGGAAGTATTTTTATGAGCTTAAACTTAGCTATGTTACAGTGCCAGGACAGAGATCTCCAGCATGGTCTATGAGGACTCCAGGTTCAATCTAGAACCAAGTTGTATGTAAATGTTTAGGCACTCCTGGTCAGATTTGCTGAACCTCCAAACGAAAAGAAATTAACAACCCCGTCAGCCTAACCATGACATTTCTGCATATTCATAAAGCACAAGTGCTATGTCTTTGTGGAAT